>CM043370.1:1393809-1803809 GCA_023718395.1 Leucaspius delineatus
AACTCAAATCAACAATTTACAAATGCAACACTGTATTAATATTCCGTATCACTCTAGTGATTTATATAACAGATAAACTAATAAGATGGACAGTAAACACACAAAATGCCCCAAATATCACCAATGTGTTGGTTAGTATACTCAAGTCCAACGAGTCTTTGTTGTCTCAACACAACTGTTACGGCTCACATAAACATTCCCCAACAGTAATCAAAACACCCGGGTGTAAATTCAAATATGAAACCTAAATAAAATAAATACCCCGTTGCAGGCCTGATACGATGCTGGGGTTCGTTGAGGCACAAAACAGGTTGCCGCTTCACTCAATGAGTAAACAAAATAAACGACTGTCTTACCGATCGTAAGAGCCGGCTTTCATGACGCACTTTCCAGCACGAGGGGATTGCGGTCCGATTAACTGACGGCAGATCAGTGAACTCGTCCAACGCTGCCAGAGGAACCACTGAGACTCCCTGGTATCTCAGGGCGCTATCTGGGATGTCTTCTTTGGATTTGGTAAAAGTGACGATTCACGGTAGTTTTCCACTCACGCGACCTCGCATCTCTCACGTGTAATAAGCGCTGATTCTTGAGAATCGCGCTACTCAGTCATTTGACAATCAAAGGGGAAATTACTATCCCCACACGTTCAAACAACATTTTACCAACTTTAAATCAGTTCTCGTATGGACAACTGTCCTAAAATGGTATCTTTTATCAAACTACTCAGACACGATCGATCTTCCAGCCATCACCTCTTCTTCCCGGACGTCACCCCTCGTCCCCGCCCCCTCAACATTTAACCAATCCCAGCTCTTAACAGTGGCAAGTACTTTTAACTCAACACATAATCATACATTTTCCTTCCTTTTCAATGAAAATAATATTATACAAAGAAACCAATACACATACAATACATGTATATAAATAAAATATTAGAAAATAATATCAAGGAAATATTACCAAACCAAATGAATACCCAAACTATATGAATAAATTTCAACCGGGCTTCATACAGCATAAACCTCAACAGATCTCAGTGATTTATTGTTATTTAACTTTCCCAAAGTATCAGTTTCTCTTGATGGACACAAATGTCTGAATCTCATATTTAATGTTTGTAGTTGATGCCGTTAAACACTGATGATAAAACGAGTGTGAAACTAATAACAGCACTGACAGTGATCAGAGGAACATGTGTTTGATCAACAGGACGAGTGTCATAATTCATAATAATCTGTGTTGGGTTCACTCTTGATCATTATATGAAGATCAGAGTAAAAGCTTCTGTTGATTGTGTCTCATCAGCTCCTGTGATTCTGGACCCAAACACTGCTTTTCCATGTCTCGACCTGTCTGATGATCTGACCAGTGTGAGATGGAGCAGGATCAATCAAACTCTTCCTGATAATCCAGAGAGATTTGACTGTTATCCCTGTACCTGTGTTCTGGGCTCAGAGGGTTTTAACTCAGGAACACACTGCTGGGATGTGGAGGTTAAAGAGAGTTCTGGATGCTGGAGTCTTGGAGTAACTACAGCATCAAACCAGAGGAAGGGACGTGTTTTCTTCCACACTGATGTCTGGAGTGTGCGGTATGATCAGTACGGATTATTAATCAGACGGTCTTTAGGTTCTGGTTTTTGTGTTAATCAGGATCTTGATCGTGTGAGAGTGAATCTGGACTATGACGGAGGAACGGTGTCGTTCTCTGATCCTGTAACTAACACACATCTACACACATTCACAACCACCTTCACTCACACACTCTTTCCATTCTTCTGTTGTTATTATTCCTCTCTGAGGATCTTAGCGGTCAATAGTCAGTAAACGTCACTCCTGTAGATCTGGATCTTCCAGCTTTCATCATGTTTCCAATATTTAATCCATATCACATGAGTAAGAGTGCTGTAGATCTGAATATCAGTACGGTGGCTGTGATTGGGCCGTGATGATCACATGACTGATATCCAGCACTACAGCAACACTCAGATCAATAAACAAGAAGTTTTCATTTATATTCCACTTCACACAATTAGACGATTAGAGACCGTTTTAGCATTCATGTTTTCAGGATAATTGACATTTAACCGATTATTTCAGTCAATGTGTGTTTATTAATTTCTAACCTTTTTTGTATCATAATTATATATGATTATATATCATATTTTTTCTTGTATTACATCAAATCTCTGAAGCAGTAAATTCTGCACATTCTCAGTGTTTGTTCAACATGAGACTAAATGAATAATTATTTCAGTTATAGAGGAGAAATGATCATTTGTTCATTGGAATAAATGGATGTAAAAGGTTCTTGCTGATAATCTTGTGTTTTAAATAAATAAATAATATGTGATTATGTGATTTAATGCTCAGAGTGAAAGATTAAATGTTTGGGATGATAATTAGGGTTTAAGTCATGGAAACAATACTTTACAGACGTAACATGTTTATTTGACCTTTCTTTCTGCCTTTATTGGAAACTCCTTCAGTCTTCCTTCGTTTGACAGACGCACATCTGTAGTTTTGACGAGCGCAGAGATTTACAAGGCGCTGTTTTCCTCATCCATTTCAAACATGTTATTATATATTATTAAATTGTATAAAAAAAAGTGTCAGGATTTTTTGTACTTCGTTATAAAGACTATTTAGATCAATACTTGATCCAGCAATATTCAGAAACTGGTGCAGCTATTAGGAGATTTTTCTGCTTAACTTTTTCTAGATTATTAAAAGGACAAAATTACAAAAATAAGGAAGAATGATGTTTGAGAGGTAACATGTATTATTCTTACCAAGAGATAAAATAATTCAATATACAATTTAATTATATGAATAATATGAACTTTTTTAACGCTGCTTTATAACGTGATTAACAAAATGCTTCTGTCATGTGACACCATATTTATTTGCTTTAAAACCATTTTTCTCTACAAAAAGTGTTTCCAAACTAGTTTTTCGCAACATTTGAAGTTAAATGACTTTTGTACAGGGTTTTTAATTAAAGACCTACTGGATGAAATTCATGCCACACTAGTTATCCCACCCTTTCTTGGCCCAAGTGGGCCGTTCAACAATGAGGAACTTGCACGCACACAAAACACAGGAATTTCACATTTTCGCTCGGGTGATTCCTCTGGCATTGGCTGGTTCTGTAAATCAGCTCTGGACAGTGTGTGCTATACTCCCACATTTTCATGGTCCATTGTTTAGAGTGAACATTTAAACATCACACAGACATAGTGCACAATAAACATCTGGGAGAATTCCAGCACTCGTCCGGTTAACTGGGGGATTTGCATTTGGTGGTTTTACTTTGGAAACTGATACACTGCTGATTGACTTTGGCTTCAGTCCTAATGTTCTTGATGGCACATGCCATGTTTGAGGCAAAGAGGTTTTACTTGTTCTGGGCGGTACAGATTTGTGCCCCATTTTTAGGTAGTGAGCCAGTGTGTACAGTCGTCCCAGTAAGTGGTTGCAGTGTCCCAATCCTGCTTTACAAGTGCAGTGGGTGTCTTGGATATATGGGCTTTCTGAAGACAGATCCACCTGAAAAAAAACACATTTTTATGGTAAATTATATTCCAGCAATGCATGTTCTGTAAACAAAATAGATGATTTTTTAAAGCCCCTAAAACATAATATAGATCGTATCGATGGAGAATTTAAAGACCATTGTGATAAGGAAGTATCAATTTTAGAGATAAAAACTTAAATTAAACAAGTCCCCCGGTAAAGATAGCTTAACTGCTGAATTTTTTAAAACATTTCAAGACGATCTAGCTGAATCTCTGTTAATGGTCTTTAGAGAATCTATTGAGCAGGGGGTTTTGCCACCCTCCATGACACCAGGTCTAATATCATTAATTCCAAAGCCTGATAAAGACCTATTATCACCCTATTACCTTAATTAATAATGACAGTAAAATTATTGCTTCCACATTCGCTGAAAGGTCAGGATTAGAATTTATTATTGATGATCAGGTTTTATAAAAGGAAGACATATTTGTAATAATATTAGACTTGTATTAGATCTTATAGATTATAATGAAATTATCAATGAAAATAGTTTTATTCTGTTTGTCGATTTTTACAAAGCCTTTGATACAATTGAACATGACTTTATTTTTAAAACTCTTACATTTTTCGGTTTTGGGGACAAATTTCAAAAAGTAATCCGAACCCTATATAATACGTTTAATAGCTCTGTAAAATTGCCATATGGAACTTCTCATAGATTCGAAATTAAAAGGGGTATTCGACAGGGCTGCCCTATTAGTCCATTACTTTTTTGTTGGTTACACAAATTATGGCCATTCATATTTAGAAAGACATTTTTCGTGGTATTAAAATAGAAGATACAGAAATTAAATGCACACAATTAGCTGATGACACTACTCTTTTCTTAAGAGACTATACTGAAGTTGAAAAAGCAATGAAGTGTCTGCAGTTATTTTCAGTTGTATCTGGTCTTTCCCTAAACATTAATAAGTGTGAGCAGATGGCTCTAGGTTCCTGCGACTTTTCATCAGTATGCAATATTCCTGTGAAAGAAGTTATCAAATATTTGGGAATTAAGATTTCAAAAAATAAGGAAGTCAGGAATGAGTTAAACTTCACTCCCATCATTCAATCATTTGAAAAGAAACTGAATTCTTGGCTGATGAGAGATTTTTCTTAAACTGGTCGTGTGTTATTGGTTAAAGCTGAGGGTTTATCCAGGTTGGTTTATGCTACTCAAGTGTTAGATTGTGTAATGAGGAGTCACCGGATTGAGGATCCATCTGCAGCTTTATTAATACAGATTCGAAAACAGGTACAAGCAAGGTCGAGACAGGCAGCAAACATTCACAGAACAAAGGACAGGCAAGAGGTCTGGGCAGGCAGCTGACAATCGTAATCCAAAAGACAGGCAAAGGTCGAGGCGGGCGGCAAGGAATCCAACAACGAGAAACAGTCCAAGATCAAACACAGAAAATAATCCACAGTAGAAAACGCTCAGAAATGATCACCACAGCAAATCAAGACTTCGCAATGGTGGTGTGTGTGTGGACTGCTTAAATAGTGTTTGTGAAATGAGTTGCAGGTGTGTGTGTAATCAGTCCCAGGTATGAGGGCCTATGGGATTTGTAGTCCGAATAGCAACAGTCAATATTCTGGTGAGAGCTCCCTCTGGTGACCTAGAGGAGGCGGAGAGGAAGCCTCTCCTGTAACAGATTGAGTAGTAGATTGACTCCCCCCCCCCCCCCCCCATAATATCAACTGAAAAGTATTTATAACTTTTCAGTTGATCCTGTCCAATATTTTTTGGTTTTACATGCAATTCCCAAAGAAATTGAGATTATTAGAAGGTCATAATAATTATTCTCTACAAACAACAGTAGAAGAATTTACCTCTTGTATTAACCCATTTGTGCCCAAATTTTTCTGAATGGTTTCATCCATATAAACCTGTTAATAGTGTCCTATGTGAACATGTTCTGCATTTATTTTCCCCAGGTTTTTTTTTTCTTTCTTGAAAATCATATTTGAATGTGCGGCAACTATAGTTGCCGGTGGGCAAATATGTTGTATGCACCCCCTCAATGTAAAATATGAATAGGAGGAGAACATTTGCCATTTATCTCAAAATAACTGCTTTCAACAGATCAATCTTAATTCATAAACACATTTATTATGTATAAAAGTCGAAGAACATTTGATGCAGACCCCAAAAAACCTGCATCTAGCTTATAATCTCTTGAATATGAAAACACAACAAACCACAAATCCATTTGCTTTAACCATAGTGCGCTGTTCAGGGTCTTTTTGACCCACATTTCTAACTTTCATTCATGGGGATAACATGGATAATTTGACATGGTTTAGTGTAAGATTTTTGCCCATCTTTTGGAACATGCTGTTTTAAAAGTAACAAATTATCACTTTAACCAGTAGATGGCTGCAGAGCACCACTATATGCTTTTTGACTAAATGAAAGACAACTTTTCACAAGATTTTCCAGTTGTATTCATATCTACATATTATGAAATCACAATTATAATAATAAAAGTTACTTTTTGTCAAAGTTTAGGCACTTTTTGTGCTGAAAAAAAAAGGTTTTCAGTAATGTTATTATGATTAGAATCAAATGAATTTGATCAATGGACAAAATTCATCCTCAAAATCAGAAACAACACAGAACACACATAGACAGAAATAAAGTAAATTTGTAGAATTATATAAAAAACAGATGTTTGAAATAAATGATAAACTCTAAAAACTCCAACTTTTCTCTTTGTAACATCCTGATCAGGTTTGATTCTAATCATAATGTAACATTATTGAAAAACTGATTTTTTTTTTCAGTACAAAAACTGTTAAACTTTGACAAAAAGTAACTTTTATTGTTATAATTGTGATTTCATTATATGTAGATATGAATCTAACTGGAAAAACTTGTGAAAAGATGTATTTTAGTTTGAAACTTTTAGTACTTTTAGAGCTCTGCAGCCATCTGCAGTTAAAGTGGTTAAAGTCTAAAGTGTCTAAAGTCTAAAGTGTCTAAAGTCTAAAGTGGTTAAAGTTAAAGTCTGCACTGGTTAAAGTGATTTTTTTTTTTTTTTTTTTTTTTTTACTTTTAAAACTGCATTTTCCAAAATTTGGGCAAAAGTCTTACACTAAACCATGTCAAATTATCCATGTTATCCCCATGAATGAAAGTTAGAAATGTGGGTATTTTATAAGGCACATTTTTTATGAATTTTTTTTTCTTTTTGGAGAATTTTTCTATTCTTTTTTAAAACATTTTGTGGAGTAAAAATGTCCAAATGTAGAGTAAAAACATTCATAAACTGAGTAAAATTACATTTGTTTAAAATATATATAGTTACAAAATTACATTTTGTTGCCTGGGGTCTCTCAGACCCCAAATAGTCTGACTCTAAACCGCAAACGAACAGTGCACAAGGGTTAAAGTTGTGGAACATAGTGCAGAACAAAGTGCAGCCATAACAGGGCATTGTGTATCAAAAAGCTAAATGAAAATAAATAAATACAAATAAATAGAATGAAGAAAAAAATATATATCTATATAGAGATGTCATTTAAAGGGTTAAGTTATGTTTATGCACTAAACAAGACCAATGAACTTGATTTATTAACCTATTAACACAGTATACCCCATTTTCCCATGATATATGTACTTACAAGGCATTTGCCCACCGGCAACTATAGTTGCCGCTTGGACTTTTGACTAAGTATACAAAAAACTATAGATCTCTTGTAAGATTTGTTTTGTTTGGATGATTCTAGAGACCTTCATGATTATGTAGATATATATATGTCAACAAAAAATACTTATTAGTAACATGAAAATGACCTTTCTTTGGGAGGGTTTGCCTTCGCTATGCTTCCTGGAAGTAGGGGTAGGAAGTTGACAGCCTCATATGACAGGGAGGAAGTGAATACCTTCTTTTTTTTTTCTTGAAATCCTTTATTTGGTTGTTTGCTTGCATGCCATTGAGAAATAAAACATTGACAACCTCTAGAAAAATACTTATAAAAGGAAAATGACAACTATGCACTGCGGCAACTATAGTTGCCGGTGGGCTTAAATTGCAGGGCAAGGATTTCACAAGTTCTGGATGTAATAATACTTTTCTGCGTTCCCTTCTTCAATCTCAATGTATACTTGTTGTTACTCACTGGAATTCTTTATTTACAATTTTTTAATAATTCTTTATTAAAAAAACATATTGATTGGAGCAAAGTTTGGATGACACCTCATAAGTATTGCGTCACAAACAAAGTGAAAGAGGTTTCATATAAAGTTTTCCATCGAGTTTACCCAGTTAAGTCACTTGTGGTACAGCGTTTTAAAGTGAACATCGAAGATATTTGTGCTTTTTGTAAAATTTCCCCTGAGACTATCAACCATCTATTTTGGGATTGTCCCATGTGCTGTCTTTAAAGTTAAGTGAATGGGTTAAATAAGTTATTCGTTGGAAAAGTGAAGTGAATAATTCAGTGAAGCACTCTCTTCAGTAGAAATCTTTCAGGCAAGAAAGTCAGTGTTGGATTCATGTTGCTGAATTTATTTCTGTTACGCTTCTGCCTTGGAGACTATGTGCCTGTAAGTAATGTGTAAATCATTTTCAATCACTTGCATTGGTAAGGAATGTCATGTTAGAAACGCTTTTATGCTTTGTAAAACATGTGCTCTGTTAGCTAGCAGTACAGCTGTAGCTAGCTTTGTTTTTTAATTGCTTTGTGGCTTGTAGGTGAATTGTGTTTTCATACTGTAGGCTACATTGCTTGTATTCAGTAGTGCTTGTTTTACACTTTGATAGGAATTTTGTAGTTACAGTTATATGTATGCATATGTTCATGTTTTGTGTACTGATTTATATTCTTATTTTGTAATGTTTCAGTTTTACAAAACAAAACAACAAGAGGAAACAGCTTCAGTAAAATACAAGAAAAGTCAGGCCTTGTGTGTTTATTGGAGGACTTTTGAATGTTCACTGGCTGTCTAGCTTTGCATAAGAGATCGCATTGCAAGGGCAGCACAGTAAAAAGGCACCATCACAGCGGGCTCTAGCTCAAGGAAACATTACTCAGCAAACATGAGTCTACGCTCAGGAGGACATTATCAAAAGAAAGACACCACTATGCAGCAAAACAAAGCTAGTGGAGAACAACAAGCAGAGGCTGCAGATCAAACAACCAAAAAGCCTGGGCCTCCTGAACAATTTGATGCTAAGTCACAGTCATCAAGAGCAGCCTCCAGAGCCTCTCGGCGATCATCATCAACAACTTCTTCAGCCACAAAAGCCTATGCCAAAGCAAAAGCTGCCCAGGCTCAACTAGTTTATGCTGAAAAAGAAGCTGACATGATGAAGCAAAGAGCAGACTTGGAAGCAAGCATGCTAAAGCAAAAGGCTGACTACGACGCTAGTCTCTATCTTCTCCAGTGCCAAAGAGCTGCTGCTGCAGCTGAAGCTGAAGCCACAGCCTATGAGGAAGCAGAAGTTGAAAGAGAAGAACTCTGCTATATCGAAGACGGGCCCCTTAGTTCAGTCCAACGCACTACTGAGTACGTCCAACAGCAGTCTGAGTTGGCCTTTCGGGAGCTGCCTGCTAAGTACGTAGCTGTGGAGTCACATGATAGAAAAATAAATAAATTGGAAACGCCTGAGGATAAATCGGCGAGTTACCAGGGTATCCAGAACAACACACAGCCAGTTTACAAAGACATAAAAGAAGAGGTATCAATCAACCCTCATAGTACTCCGAAGTACTCAGCCATTCCTGAAAATAAATACTTACCTGAGCCTCAAGGTGCACAAGAATTTGCAAAATATCTTATGCGAAGGGAAATGGTGACTGCTGGTCTTCTTCAATTTGACGACAAACCTGAAAATTATTGGTCATGGAAATCCTCCTTTCTAAGTGCTACCAAAGATTTGAACCTCTCAGCCAGGGAAGAATTGGACCTATTGACAAAGTGGCTAGGAGCTGAATCGTCAGAACAGGTCAAGAGAATTCGAGCAGTTCATGTCCTAAATCCCGCTGCAGGTGTCAACATGGTTTGGCAGCGTCTCGAAGAGTGTTATGGGACACCAGAAGTCATTGAAGACGCACTACTCAAAAAGATTGAACATTTTCCGAGGCTGACAAACAGAGATAATGTTAAGCTGAGAGAGCTGGGTGACATTCTTCTTGAATTGTAGTGTGCTAAGGAAGACGGTGCTCTACCAGGCCTCTCGTATTTGGATACAGCTCGTGGGGTAAAACAAATAGTGGAAAAGCTCCCGTATAACCTCCAAGAAAAGTGGACAAGCCTTGGAAGCAAATTCAAGGAGGACAACAGAGTAGCTTTTCCTCCTTTCTCTGTCTTCTCCAAGTTTGTCCGACAACAGGCAAAGATAAAAAACGATCCCAGTTTCACTATATCCACCTCCAGCAGTCATGCCTCTTCCAGGACAGAAAAGCCTCTGAAATACAATAATAAAGCCGCTGTGACTGTACACAAAACAGACATCCCTTCAGAACTGTCAGGCATCCAAACCAGTCCTGTTTTAAAGAAATTGGATGAACCAGACCGTCTGTGTCCAATACACAAGAAGCCCCACCCACTGAAAAAATGTAAGCTTTTTAGAGACAAACCCCTAGACCTGCGCAAATCATACCTCAGGGAGAATCGCATCTGCTATAGATGTTGTGGATCTACTCAACACATGGCAAAGGACTGCAAGACGACTGTCAAGTGCTTCGAGTGCAACAGTGACAAACACATTGCGGCCCTGCATCCAGGTCCTCCTCCCATAACCACACAGAGTGCTATGGGTGACAAAGATGACAGCGGGGAGCACATTGAAAGCTCATCTTCTTCAGTCACCTCCAAGTGCACAGAGATTTGTGGAAACGCAGATAGTTCACACTCATGTTCCAAAATCTGCTTGGTGAAAGCATATCCTGCCGGAAAAAAAGAGAAGGCAATTAAGATGTATGCAGTGCTAGATGAGCAAAGTAACAAGTCCCTAGCCAAGACAGAGTTTTTTAACCTCTTCGAGGTGAACGCCAGCTACACCCCATACACGCTGAAAACCTGTTCTGGAAAATCAGAGACTTCAGGTAGGAGAGCTGCTAATTTCATCATTGAGTCCATAGATGGGAAACTACAGCTTCCCTTACCCACCTTAATAGAGTGTGACATGGTGCCTGATGATAGGACAGAAATTCCGTCCCCAGAAATTGCTCACCATCACCCCCACCTTCAGCCAGTTGCTTCCAAGATTCAGCCTGTAGACCGTGACGCTCCTATCCTCTTGTTCTTAGGAAGAGACATCCTTAGGGTGCACAAGGTCCGTGAGCAAATCAACGGGCCCCACAACGCGCCATATGCCCAGCGGCTAGACCTTGGCTGGGTCATTGTGGGAGAAGTGTGCTTGGGAACAGTTCACAAACCATCAGAGGTCAACGTCTACAAAGCCAATATACTGCACAATGGTCGCACATCCTTTCTGAGGCCATGTCCTAACAGCATTCACGTGAAGGAAGACTACAGTGGCATGACACAGCATCACGGTCCAACCCTCCCTACATGTGAAAAGGACACAAATCTCATTATGAGTGCAGACAACCTAGGATGTTCAGTGTTTGACAGGTCAAAGGATGATGACAAGCCTGCACTATCTATAGACGACAAAGCTTTCCTGGCCATCATGGATACAGAGGTCTATCAAAATAAAGGAAACAGCTGGGTGGCACCTTTACCATTCCGCTTTCCAAGACGGCGCCTTCCAAGCAACAGGGAGCAAGCTTTGAAACGGCTTTGCTCACTACGAAGAATGCTAGAGAAAAAAACAAAAATGAAAGATCACTATATCAAGTTCATGCAGACCATGTTAGATAATGATCAAGCTGAGATTGCTCCACCTTTAGACAAAGATAAAGAGCACTGGTACCTGCCGACATTTGGTGTATATCACCCGCAAAAGCCAGACCAGATACGGGTTGTGTTCGATTCAAGCGCTGAATGTGATGGTACATCTCTTAATGACGTGCTGCTCAGTGGACCAGACCTGAACAATACCCTGTTGGGAGTTCTTATGCGGTTCCGAAGAGAACCAATAGCCCTAACAGCAGATGTACAGCAAATGTTTTATTGCTTTGTTGTCCAAGAAGAACACAGAGATTATCTTCGGTATCTCTGGTATGAGGACAACGACATCAGCAAGAATGTGGTAGAGTACAGGATGAAGGTCCATGTATTTGGAAACAGCCCTTCACCTGCTGTAGCTATCTACTGCATGAGACGAGCAGCTCAAACAGGGGAAAAAGAACATGGTTTAGATGCAAGACAGTTTGTTGAGAGACAGTTTTATGTTGACGATGGTCTCACCTCAGTCGCCACACCTGAAGAGGCAATAGATCTCCTCACACGAACCAGAGAGATGTTAGCAGAATCCAACCTGCGATTGCACAAAGTGGCATCAAACAGTAACCAGGTAATGGAAGCCTTCCCAGCAGAGGACCGTGCCAAGGATCTAAAGGATCTGGATCTTGGAGTGGATCC
Source organism: Leucaspius delineatus (assembly GCA_023718395.1). Classification (NCBI taxonomy): domain Eukaryota; kingdom Metazoa; phylum Chordata; class Actinopteri; order Cypriniformes; family Leuciscidae; genus Leucaspius; species Leucaspius delineatus. The sequence continues at coordinate 1,405,873 of CM043370.1, forward strand.
TCTTCCGCTTCAAAGGAGCCTGGGGCTCTCCTGGAACTTGAAAACAGACAGCTTTACATATCTGGTGTCCTGTGAAGAGAAGCCATTTACACGGAGAGGCGTGTTGTCAACGGTCAACAGTTTGTATGACCCTTTGGGCTTCGTAGCTCCCATAACAATGCAAGGGAAAGCTTTAGTCAGAGATTTGTCATCTGAGCAGAGTGAGTGGGATGCTCCTCTACCCCCCAAAAAGGAGGCAGAATGGAACCTCTGGAAGAACTCATTAAAGGCTCTTGAAGACCTGCACATACAGAGGTGCTACATTCCAGTCTCGCTGTCTGCAACACAGAGAACAGAACTGTGTATATTCTCAGACGCTTCTACAGTAGCTATAGGAGCTGTGGCCTACTTGAGAGCAGTCGACACTGACGGACAATACCATGTTGGATTTGTCATGGGAAAGTCGAAATTGGCTCCTCGCCCTGCCCACACCATTCCACGACTTGAGCTCTGTGCAGCTGTGTTGGCTGTGGAACTATACGAGCTGATCAGGGATGAGATTGACATTGAGGTAGAAGCTGTGAAGTTTTTTACTGATAGCAAGATTGTGCTTGGCTATATCCACAACTCTACAAGAAGGTTTTATATGTACGTCTCCAACCGAGTAACTCGGATTCGGAGATCCACACGCCCTGAACAGTGGCACTATATACAGACAGACTTGAACCCAGCAGACCATGCAACCAGGTCTCTACCAGCAGCCCAACTCCAACTCAGCAACTGGTTCTCAGGACCAGCCTTCCTGTATTGTGACAAAGCAGCAGAGTCTCCTGAATCTAATCTCTTCACCCTCATTGAGCCTCAAGCTGATGATGAGATTCGTCCTGAGGTTATGACTCTGACAACAAGGGCATCAGAGTCCCAGTTGAGCTCACAACACTTTGAACGATGCTCAAGCTGGAGAACACTCCATCAAACCGTAGCCAGACTCATTCATGTTGCTGCATCCTTCAAAGGAAAGACAGACAAGGCAGATAGGAAGGGATGGAAGTGTTTTAAGGAAATGTCCAGCATAAGGGAGCTTTCACAAGCCAAAGCTGTGATTATTAGATCTGTCCAGCGCGACGTCTTCAAGGAGGAAATGAAATGTCTTAATGACAGACAGACATACTCCAAGCAAAACACACTCAAGAAGCTCAATCCAGTGGTAGATAAAGATGGTCTGCTTCGTGTCGGAGGTCGCCTTTCTTCTGCTGATCTGTCGAAAGAAGAAAAGCATCCACTGATCATCCCCCATACCCATCATATTGCCACTCTACTTGTGAGACACTTTCATGAACAAGTAGCTCACCAAGGACGTCACATTACGGAAGGAGCAATTCGAGCAGCTGGATACTGGATAATTGGGGGAAAGCGTCTTGTGTCTTCTGTTATCCACAAGTGTGTTACCTGCCGCAAACTACGAGGGAGTTTGGAGGACCAGAAGATGGCAGATCTGCCTGCAGATAGACTCACCCCTGAACCTCCGTTCACCAGTGTTGGCCTTGATGTTTTTGGGCCATGGACTATCATGACACGTCGCACAAGAGGAGGAAGTGCGGAAAGCAAACGCTGGGCTGTGCTCTTTGCATGCATGTCAACCAGAGCTGTGCATATTGAGCTGATTGAAACCATGTCAACAGACAGTTTTATCAATGCTCTAAGGAGGTTTTTCTCTATTCGTGGTCCAGCAAAACTTCTGCGGTCTGATAGAGGGACTAACTTTGTGGGAGCTTGTAAGGAGTTGGATATGAACACAGATGACACAGCAGTGAGGAAGTACCTCCAGGAGACAGGATGCTCCTGGGTTTTTAATCCCCCTCACGCTTCTCACATGGGCGGCTCATGGGAGAGACTTATCGGAGTTGCCAGGCGCATTCTAGATGCAATGCTGCTTCAGACAAAACCAACCCGTCTAACACATGAAGTCCTGAGCACTTTCATGGCTGAGGTGATGGCGATTATAAATGCAAGACCCCTTGTGTCTGTATCCACCGACCCAGATATGCCTGCAGTACTCACCCCAGCTATGCTTCTTACTCAGAAGACAAGTGCTATTGTAGCTCCCTCTGGAAACCTTGGTATTGCTCAGTTGTATGCAAAGCAGTGGAAGCAAGTCCAGTGTCTTGCTGACACTTTTTGGAAGAGATGGAAAGGAGAATATCTATCTACTCTGCAGAGCCGCCGGAAGTGGACAAAAGACAAGCCGAATGTCAAAGAAGGAGATGTTGTCTTGTTAAAAGACAGCCAGGCTCACAGAAATGAATGGCCAATGGGACTAGTAGTCAAGGTTTTACCAAGCAGTGACAATAGGGTCCGCAAGGTAGAGGTCAGGACTGTGAAGGACGGGACAGCTAAGGTGTTTCTAAGGCCCGTCTCAGAAATGGTAGTCCTTCTTTCAGAGACTTTGTGAAAGTACTCTTAAGTATGTTGCTGTCAAAAGACGTTCTCCCTCATTTAGTAGGATCTGTAGTGATATAATGTTGTTATATCAAGCGGGGAGTGTGCTGTCTTTAAAGTTAAGTGAATGGGTTAAATAAGTTATTCGTTGGAAAAGTGAAGTGAATAATTCAGTGAAGCACTCTCTTCAGTAGAAATCTTTCAGGCAAGAAAGTCAGTGTTGGATTCATGTTGCTGAATTTATTTCTGTTACGCTTCTGCCTTGGAGACTATGTGCCTGTAAGTAATGTGTAAATCATTTTCAATCACTTGCATTGGTAAGGAATGTCATGTTAGAAACGCTTTTATGCTTTGTAAAACATGTGCTCTGTTAGCTAGCAGTACAGCTGTAGCTAGCTTTGTTTTTTAATTGCTTTGTGGCTTGTAGGTGAATTGTGTTTTCATACTGTAGGCTACATTGCTTGTATTCAGTAGGCTACAGTGCTTGTTTTACACTTTGATAGGAATTTTGTAGTTACAGTTATATGTATGCATATGTTCATGTTTTGTGTACTGATTTATATTCTTATTTTGTAATGTTTCAGTTTTACAAAACAAAACAACAAGAGGAAACAGCTTCAGTAAAATACAAGAAAAGTCAGGCCTTGTGTGTTTATTGGAGGACTTTTGAATGTTCACTGGCTGTCTAGCTTTGCATAAGAGATCGCATTGCAAGGGCAGCACATCCCAAGACCCAAATGTTTTGGAAAGAACTCAGTAATTACTTGCAAAGAAAAGTTACATTTTATTTTTTAATGTTATCTGTGTAAAAGTGACTCTTGTTAACTTTGAAGAAATTGATGTTATGTTAAAATGTTTTTCATTTGAGGCTGATAAAAATCTTTTGTTTATTTTAGATTTAATTGTTTATCCGTTACTATATTCATAAAGTCAAATGGAATGGAAAACTACAAAATTTTGAACATTTTAAAATTGATGTTAAAATATATTTAGAAACAATTGATAAATACAGGGCAAATAGTTACGTCTCTTTGGATAAAAGGGAAGTGGAAATAAAAATTAATAATAGGCTGAACTGTACCATCATAATATGTCCGTAACATTTACCACTCTCGTCTTTTATTTGCATCAAAAGGCAAAAATTTAATAGAAATAAAGATTGTATTTATGAATGTAAGCATACCCACATGGAAATAACCTATATAAACATATATGTTTTAATATAGGTTTTGATATAGGTTTTTAATATATATGACATATATAAAATTGGCCGTTTTCCTATATTATATGTACATATATGCACCTATATGTTCACCTATATGTTCACCTATATGTTCACCTATATATGCACCTATATGTTCACCTATATATGCACATATATGTTCACCTATATGTGCACCTATATATGCACCTATATGTTCACCTATATATGCACCTATATGTTTACCTATATATTAGTAAAATTACTAATCCATAGCTACTAGGCCTACACTGTAAAAAAAAAAAAAATCTCTGGCAGCAAAGTCTCCAGACCGATTCCGTTAAATTACAGCAAATAACCATTTCACAAAATTACTTTACAGTCAAAATGAATTAAATTACAGTACATTACTGTTGATAATGGCTTATTAAACTGTGGAAAAACGGATAAATTATGTCAAATTACATTAAAAAAAACATTTAACTTTCAAGTTAAACTGTAAATTTAGGGTTTTATAAAGTTATTTTATAATAATGCTGTCTATCTACAGTAATTATCTTTTAATATATAGTTTCTGTGTATAATAACTATGAAGTTATGTATAAAAATTCATTAAGTACATAAATTCAAATACAAAGTTTGTATATTTATGTCACAGGTCGGGGCGGGCCAAATCAGGCTGCACCCACCCCCCCTTAAGACCCGTACCACCCTTGGGGAGTCGGACAGAGGCCAAGCAAAGATGACAGACAACGAGGCTTCCAACAACACAGTATTTTATTAAATAAAATAGGGGCAAGGGAATGTGGAATGGAGAGTCATCTAGGCAGGGTCGTTCCGTCCTGCGGACCGCCAGGAGACCCACAGAATACAAGGAAAGGGGGGAGGTGTTCTGGTGGTTAGCTTCACTGTCTCCCGACGGGTGGAACAAGTCGGGACTCACGGCAACAGGAGGAGGCTGCTGGGAGGCCGGTCAGATGTGTGTTTCAAGTGTCGTACTCCGCTTCTCTTGCAGGTGTCCGGCAAAGAACTTATAGCTGAAGGGCTTTACTGTAAGCAGACAAGTGAGTATACAGGCACGTAATCCTCTTCTTCCACAGTTGACAGACAGAGAACTTACGGCTGAAGGGCTTTGCTACAAAGCAGACAGGTGAGTATACAGGTACGTAATCCTCTTCTTCCACAGTTGACTGACCGAAAACATACGGCTGAAGGGCTTCACTGTAAAGCAGACAGGTGAGTATACAGATACGTAATCCTCTTCTTCCCCAGTTGACAGACGGAGAACTTACGGCTGCAGGGTTCCACTGCAAGCAGACAGATGGGCACACAAGTATGAACTCCTCTTGAAGAGCTGGCGGGCACAGGATGTACGACAGGAAGGCGTTGGACTGAAGGGCTTTACTGCAAAGCAGACATGCAAGTATATGGGTACGTAATCCTCTTCTTCAGTAGTGACAGACAGAGAACTTACGGCTGGCGGAACTTCACTGCAAAGCAGTCAGGTGAGCATTCAGGTATGCACTCCTCTTCAAGGGCTGACAGACACAGAGCTTGCGACAGGGAAACGTTACTGCAAAGCAGACAGGCGAGTATACAGATACGTAATCCTCTTCTTCAGAAATGACAGACAGAGAACTTACGGCTGGCGGAACTTCACTGCAAAGCAGTCAGGTGAGCATTCAGGTATGCACTCCTCTTCAAGGGCTGACAGACACAGAGCTTGCGACAGGGATACGTTACTGCAAAGCAGACAGGTGAGTATACAGATACGTAATCCTCTTCTTCAGAAATGACAGACAGAGAACTTACGGCTGGAGGATTTTACCGCAAAGCAGTCAGTTAAGCATTCACCTACGTGTCTCTCTTCACAATGGGCTATCAGATAGTACACTCAGGTCTCTGTGGAGTACAACAGTATTAGCCTTTTCTCACGTCTTTAGAACATGATAGAACGCACAGGTGAGTGATGGACATCCAGCGGGTTTAAGTTCACACTTCACACATCAAACAGTGCACCACATCACTTCATCACTGCAATTCAACACTCAGTGGGAAATACATATGGCCGTCGCCCATTTCCTGACCTGGCATCCTCATCAAGAAATCCCATAGACAGAGAAGGAAAAGATGGAGATCGGTTGAACTACTCACAAGCTTTCACAAACGATCTTACTGTCCAGCGTTTTCCTCCTTCTGATTGAGTCAGTGCGTTCTTTCTCCCAAACACATTGTCGCGCTCGTTTGCCAGCCCCACTTCCTCTTCTCTGCCGCTCACGCTTCCCCTGTGATACACAGTCTCCAAAAACACACCCCGCTTCAGCCCGTACTCTCTCCTTATATCCCATCCTAATATCAACGTGTCTCATAGTGCACAGCTGGCGTCAATTTCGGCTAATTATCCCGTTCACGGGGATTTTGCGCTTGCCCGGAACTAAGCCGGTGTTCTCTTGTTTTGGGTCCGGGGGGAAGCAAATCCCGGCGGACATTAGTTCCGCCTTGACTCAACCTAGAATTTTTGTCACCCCGTGACATACCCCCCCACCAAACCGTTCTAGTCCCTAGAACGTGGTGGTTCTACCCAGTCTCCGTACCGTGCTGGAGGCTGGCCTCGGTTGTCCCGCTGGGATCGTCTTGGGGGCGAGGGGAGGTTTGCTTGCTCGGGTTCAATGGCTGGTCCCCTGGGGATCACTGTCCAACCTATCATCGGGGTGTGGTGGGCTCCTTCTTCGGTGGGGATAATGGGGTCTACGGGCCTTGGATAGTTGGGGCAAGGGCGGATCAAGTTCCGGTGCAATACCCGTTCGGGGCCGGTTCCTCCTTCAGGGCGAAGGACATACACGGGCTGGTCAGGTCGGGGTTGTCGTTGGACCACGTAAGGTCGGGGCTCCCAACGATCGCTCAACTTTCCCTTTCCCTGGCGTCGACTGTCCTTCACCAGGACCCTTTCTCCTGGCAGCAGGGGGGCCTCACGAGCTGTCCGATCGTATAATCTTTTGTTCTTCAGCGCAGCTCATTCGATTCGGGCGGAAACCTGCTCATAAGCAAGGCGGAGGCACTGATGGTGGTTTCTTACCCATTCCGTTAAGCTGGCCCCCTCCTCTGCAGGGCTGGATCCCAACAGTAAGTCCGTGGGTAGCCGTACATGCCGTCCGAACATCAAATACGTTGGAGCATATCCAGTAGTGCTATGCACGCTGTTATTGTAGGCCTGGACTACGGCCGGGAGACTTGACATCCAATTACCCTGTTGTTCCACCTCCAACGTCCCCAACAGACCCAACAGGGTTTGGTTGAATCGTTCACACCCTCCGTTCCCTTGGGGGTGGTATGGTGTGGTGTGGGTCTTTTTGCACCCGTACAGCTGACACAATTCCCTAATGACCCGGGACTCAAAGTTGGGACCTTGGTCCGAATGAAGGATCTCTGGGCATCCAAAGGGCTGGAACACGTTCTTCCACAGGGCACTGGCAGTGGTGTTTGCGGTCTGATCTCTAGTTGGAATGGCCCATGCGTACTTCGTGAAGAGATCTGTTATTACGAGGATGTTTTGAATGAAGTCAGAGGGCCGACCTAACGTCAGGTAATCCATCGCCACCATGTGTAGTGGGGCTTTAGCTTGAATAGGGGCCAGTGGGGCTCGTACCTCTCTCCGGGTCTTGGAGAGTAGGCAGCGCGGGCACTGTGAAATGAACATCCTTACTGCCTTCTCCATCCCAGGCCAGTAAAAGTGTCTCCGCACCAATGAGGTCGTCCTCTCCTGCCCTTGATGTCCCAGATGGTTGTGATAAGCTTGGAGCAGAGCTTGAGATTGATCTGCAGGTACCACTATTTGACATACCTCCTCCCCCAGTGCCGGGTCCTGTAACATTCGACAGACGACCCCCTCCCTAAGGAAGAGTCTTTCCCGTTGTCCCATGAGCTGCTTCACCCCTTGGGGTTGCCCGTGCTGTGCTCCTCCTTCGGGCCAAGTCCCTCGTTGCAGCCAGTCTCGTATCTGGGTCAAAACCGGGTCCTCTGCCTGTCGGTCTCGTATCTGGGTCAAAACCGGGTCCTCTGCCTGTCGGTCCTTCCACCGTTGAGGGTCCCAACCCCAACTCACGGGGACTCCTTACCTTCGAAGCCCAGGGGCCTCTGCAATCCCCACCATGAGTCCTTCTTCCAGGGCCATATTCCGAGGTGAAGTAGACCTCGGGGGTTTACCCTCAGGGAGCCGGGACAGTACGTCGGCATTGGTATGCTCTTTACCTGGCCGGTACTGAAGGTGATAGTCATAGTTGGCCAGCTGCGCCACCCAGCGCTGCTCGACGGCTCCCAGTTTTGCAGTTTGGAGATGGACCAGCGGGTTGTTGTCCGTAACCACGACTACCTTCGCTCCCCACAGATAGTCCTTGAACTTCTCGCTGACGGCCCACTTCATAGCGAGGAGCTCGAGCTTGAAAGAGCTATAGTTTGCGTCGTTACGTTCGGCTGGGTGCAGACTCCTGCTGGCATAGGCAATGACCCTCTCTTCCCCCTGTTGCCTCTGGGCTAGTACGGCCCCCAATCCCAGATTACTGGCGTCCGTGTAGAGTATAAAAGGCTGGGAGAAGTCAGCATAGGCCAAGATCGGGGCCTGGAGCAGTTCTTGTTTTAGCTTCTGAAAGGCCAACTCACAGGCGGGGTCCCACGAGATGGCAGGGGACCCACGACCACGGGTCCGCCCCGAGCCTCCAAGCAGCTGGTTGAGGGGCTTAGCGATCTTGGCAAAGTCCTTAATGAACCGCCGATAGTAACCCACGAATCCCAGGAAGGATCTCACCTGACGCACCGTCCTCGACGCGGCCCACTCCTGGACAGCCGACACCTTCTCGGGGTCCACCGCAATCCCAGCCGCACTGACTCGATGACCCAAGAACTTTACCTCTTTCCTGAGCAGCTGGCACTTCTCGGGCTGTAGCTTTAGGCCGTATCGCTCCAAGGACTGGAATACTTGCTCCAGGTGTCGAAGGTGAGACTCAAAGTCGGGGGAGTATACAATAACATCATCCAAGTAGACGAGCGTGGTGTCCATAAGCTGTCCTCCCAAGCAGCGGTGCATAAGTCGTTGGAAGGTAGCGGGAGCGTTACACAACCCAAACGGCATACACTCCCACTCAAAGAGGACAAAGGGGGTGGTGAAAGCAGTCTTTTCCCGGTCTCCTTCCTCCACTTGAACTTGCCAGTAACCGCTAGCCAAGTCTAAGGTAGAATACCAGGCGGCCCGAGTGAGGCTGGTCAGGGAGTCTTCAACCCGCGGTAGGGGGAAGGCGTCTCGTTTGGTAACATGGTTCAGCTTCCGATAATCAACGCAGAATCGCCATGCACTGGTCTTCTTGCGCACGAGGACGATCGGTGCTGCCCACGGGCTGCTGCTCTCTCAGATAACCCCCTTCTCCAGCATCCCTCGTAAGAGGGCACGAACCTCAGCATACAGAGTCGGGGGTACGGGACGGTAGCGTTCCCGGCTCGGAGGGGCATCCCCAGTAGGGATCTGGTGCTTTACGATGTCAGTCCGCCCATAATCCTCATCATGTGTGGAGAAGAGATGCTTCCACCTCACCAGGAAGTCCCGGAGTTGCTTCGCCTGCCCTTCCTCCAACCCGTCACCTCGTAAGGACTCTCCCGCAAGGTGGGCCGGCAGAGCTTCCTCCTTTCTGCCTGCAGGGGATTCGGTCTGCGCCAAGGCCACCTCCACTACCGTTGGACCCACCTGGCAGAATCAAAACTCCCCTTCCTCGTGAACTTGTTGGGGGCTTACCATGGTGACCCGAGCCAGACGTTGGTGTCGATGCAGATCCACTGCATAGGGATTCGTGTTCCTCAGTCTTACGGCAACCCGACCCCGGCGGACAGAAGCCAACCCCCGGGCCACTTCCACAGCCTGGCAGTCCGAGTGAGGCTCCACTAGGATCCATTCCTGGGACCCGTGGAGCTGGGCGGGAAGGCGGGCCCAGATAATGGCCTCGCTCTGGGGCGGGACTGACAGTGCGTAGCGACACATCACTCTCCCCACACTCTCTCGATTCCGTTGGGCATCGGCCATGTGGACCCGGCGACAATCAGCCACGATCCGATCCCACTCCTGTTTTTCCTTACTCGGAGCCGGAGGGATGGGTCTCGCTTTAAACAACTCCTCCCAGCAGTCTGTGATAACGTTCATCCCCAAGAGGGCACGGTGAGCTCCCAGACATGCATCCTGTACGATCACAACTCCCTTTTGAGGCACAAGGGTCCCATGGACCTCCAGGTCCGTGACCAGATAGCCCACATACGGAATGTCCAGCCCGTTTGCCCCACGTAGGGTTAACCAAGGGGCATCTGCGGCCGAATGGCCCTGGACCCCGAATAACTCCCGGGACAGGCTTTCGGAGAACAGCGTGACCTGGGAACCGGTATCCAGGAGGCATTGAACTTTGCTCCCATAGACTCGAACCACCACGAGGGGGCAACGCCCAACTAGACGGTTCCTGGCCGCCAATGGAGAGGGGTCGATTTGGGGGGTCCCGACCACTTGACCCACAGTGGCCGGAGACTCTAAAAACCCCCCTGCGATCCCCGGCGTGCTCTGCATTGCCGGGCGTAATGGCCTGGTTCGCCACAGCCATTGCAAATGGGACGTCCTTGTTCGTCCCATTGGAAACGGAGCCCGGATGACCGGGGTGGACGTCGCTCTGGGAATCGACTACCTTCGGAGTATGCTCGCTCTCGTGCCGGTGGCAATGGTCGGTGATGTTCTCGGCGTAATTCTTCTAAGAAAGTCTTAGATAGCTCCGTCATCTGATCACGAACATCTCTTCTCAGCTCTTCTCGTAAGGCCTGTTTCCAGTCGGGTGGAGCAGGAGGCAGGGGATTACTGGTAGCATTGGTGGCCATACAGTGGGAGGGATCTGAGGTATCTGCATGATCCTGTTCAAGGGCCAGAGCTTCCTGGCGTAGTGCATCGAACGTCAGAGTAGGGTTGCGGCGAAGCTGTATTCGGAGACTCTGACGTATTGGGCCATCTCGCAACCCCAAAAGAAACTGGTCTTTTAGGAGGGCCTCTCCTTCTCCAAGCCCATGGTCCTGTCTCCTCTTCAGCCGAAACAATTGTTCTCGTAGTTGCAAAGCAAAGGCACGTATGGTCTGCCGAGATCCCTGCTTGCAATTAAAGAATTGCGTCCGGAGGACAGCTGCAGGAGTTGCATCTCCGTACTGTTAGAAAGTCAAAGATAGCCTGGGCTGTGGCTCGGGTCGCTTCCGGCGCCGCTTGTACTTCTCTCCGTGCGTCGCCTTCAAGCGAATTTAAGATGAACTGAGTCTTCTGTGTAGCATTTAGCACTTGGAGGCCCACCAAGTACTCCACTTGAGTTTTCCACGCCGACAAGCTGAGATCTGAACCTGGTCCTCCATACTTTTGGGCCCATGGGGCTCCCATAAAGATGGGCATGACATGTGGATGACCCACCGGTGCATCTTCGTCTGCCATTGCTCCGCCTCTGTCTACTCAACCCAAGGTGAAACCCTGCCGACTTACGCCAAATTATGTCACAGGTCGGGGCGGGCCAAATCAGGCTGCACCCACCCCCCCTTAAGACCTGTCCCACCCTTGGGGAGTCGGACAGAGGCCAAGCAAAGATGACAGACAACGAGGCTTCCAACAACACAGTATTTTATTAAATAAAATAGGGGCAAGGGGATCTGGAATGGAGAGTCTTCAAGGCAGGGTCGTTCCGTCCTGCGGACCGCCAGGAGACCCACAGAATACAAGGAAAGGGGGGAGGTGTTCTGGTGGTTAGCTTCACTCTCTCCCGACGGGTGGAACAAGTCGGGACTCACGGCAACAGGAGGAGGCTGCTGGGAGGCCGGTCAGATGTGTGTTTCAAGTGTCGTACTCCGCTTCTCTTGCAGGTGTCCGGCAAAGAACTTATAGCTGAAGGGCTTTACTGTAAGCAGACAAGTGAGTATACAGGCACGTAATCCTCTTCTTCCACAGTTGACAGACAGAACTTACGGCTGAAGGGCTTTGCTACAAAGCAGACAGATGAGTATACAGGTACGTAATCCTCTTCTTCCACAGTTGACTGACCGAAAACATACGGCTGAAGGGCTTCACTGTAAAGCAGACAGGTGAGTATACAGATACGTAATCCTCTTCTTCCCCAGTTGACAGACGGAGAATTTACGGCTGCAGGGTTCCACTGCAAGCAGACAGATGGGCACACAAGTATGAACTCCTCTTGAAGAGCTGGCGGGCACAGGATGTACGACAGGAAGGCGTTGGACTGAAGGGCTTTACTGCAAAGCAGACATGCAAGTATATGGGTACGTAATCCTCTTCTTCAGTAGTGACAGACAGAGAACTTACGACTAGAGGAACTTCACTGCAAAGCAGTCAGGTGAGCATTCAGCTATGCACTCCTCTTCAAGGGCTGACAGACACAGAGCTTGCGACAGGGAAACGTTACTGCAAAGCAGACAGGCGAGTATACAGATACGTAATCCTCTTCTTCAGAAATGACAGACAGAGAACTTACGGCTGGCGGAACTTCACTGCAAAGCAGTCAGGTGAGTATTCAGGTATGCACTCCTCTTAAAGAGCTGACAGACACAGAGCTTGCGACAGGGAAACGTTACTGCAAAGCAGACAGGCGAGAATACAGATACGTAATCCTCTTCTTCAGAAATGACGGACAGAGAACTTACGGCTGGCGGAACTTCACTGCAAAGCAGTCAGGTGAGTATTCAGGTATGCACTCCTCTTAAAGAGCTGACAGACACAGAGCTTGCGACAGGGATACGTTACTGCAAAGCAGACAGGTGAGTATACAGATCCGTAATCCTCTTCTTCAGAAATGACAGACAGAGAACTTACGACTGGCGGAACTTCACTGCAAAGCAGTCAGGTGAGTATTCAAGTATACACTCCTCTTGATGGGCTGGCAGACACAGAGCTTGACGACAGAGGGACGTTACTGCAAAGCAGACAGGTGAGTATACAGATACGTAATCCTCTTCTTCAGTAATGACAGACAGAGAACTTACGGCTGGCGGAACTTCACTGCAAAGCAGTCAGGTGAGCATTCAGGTATGCACTCCTCTTCAAGGGCTGACAGACACAGAGCTTGCGACAGGGATACGTTACTGCAAAGCAGACAGGTGAGTATACAGATACGTAATCCTCTTCTTCAGTAATGACAGACAGAGAACTTACGGCTGGAGGATTTTACCGCAAAGCAGTCAGTTAAGCATTCACCTACGTGTCTCTCTTCACAATGGGCTATCAGATAGTACACGCAGGTCTCTGTGGAGTACAACAGTATTAGCCTTTTCTCATGTCTTTAGAACATGATAGAACGCACAGGTGAGTGATGGACATCCAGCGGGTTTAAGTTCACACTTCACACATCAAACAGTGCACCACATCACTTCATCACTGCAATTCAACACTCAGTGGGAAATACATATGGCCGTCGCCCATTTCCTGACCTGGCATCCTCATCAAGAAATCCCATAGACAGAGAGGGAAAAGATGGAGATCGGTTGAACTACTCACAAGCTTTCACAAACGATCTTACTGTCCAGCGTTTTCCTCCTTCTGATTGAGTCAGTGCGTTCTTTCTCCCAAACACATTGTCGCGCTCGTTTGCCAGCCCCACTTCCTCTTCTCCACCGCTCACGCTTCCCCTGTGATACACAGTCTCCAAAAACACACCCCGTTTCAGCCCGTACTCTCTCCTTATATCCCATCCTAATATCAACGTGTCTCATAGTGCACAGCTGGTGGCAATTTCGGCTTATTATCCCGTTCACGGGGATTTTGCGCTTGCCCGGAACTAAGCCGGTGTTCTCTTGTTTTGGGTCCGGGGGGAAGCAAATCCCGTCGGATATTAATTCCGCCTTGACTCAACCTAGAATTTTCGTCACCCCGTGACATTTACAGTTTTAATTTTTGCATTTCAAATTTCACAACTTTGACCAATCTCTAATTAAGTACTTAATAATAGCAAATGTACAGTCAATTTCTGTTAAATTAACTAAACGTATAAGAACAGAATACCTGCACATTTACAGTATTACTCATTAAACAAACACTGAACATCAAGATATGTGAATGATAGAAAATACAATCTTAGTATATAATTTAGAACATGTAAAAATATCCACATTAAAAGGCAATTGCTGTATTATACTCTAATATAACTTATTTTACACATTTACAATTACATTTTATCCAAAATGACTTAATTAAGAGAACAATAGAAGCAACATGTGCAGTGACAAGTCCCAGTTAGTGTAGCACAGTATTTATTTTATATAGTATACAGTATATATAGTATATACAGTTTATATATACAGTATTTTTTTTTTTATTATTATTAAAACAAATATTTAGTATTATTGGGTCAAGTGTTTATGAAAAGATGGATCTTTAGCAGTTTCTTGAAAATGTGTTGAGTTGGGCAGGTCATCCCACCAGCAGGGAACAGTCCAGGGAAAGGTCAGTGAAGTGATTTTGTGTCTCTTTGGGATGATGGCACCACAAGGCGCCGTTCACTTGCAGAACACAAGCTTCTGGAGACACATAGATCTGAAGCCGTGAGTTTAGGTCTTGCTGCTGCAGCATCTGGATCAGTTGCAGAGGTTTGACTGATGCTGGAAGAGCTACCAGGAGAGCATTGCAATAGTCCAGTCTGGAATATTTACTCCTGCGTGATTGAAATACATATTCATTCTTTATTGTCCTCGATTGAGGAAATTTGTTTCCACAGTCTGTACCAAAAATAACATTCAACACTCATAACATACCCGTACAACACAGAATTTTGTAAACATGAGTAAATTAGGCTTTCTGTGAATTCAGCGCTCTTATTGCTGAAATTACCAAGCTTTTCCCTAGTCGTGATTTTTTATGAGGCAGCTGTCTATATCTGCGGCCTGAGGGAAGAAGAGTGAAACATGAGTTAAGAGGGTGGCTGGGATTTTGTATGATGGTATTTGCTCTGCGAATGGTAGCAGCGTCAATGAGAGCCGGCAAGTTGGGTGTGGGAAGACCAATTATTTTTGAAGAAGTCTTAGTGATTCTAAGAAGCTTGTTCCTTTAAGTGAGAGAAAGCATAGTGAAATAACAGGTGGCACAGTACAGTAGGACGGGTTCAATGATGCTACGGTACAAAAGGAGAAGAAGATGTGGTTTGACTGAGAGACTTCTGAGTTTACGTTTACATTCTACCAGGCTCAAATAGTATGTGTAATCTTTAGTTTACTTTATTAAATTCGATAATCTTTTGAATTGAATCTGTCTCATTGTTCCATTACTGAAGTCCCTGAAATTGCGATCTAAGTTATAAGCTCTACTTGATTTTACTATCACAATCTCTAAATTGTCTAAAACACGAAAAAATCGTTCCTTGTGGCCACAGGAAGTTTATTGTCGTGTTTACAGGCCGGTAGGTTTCTATACAGAAGTTGGGCACAGTCCGCCGGACGGACAGTTGCGTGATAACTGAATATTGAATTCTATCCAAATTTCCCCTGATCAATGATATAATTTTACCTATACCTTTATTAATGGTTACTATGAGTAATCGTGTTAATTATTAATATACGGCAAGGTTTGACCTATTCCCTATTTGGGATAATTTAATTTGTGTATGCGGCATAAATATTCATTATCTTATGAATATTACCCCTCATTTGAGCTAATAATTCCCTAAAGCAGAGTCATTGTCGCTACAACGGTAAGCTTCGTGGAAAACTTGAAAGTCGTGGGGAAAGCCTCAAAATTTACGAAATATCTCCAGATGTCTTAGAGTTCCTGCTGTAATTTCTTCACCCATTCTACCAGGCTCAGAGGGAACTAGAGGGAGGCCAGTACCCCACACTTAACCTGGCGGTTTTGAGGCACTTAAGCGCCACTGCAGACCTATGTCGTCAGACAGTCCTCATCAGGCCATCATTCGTGAGTGACATGGCTGAAGTGCAAAATCAAAATCATGACACTGCATAAGCTTGCCATATTCCTATGTGTAGCACCGAAGGGGTGGGTTTCGTTATTCTGGACTCAATTATAACTAGAAAAGTGCATTTCCGGAGGAACTGCAAAGTGTGCTTGCTCTGGTGCGGTTCACTAACGTTAGCAGGTAGTGGATAAGGGTGCGTTGAAGTTTGCTTGATGTGAGAATTTCAACAATAGTACTTTTTTCAAGATTGTGCATATAAAGTTAGGCAAGGCCAAACAGCGTTATCCATGTTGTTGCGATTGCATCGCTAGAGTAAGCTAATAGTGAAAGTGATAGCGTTCTTCATTTAATTACAATATGAGGACTGACGGTAGGCTATAAAAATCAGCGTTTCTGCCAGGGTTTGAAAATTAGTGAGGTCTGGGGTGAGGTGCAGGGCCGGATTAAGAATTCAGAGGCCCCTGGGCACAATGCCCTAAGGCAGGCCAAATGTATAGTTTGTCCAAGTACATTTTAGGACATTAAAAGGAACTTTGTTGTACTATGCTGGAGTAAAGTTAATAAATTATCGTTCTTTCCCATAGGATTTTTAAAACTATGTTGGGTAAACCTCTGTCCCTCTAGGGGGGTTCGGGGACATACTCCCCCGCAAGAAAATTTTGTACATTTTAAAGTTAAATGCATCAGTCTGGTGCACTTTGAGAGCTCAAAATTAAGAGCTTCAACGGGCTTCAACCATAGACTGTAAAAAAATGGCTTCAACCCATGAACTGTGCACAAAGAAAAAGCATTGACTTGTACCTGGACATTAAAGAGGGCTCAAACATATTTTTTAGTTATGATATAGAGTCTCAGTCTACATTAAATTATCACTGGTGTTTTAGGACGCCAAACAATTAGTATAATAATATAATAATGATTTATATAATTATTCCTATGACATAAAATAGCCTATAAACGTACTGTATTAAATGAAAATGAATATTTCAAAAGTATATTTTACATTACACAATAGGAAAATTACAATACTTTTGTCCTAATGTCTTCTTCACTTGCAAGAAATAAACTCTTTGATCGCGTGAGCAAAGTGCCACTTTTCTTTAAATCACGCAGCACAAACATAATGCCTATATAGGATACTTAAAGTCTTGTGCTGTTTTATAAAGCACAAAACCATATCACGGTTTCGATTTTAGTTTGTTGGCAAAATATAACGCTAGAGACCTTTAGGCGTATGTTAAACGGCTAATTAATCATTCAGAGAGCTTGAAATTTTTTTTTTGAATACAAAAAAATTACCGAGGTCCGGACCTCGTGAAATCATAGCTGGCTACGGCTATGAGTAAAGCTAATGCAAGGGCTAGAAATCTATTAATCTTTTGCTGACAATTCCTTGTCATCATGGCGATCGGAGTTCACGGTTGCATAGCAACGACAGACGCCACGGGACAGCAAGCGCTTGTGGAAAGGAAAGAGCGGCGCGCTCGCGCTTTCCACTTGTTTTTACAGATCTAGAGAGACGTTGTTGATTGTTTGAGCATGTGACTGCACGTTTCTCCTTGTTTTCTGTTGTTATGCGCAGCATATTTCCCGCGCACACAAACACAGCCACAGACAATTAATTGTTCGGTTAGCGAAGAAGACCGAATGTATGATGCATAGGCTAATAATCTTTAGATCCTCCCCCATGTGACCCATGTAAGCGGTGGAATTCCCTCCCAGTTTAAAAAACGAAATTCAGGCCCTGCATTTATTAAGGCAAACCTAGTAAAAACTAATGCAGTCTATACACTAGTGCTGTAGCGGTGCGTCGATTACGTCGACGCGTCGACGTCAAAATTACGTCGACGTCATATTTTTTGCGTCGACGCTTCTTTATTTATCATTTATTTTATTTTTTTGCACCATTCCCGGAGGTACAGCTCGCCACACACACACCGCCCGCCATGTTATTCTGTCATGTTTTCTCCCTTTCTTTCCAAACCGCGACAAACGCCAGTCTCCTGTCTCTGCAGAATGTGATAAATCCGCTCAACCAATCACAGCGCACCATTCCACGTACTGTAAACAGTAACGGCGGCGCTTTGAATACACTCGGCCGGCGTCCTAGTTTTCCTTATCTACTTTGCACTTTTTGATCAACAAACAAACAAAAAAATTAATACATTTGACGGCATTGATGAACCTGTGGTGGATTCTGCCGTAGGGAAGAAACGTAAGCCATTGAAATCTAATCATTTACGTGAGGAGATTAAGAAGATGAGGCACGCGGGAGGAAGAGAAATGCTGACTGTTGCTCGTTCTCACACGACAGCATCAAACTTCTGTCACGCTGACACGTTAACCCCAGGGGATCTTTTAAAAAACTTTCAATTCTTGTACTCAAAGTCAACGAAAACCGAGCAGGACCAAGCCATTTTACAGCTGATCGCCGTCAAAAAAGTTCAGAAGGTATTTCTTAGCGATGGCTGATTGAGCCTATGTTTAGTCCAGTAACGTTACGTGCTAAATATAAGATTAGTATTGACCGAGTTCAGAGGCTGTCATATGTGGATCAATTTACTTTGCTGTGTATTTTCTACAGTTTCAATATGAAAAATAACTTTTATATAGATTCAATGGATTAATTGCATTAAAAAAAAACGTGTCATGAATTTATTGCATTTTTGGGAAAATCTGTTTTTATAATAAATCTTTGAAAATCAAAATCTGGATTTGAATTATTTGTTATTAGGCTACCTAAAGATGCTATGTGAAAGTTTGAAACAGAAAATAGTGGTTTTCATCTTGCCACTTTCTTGGTAAAGAAAACACATTTTTTACTCAAATTAATCAAAATGGATTTATCACGTTTATGCTATATTATTCAGAAGTAAACATTGTAGCTGACAGTGTGTTTATGTCAGAATGTTTATTTTTTGAAGTGCTTCTTTTACTGATATATTTAACAATATATTTTGCATTTCTCATCCAAACAACGTCAAACTTGGCACTGCACTTACTCGTGCCCAGACAGCTGTCGAGTTTGAAATCCATCGGAGTAACGGTTCCACAGAGATATGCGAATAACAGACAGGATAACTAATTCAAATTAGTCGTTAGATTAGTCGACTAATCGATAAAATAATCGCCCGACTAATCGTTTAATTAATAATCGTTTACCCCAGCCCTACTATACACTGACTTGGCAGCTCTGTGAAATGTAATACAACAGTGCCACCTACTGTCTAAATGCATTATCATTAAAAGTCTGAGTTGAAACCTAGACATAGGTAAATGGGTTTGTCAATTAGCCTGAAATAATAATAAAAAAAAACAATTCAGATCTTGTACATCCTCACCTTGGAGTCTCGAGTTAATGTACAAAGTTTGGTTTCAATACATGACAGCGTTCCTGAAATATGAACTACTTCCTGTTTTGGCGACTACGCCGCCGATTTCGTTTGGCTGTGACGGGCAAACGCTTCCAAAAATCAAAAATCCTTCTAGTAACTTTTGTCAGGCTTGGTCCAAGGATCATGTACGTCCAGTTTCGTGAAGTTCGGACCAAATTTGTGACCTGTGAAACTTTAGTTTCGCTTTCTGTTCAATCCACTATGGCGGACGAACGACATGGACTTGTGATGTCATCTTCGCGAGCAACTTACACCGGTACTGACCGAACGTTTTAAAGTTGGAACGGTGTCTCTGTCTCAAAGGGCCTAGGCGCAGGAGCTGGCCAAAATTTTTCTCCCGGGAATAATAATAATAACTAGAAAAATGCATTTCCGGAGGAACTGCAAAGTGTGCTTGCTCGGGTGCAGTGCACTAACGTTAGCAGGTAGTGGATAGATGCGAGAAAAAATGCGAGAATGTGAGAAAAAAGATGTCAAACTGTCTTTTATTTTCGAATTTAATTCCTCAATCAGCGCTGGACCGGCATTTTCTATCTTCCGCTGAGCCCTGGCCGTAGACAGATCATGTGTTTTACCCTGTCAATGCAGTGGTCTGCGTTGCGCTGATCTTATTCACACTATCGAGTGTAGGTGCAGCATTCTAACATTGAGTCATAACGAGCTGTTTATGAAGAAATTATCCGCTTCCTAATTATGTCATTTTAATCACGAAATTGAAACATTAAAAAACAATTTGCTCTTTATGGTGTGCGAGTGATAGAGCGCGGCAGCAACGAACCATCAGCTTGCAGCGTAACAACATTGAATGCTCGGCCGAAAAGCTGATCATAGCTGTACAGAGGGCGCCTTATTATTTTTCATCTCCATAAATATATCTAGTAGTAAAGCTAATGCAAGGGCTAGAAATCTAGTAATCTTTTGCTGATACTTCCTTAGCTGTGTCTGAAACCGCTCACTCGTTCACTAATCCCTACATAGTGAATGGCAGTTGAGTGCACTACATCAGCAAAGAATTTGGACGCTGACATAATTATCACGCGCCAGAGAGCTCAGACAATTTGTCATAAACATTACCTACCCATCTATAATATTTCCTTTTTTTGGCTGTGTGAATTGTATGTAACCATTGTATGTATGTATTTTTCACGTTTATTGCGTTATTTGATTAAAAAAAAGATAATAAAAACACTTGCTTGTCATATTTATTTACTTTTTTAATTTATATGTGAAAATAAAAGAGAACAAAACACAACACATTTGATTTTTCAAAGACATAACGGTATGTATAAATAAATAACCAGGCGTCTGGTCTTATAAATGATTGTTTTCTAACTCGGGTGCACCGCCATGGTGGCATTTTTGTTTATTTTTCATTCGCGCTCAATCGCCTTATCGTGATGGATTGTGGGAAATAGTGTTTCAGCAAGTGTACATCGTATGTACACTCGAATTCAGAGAGGATTGTGGATAAAAGTAGTGAAGAATGTAGGGAATGATCACTCAGAATTCGGACACCACTACAAAATGGCCGACACCCTAAATAGTGCACTATATAGTGGATAGGGAGCGATTTCAGACACAGCTCTTGTCATCATGGAGAGCGCAGTTCATGGTTGCATTGCAACGACAGACGCCACAGGAGAACAAGCGAAAGGAGACAGCAGCGCGCTCGCGCTTTCCACTTGTTTTTACACATCTAATGTGCGTTCCATTCGACAGGGTCCATATGCAGTGTTCACTGCTCCCCTACTCCCTGACCCTGAGCACGGTATATCAGTTGAAGTGGACTTCACTGACAATAACCGCTCATTAGAAACGCCCAGCAAATGTCATCAAAGAAAGTCAACGACGGAGTCGCGCAGATTATGATATAACAAATATATATAGGACTACATTCATATTTGAATTTTTATTATTATATTATATATTTACAATTATATTGCACTATTTTACAACTACCTAAAATAAAATCACTTTACTTCACAAACTAGCTAAGCTGGCTGCATTCACTGAGGTAAATTATAATCATCAAAAATAGTATATGTAATATTCACAACAATAACCGTTAAAAATACTGTCATTTGTATAACAATGGCGAAATGTATTACTTACACACATACGTAAACTCCTCCATCATTAGTTATGGCCGTTCTGACTGGTGATGACCTGATGCGCGAAATGACAGTTGGGTGTGTGATCATCGCTCTCCACTTCCTGTGAAGTGATGTATCGATGTTCCCTTATTCCCTATGCCGTGCGCAGTGCCCTTCGAACTGAACATGTTCGCTCCTTTCGGATTAGACTCTAACTTAAGATGGCGGAATACCCTGTGAAGTCCACTTCGCAGTCCACAACGCACCTCTAGAGCGACGTTGTTGATTGTTTGAGCATGTGACTGCGCGTTTCTCCTTGTTTTCTATTGTTATGCGCAGCATATTTCCCGCGCGCACAAACACAGCCACAGACAATTAATTGTTTGTTCGGTTATCGAAGAAGAGCATGATGTATTTTGTATAAAGTTTTTTTTTTTTTTTATTAACTGCTTTGAGGATTGGAAATGCACAATTCATGCATACAAATCTGTATATATTAATAAATGAAGATGATTCAAATAGACCAATGCAAAAAACGAAATTCATGCCTGCATTTATTAAGACAAACCTGGTAAAAACGAATGCAGTCTATACACTGACTTGGCTGCTCTGTGAAATGTAATACAACAGTGCCACCTACTGTCTAAATGCATTACCTAACATTGGGTGAAACTCTTGCATAGACATAGGTAAATGGGTTTGTCTATTAGCCTGAAATAAAAAAAAAAATAAAAACAATTCAGATCTTGTACATCCTCACATTGGAGTCTCGAGTTAATGTACAAAGTTTGGTTTCGATACGTGACAGCGTTCCTGAGATATGAACTACTTCCTGTTTTGGCGACTATGCCGCCGATTTCGTTTGGCTGTGACGGGCAAACGCTTCCAAAAATAAAAAATCCTTCTAGTAACTTTTGTAAGGCTTGCTCCAAGGATCATGTACGTCTAGTTTCGTGAAGTTCGGACCAAATTTGTGACCTGTGAAACTTTAGTTTCGCTTTCTGTTCAATCCACTATGGCGGACGAACGACATGGACTTGTGATGTCATCTTCGCGAGCAACTTACACCGGTACTGACCGAACGTTTTAAAGTTGGAACGGTGTCTCTGTCTCAAAGGGCCTCGGCGCAGGAGCTGGCCAAAAATTTTCTCCCGGGAATAATAATAATAATAATAATAATAATAATAATAATAATAATAATAAGAAAACTTAAGAAGAACAATAAGTGTGCGCTTTCAGCAAGCACACTTAATAATAACTAGAAAAATGCATTTCCGGAGGAACTGCAAAGTGTGCTTGCTCGGGTGCAGTGCACTTACGTTAGCAGGTAGTGGATAGATGCGAGAAAAAATGCGAGAATGTGAGAAAAAAGATGTCAAACTGTCTTTTATTTTCGAATTTAATTCCTCAATCAGCGCTGGACCGGCATTTTCTATCTTCCGCTGAG
Source organism: Leucaspius delineatus (assembly GCA_023718395.1). NCBI lineage: Eukaryota > Metazoa > Chordata > Actinopteri > Cypriniformes > Leuciscidae > Leucaspius > Leucaspius delineatus. The sequence continues at coordinate 1,428,387 of CM043370.1, forward strand.
CCCTAGCCGTAGACAGATCATGTGTTTTACCCTGTCAATTCAGTGGTCTGCGTTGCGCTGATCTTATTCACACTATCGAGTGTAGGTGCAGCATTCTAACATTGAGTCATAATGAGCTGTTTATGAAGAAATTATCCGCTTCCTAATTATGTCATTTTAATCACGAAATTGAAACATTAAAAAACAATTTGCTCTTTATGGTGTGCGAGTGATAGAGCGCGGCAGCAACGAACCATCAGCTTGCAGCGTAACAACATTGAATGCTTGGCCGAAAAGCTGATCATAGCTGTACAGGGCGCCTTATTATTTTTCATCTCCATAAATATATCTAGTAGTAAAGCTAATGCAAGGGCTAGAAATCTAGTAATCTTTTGCTGATACTTCCTTAGCTGTGTCTGAAACCGCTCACTCGTTCACTAATCCCTACATAGTGAATGGCAGTTGAGTGCACTACATCAGCAAAGAATTTGGACGCTGACATAATTATCACGCGCCGAGAGAGCTCAGACAATTTGTCATAAACATTACCTACCCATCTTTAATATTTCCTTTTTTTGGCTGTGTGAATTGTATGTAACCATTGTATGTATGTATTTTTCACGTTTATTGCGTTATTTGATTAAAAAAAAAAGATAATAAAACACTTGCTTGTCATATTTATTTACTTTTTTAATTTATATGTGAAAATAAAAGAGAACAAAACACTACACAACACATTTGATTTTTCAAATATAGACATTAAACGGTATGTATAAATAAATAACCAGGCGTCTGGTCTTATAAATGATTGTTTTCTAACTCGGGTGCACCGTTGCCATGGTGGCATTTTTGTTTATTTTTCATTCGCGCTCAATCGCCTTATCGTGATGGATTGTGGGAAATAGTGTCTCAGCAAGTGTACATCGTATGTACACTCGAATTCAGAGAGGATTGTGGATAAAAGTAGTGAAGAATGTAGGGAATGATGTCGTTCACTCAGAATTCGGACACCACTACAAAATGGCCGACACCCTAAATAGTGCACTATATAGAGGATAGGGAGCGATTTCAGACACAGATCTTGTCATCATGGAGAGCGCAGTTCATGGTTGCCGCATAGCAACGACAGACGCCACAGGAGAACAAGCGAAAGGAGACAGCGGCGCGCTCGCGCTTTCCACTTGTTTTTACACATCTAATGTGCGTTCCATTCGACAGGGTCCATATGCAGTGTTCACTGCTCCCCTACTCCCTGAGCACGGTATATCAGTTGAAGTGGACTTCACTGACAATAACCGCTCATTAGAAACACCCAGCAAATGTCATCAAATAAAGTCAACGACGGAGTCGCGCAGATTATGATATAACAAATATATATAGGACTACATTCATATTTTAATTTTTATTATTATATTATATATTTACAATTATATTGCACTATTTTACAACTACCTAAAATAAAATCACTTTACTTCACAAACTAGCTAAGCTGGCTGCATTCACTGAGGTAAATTATAATCATCAAAAATAGTATATGTAATATTCACAACAATAACCGTTAAAAATACTGTCATTTGTATAACAATGGCGAAATGTATTACTTACACACATACGTAAACTCCTCCATCGTTAGTTATGACCGTTCTGCAGGTGATGACCTGATGCGCGAAATGACAGTTGGGTGTGTGATCATCGCTCTCCACTTCCTGTGAAGTGATGTATCGATGTTCCCTTATTCCCTATGCCGTGCGCAGTGACCTTCGAACTGAACATGTTCGCTCCCTTCGGATTAGAACTTAAGATGGCGGAATACCCTGTGAAGTCCACTTCGCAGTCCACAACGCACCTCTAGAGTGACGTTGTTGATTGTTTGAGCATGTGACTGCGCGTTTCTCCTTGTTTTCTATTGTTATGCGCAGCATATTTCCCGCGCACACAAACACAGCCACAGACAATTAATTGTTTGTTCGGTTATCGAAGAAGAGCATGATGTATTTTGTATAAAGTTTTTTTTTTTTTTTTATTAACTGCTTTGAGGATTGGAAATGCACAATTCATGCATACAAATCTGTATATATTAATAAATTAAGATGATTAAAATAGACCAATGCAAAAAACGAAATTCATGCCTGCATTTATTAAGACAAACCTGGTAAAAACGAATGCAGTCTATACACTGACTTGGCTGCTCTGTGAAATGTAATACAACAGTGCCACCTACTGTCTAAATGCATTACCTAACATCAAAAGGTGAAACTCTTGCATAGACATAGGTAAATGGGTTTGTCTATTAGCCTGAAATAAAAAAAAAATAAAGAAAATTCAGATCTTGTACATCCTCACATTGGAGTCCCGAGTTCATGTATAAAGTTTGGTTTCGATATGTGACAGAGTTCCTGAGATATGAACTACTTCCTGTTTGGCGACTACGCCGCTGATTTCGTTTGGCTGTGACGGGCAAACGCTTCCGAAAATCAAAAATCCTTCTAGTAACTTTGATGAGGCTTGCTCCAATGATCATGTACGTCTAGTTTCGTGAAGTTCGGACCAAATTTGTGACCTGTGAAACTTTAGTTTCGCTTTCTGTTCAATCCAATATGGCGGACAAACGACATGGACTTGTGATGTCATCTTCGCGAGCAACTTACACCGGTGCTGACCGGACGTTTTAAAGTTGGAATGGTGTCTCTGTCTCAAAGGGCCTAGGCGCAGGAGCTGGCCAAATAGCTGGGGGGGGGGGGGGGTTGCCAAATAATGTCCTTTTTTTTTTTTTTTATCTTGTACATCCTCACATTGGAGTCTCGAGTTAATGTACAAAGTTTGGTTTCGATACGTGACAACGTTCCTGAGATATGAACTACTTCCTGTTTTGGCGACTACGCCGCAGATTTCGTTTGGCTGTGACGGGCAAACGCTTCCGAAAATCAAAAATCCTTCTAGTAACTTTGGTGAGGCTTGCTCCAAGGATCATGTACGTCCAGTTTCGTGAAGTTCGGACCAAATTTGTGACCTGTGAAACTTTAGTTTCGTTTTCTGTTCAATCCACTATGGCGGACGAACGACATGGACTCGTGATGTCATCTTCGCGAGCAACTTACACCGGTACTGACCGAACGTTTTAAAGTTGGAACGATGTCTCTGTCTCAAAGGGTCTAGGCGCAGGAGCTGGCCAAAATTTTTCTCCCGGGAATAATAATAATAACTAGAAAAATGCATTTCCGGAGGAACTGCAAAGTGTGCTTGCTCGGGTGCAGTGCACTTACGTTAGCAGGTAGTGGATAGATGCGAGAAAAAATGCGAGAATGTGAGAAAAAAGATGTCAAACTGTCTTTTATTTTCGAATTTAATTCCTCAATCAGCGCTGGACCGGCATTTTCTATCTTCCGCTGAGCCCTAGCCGTAGACAGATCATGTGTTTTACCCTGTCAATGCAGTGGTCTGCGTTGCGCTGATCTTATTCACACTATCGAGTGTAGGTGCAGCATTCTAACATTGAGTCATAATGAGCTGTTTATGAAGAAATTATCCGCTTCCTAATTATGTCATTTTAATCACGAAATTGAAACATTAAAAAACAATTTGCTCTTTATGGTGTGCGAGTGATAGAGCGCGGCAGCAACGAACCATCAGCTTGCAGCGTAACAACATTGAATGCTCGGCCGAAAAGCTGATCATAGCTGTAAAGGGCGCCTTATTATTTTTCATCTCCATAAATATATCTAGTAGTAAAGCTAATGCAAGGGCTAGAAATCTAGTAATCTTTTGCTGATACTTCCTTAGCTGTGTCTGAAACCGCTCACTCGTTCACTAATCCCTACATAGTGAATGGCAGTTGAGTGCACTACATCAGCAAAGAATTTGGACGCTGACATAATTATCACGCGCCGAGAGAGCTCAGACAATTTGTCATAAACATTACCTAGGCTACCCATCTTTAATATTTCCCTTTTTTGGCTGTGTGAATTGTATGTAACCATTGTATGTATGTATTTTTCACGTTTATTGCGTTATTTGATTAAAAAAAAAGATAATAAAACACTTGCTTGTCATATTTATTTACTTTTTTAATTTATATGTGAAAATAAAAGAGAACAAAACACTACACAACACATTTGATTTTTCAAATATAGACATTAACGGTATGTATAAATAAATAACCAGGCGTCTGGTCTTATAAATGATTGTTTTCTAACTCGGGTGCACCGTTGCCATGGTGGCATTTTTGTTTATTTTTCATTCGCGCTCAATCGCCTTATCGTGATGGATTGTGGGAAATAGTGTCTCAGCAAGTGTACATCGTATGTACACTCGAATTCAGAGAGGATTGTGGATAAAAGTAGTGAAGAATGTAGGGAATGATGTCGTTCACTCAGAATTCGGACACCACTACAAAATGGCCGACACCCTAAATAGTGCACTATATAGTGGATAGGGAGCGATTTCAGACACAGATCTTGTCATCATGGAGAGCGCAGTTCATGGTTGCCGCATAGCAACGACAGACGCCACAGGAGAACAAGCGAAAGGAGACAGCGGCGCGCTCGCGCTTTCCACTTGTTTTTACACATCTAATGTGCGTTCCATTCGACAGGGTCCATATGCAGTGTTCACTGCTCCCCTACTCCCTGAGCACGGTATATCAGTTGAAGTGGACTTCACTGACAATAACCGCTCATTAGAAACACCCAGCAAATGTCATCAAATAAAGTCAACGACGGAGTCGCGCAGATTATGATATAACAAATATATATAGGACTACATTCGTATTTTAATTTTTATTATTATATTATATATTTACAATTATATTGCACTATTTTACAACTACCTAAATTAAAATCACTTTACTTCACAAACTAGCTAAGCTGGCTGCATTCACTGAGGTAAATTATAATTATCAAAAATAGTATATGTAATATTCACAACAATAACCGTTAAAAATACTGTCATTTGTATAACAATGGCGAAATGTATTACTTACACACATACGTAAACTCCTCCATCGTTAGTTATGACCGTTCTGCAGGTGATGACCTGATGCGCGAAATGACAGTTGGGTGTGTGATCATCGCTCTCCACTTCCTGTGAAGTGATGTATCGATGTTCCCTTATTCCCTATGCCGTGCGCAGTGACCTTCGAACTGAACATGTTCGCTCCCTTCGGATTAGAATTTAAGATGGCGGAATACCCTGTGAAGTCCACTTCGCAGTCCACAACGCACCTCTAGAGTGACGTTGTTGATTGTTTGAGCATGTGACGCGCGTTGCGCGTTTCTCCTTGTTTTCTATTGTTATGCGCAGCATATTTCCCGCGCGCACAAACACAGCCACAGACAATTAATTGTTTGTTCGGTTATCGAAGAAGAGCATGATGTATTTTGTATAAAGTTTTTTTTTTTTATTTATTAACTGCTTTGAGGATTGGAAATGCACAATTCATGCATACAAATCTGTATATTAATAAATTAAGATGATTAAAATAGACCAATGCAAAAAACGAAATTCATGCCTGCATTTATTAAGACAAACCTGGTAAAAACGAATGCAGTCTATACACTGACTTGGCAGCTCTGTGAAATGTAATACAACAGTGCCACCTACTGTCTAAATGCATTACCTAACATCAAAAGGTGAAACTCTTGCATAGACATAGGTAAATGGGTTTGTCTATTAGCCTGAAATAAAAAAAAAATAAAGAAAATTCAGATCTTGTACATCCTCACATTGGAGTCCCGAGTTCATGTATAAAGTTTGGTTTCGATATGTGACAGAGTTCCTGAGATATGAACTACTTCCTGTTTGGCGACTACGCCGCTGATTTCGTTTGGCTGTGACGGGCAAACGCTTCCGAAAATCAAAAATCCTTCTAGTAACTTTGATGAGGCTTGCTCCAATGATCATGTACGTCTAGTTTCGTGAAGTTCGGACCAAATTTGTGACCTGTGAAACTTTAGTTTCGCTTTCTGTTCAATCCAATATGGCGGACAAACGACATGGACTTGTGATGTCATCTTCGCGAGCAACTTACACCGGTGCTGACCGGACGTTTTAAAGTTGGAATGGTGTCTCTGTCTCAAAGGGCCTAGGCGCAGGAGCTGGCCAAATAGCTGGGGGGGGGGGGTTGCCAAATAATGTACTTTTTTTTTTTTTTATCTTGTACATCCTCACATTGGAGTCTCGAGTTAATGTACAAAGTTTGGTTTCGATACGTGACAACGTTCCTGAGATATGAACTACTTCCTGTTTTGGCGACTACGCCGCCGATTTCGTTTGGCTGTGACGGGCAAACGTTTCCGAAAATCAAAAATCCTTCTAGTAACTTTGGTGAGGCTTGCTCCAAGGATCATGTACGTCCAGTTTCGTGAAGTTCGGACCAAATTTGTGACCTGTGAAACTTTAGTTTCGTTTTCTGTTCAATCCACTATGGCGGACGAACGACATGGACTCGTGATGTCATCTTCGCGAGCAACTTACACCGGTACTGACCGAACGTTTTAAAGTTGGAACGGTGTCTCTGTCTCAAAGGGTCTAGGCGCAGGAGCTGGCCAAAATTTTTCTCCCGGGAATAATAATAATAATAATAATAATAATAATAATAATAATAAGAAAACTTAAGAAGAACAATAAGTGTGCGCTTTCAGCAAGCACACTTAACTAGAAAAATGCATTTCCGGAGGAACTGCAAAGTGTGCTTGCTCGGGTGCAGTGCACTAACGTTAGCAGGTAGTGGATAGTTGCGAGATGCGAGAAAAAATGCGAGAATGCGAGAAAAAAGATGTCAAACTGTCTTTTATTTTCAAATTTAATTCCTCAATCAGCGCTGGACCGGCATTTTCTGTCTTCCGCTGAGCCCTGGCCGTAGACAGATCATGTGTTTTACCCTGTCAATGCAGTGGTCTGCGTTGCGCTGATCTTATTCACACTATCGAGTGTAGGTGCAGCATTCTAACATTGAGTCATAATGAGCTGTTTATGAAGAAATTATCCGCTTCCTAATTATGTCATTTTAATCACGAAATTGAAACATTATGAAACGATTTGCTCTTTATGGTGTGCGAGTGATAGAGCGCGGCAGCAACGAACCATCAGCTTGCAGGGTAACAACATTGAATGCTCGGCCGAAAAGCTGATCATAGCTGTAAAGGGCGCCTTATTATTTTTCATCTCCATAAATATATCTAGTAGTAAAGCTAATGCAAGGGCTAGAAATCTAGTAATCTTTTGCTGATACTTCCTTAGCTGTGTCTGAAACCGCTCACTCGTTCACTAATCCCTACATAGTGAATGGCAGTTGAGTGCACTACATCAGCAAAGAATTTGGACGCTGACATAATTATCACGCGCCAGAGAGCTCGGACAATTTGTCATAAACATTACCTACCCATCTTTAATATTTCCTTTTTTTGGCTGTATGAATTGTATGTAACCATTGTATGTATGTATTTTTCACGTTTATTGCATTATTTGATTTTTAAAAAAGATAATAAAAACACTTGCTTGTCATATTTATTTACTTTTTTAATTTATATGTGAAAATAAAAGAGAACAAAACACTACACAACACATTTGATTTTTCAAATATAGATATAACGGTATATATAAATAAATAACCAGGCGTCTGGTCTTATAAATTATTGTTTTCTAACTCGCGTGCACCGTTGCCATGGTGACATTTTTGTTTATTTTTCATTCGCGCTCTATCGCCTTATCGTGTTGGATTGTGGGAAATAGTGTCTCAGCAAGTGTACATCGTATGTACACTCGAATTCAGAGAGGATTGTGGATAAAAGTAGTGAAGAATGTAGGGAATGATGTCGTTCACTCAGAATTCGGACTAGGGCTGCACGATAATGGCTAAAATGATAATCATGATTATTTTGCTCAAAATTATAATCGCGATAATTATTCACGATTATTCTCATTTGAGAATCTACATAGAAAGAGAAGAGTCAGTTAACGGTTTTGCACAAGTATTTGCGCAAAATCCAAGCAGATTTGGTTTACACGAATTTCCCCAGCAAAGTGAGTAAACATAATAACATGCCAAATTGGCCAGTAATTTGACAGAGATACCCGCCAAAGTTCATTTTTAGCCGCATTTGGCGGGTGTTAATTTCAAACCATCAAACTTCATTTAACCAACTGCTACAACTTCCTCAGACAGCAAGTCAATACAAATGGCATGATTTAACTCTAAAGCGTTTTGTGATGCGTCTTCAAATTAGATCTTCTAAGCGACACATTTCGGTTGAAAATGAGACAAAGTAAAGATCCAGATCGCTCAGCAAATTCGTACTGCAGAGAAAAATAGTCTAACGTTAACTTACTTGTTGATACACACTGAAAACGGGCAGTGGCTGTCGTTTTCAACTGATTCACGACACATCTTGAAAACTGGTAAAAACTTAAACTTCAAAAAATAGAACAGTGAAACTCATTTAGAAACAGATTTAGTCACACAAACAGCACAAGTGGCTTGTGAAGAAACAGACTGGCTGTTTAACAATTTCAAGCAAACAGAATATCGCTGTGGAGATCAGTGCTTTTTCCGCAGTGTAGAGCGCGCGCGCTGGGTTGCCAGATTGCACCGACTAAGTAAAACACGGAGGGCATAAAATGTAAGAGAAAAGCTCTGTTTGGATAATTCGGGAGATTTAAGCTATTCAGATCTGGCAACTACAAACATCAGTGCTAGTGGGGACTTGTTTACAATGCAAGATAATGCAAATGTCTAATAAAAAAGCGTTTTCAGGATAAAAAACGAGCGGGCAAATATCGCGACGATTTTTAAAAATTAATCGAGAGAGGCAGATATCGTTATCGCGATTAAAATACGATTAATCGTGCAGCCCTAATTCGGACACCACTACAAAATGGCCGACACCCTAAATAGTGCACTATATAGGGAGCGATTTCAGACACAGCTCTTGTCATCATGGAGAGCGCAGTTCATGGTTGCATAGAAACGACAGACGCCACAAGAGAACAAACGAAAGGAGACAGCGGCGCGCTCGCGCTTTCCACTTGTTTTTACACATCTAATGTGCGTTCCATTCGACAGGGTCCATATGCAATGTTCACTGCTCCCCTACTCCCTGAGCACGGTATATCAGTTGAAATGGACTTCACTGACAATAACCGCTCATTTGAAACGGCCAGCAAATGTCATCAAAGAAAGAGTCGCACAGATTATGATATAACAAATATATATAGGGCTACATTCATATTTTAATTTGTATTATTATATTATATATTTACAATTATATTGCACTATTTTACAACTACCTAAAATAAAATCACTTTACTTCACAAACTAGCTAAGCTAGCTGCATTCACTGAGGTAAATTATAATCATCAAAAATAGTATATGTAATATTCACAACAATAACCGTTAAAAATACTGTCATTTGTATAACAATGGCGAAATGTATTACTTACACACATAGCCTACGTAAACTCCTCCATCGTTAGTTATGACCGTTCTGACTGGTGATGACCTGATGCGCGAAATGACAGTTGGGTGTGTGATCATCGCTCTCCACTTCCTGTGAAGTGATGTCGATGTTCCCTTATTCCCTATGCCGTGCGCAGTGCCCTTCGAACTGAACATGTTCGCTCCCTTCGGATTAGACTCTAATTTAAGATGGTGGAATACCCAGTGAAATCCACTTCGCAGTCCACAACGCACCTCTAGAGCGACGTCGTTGATTGTTTGAGCATGTGACTGCGCATTTCTCCTTGTTTTCTATTGTTATGCGCAGCATATTTCCCGCGCGCACAAACACAGCCACAGACAATTAATTGTTTGTTCGGTTATCGAAGAAGAGCATGATGTATTTTGAATTAAGTTTTTTTTTTTTTTTTTTTTTTTAACTGCTTTGAGGATTGGAAATGCACAATTCATGCATACAAATCTGTATATTAATAAATGAATTTGATTAAATTAGACTGATGCAAAAAAACGAAATTCATGACTGCATTTATTAAGACAAACCTGGTTAAAACGAATGCAGTCTATAAACTGACTTGGCTGCTCTGTGAAATGTAATACAACAGTGCCACCTACTGTCTAAATGCATTAACATTAAATCTAACTCTTGCATAGACATAGGTAAATGGGTTTGTCTATTAGCCTGAAATAAAAAAAAAATTAAAACAATTCAGATCTTGTGCTTCCTCACATTGGAGTCCCGAGTTCATGTATAAAGTTTGGTTTCGATACGTGACAGCGTTCCTGAGATATGAACTACCTCCTGTTTTGGCGACTACGCCGCCGATTTCGTTTGGCTGTGACAGGCAAACGCTTCCAAAAATCAAAAATCCTTCTAGTAACTTTTGTAAGGCTTGCTCCAATGATCATGTACGTCTAGTTTCGTGAAGTTCGGACCAAATTTGTGACCTGTGAAACTTTAGTTTCGCTTTCTGTTCAATCCACTATGGCGGACGAACGACATGGACTTGTGATGTCATCTTCGCGAGCAACTTACACCGGTACTGACCGGACGTTTTAAAGTTGGAACGGTGTCTCTGTCTCAAAGGGCCTAGGCGCAGGAGCTGGCCAAAATTTTTCTCCCGGGAATAATAATAATAATAATAATAATAATAATAATAATAATAATAATAACTAGAAAAATGCATTTCCGGAGGAACTGCAAAGTGTGCTTGCTCGGGTGCAGTGCACTAACGTTAGCAGGTAGTGGATAGATGCGAGAAAAAATGCGAGAATGTGAGAAAAAAGATGTCAAACTGTCTTTTATTTTCGAATTTAATTCCTCAATCAGCGCTGGACCGGCATTTTCTATCTTCCGCTGAGCCCTGGCCGTAGACAGATCATGTGTTTTACCCTGTCAATGCAGTGGTCTGCGTTGCGCTGATCTTATTCACACTATCGAGTGTAGGTGCAGCATTCTAACATTGAGTCATAACGAGCTGTTTATGAAGAAATTATCCGCTTCCTAATTATGTCATTTTAATCACGAAATTGAAACATTAAAAAACAATTTGCTCTTTATGGTGTGCGAGTGATAGAGCGCGGCAGCAACGAACCATCAGCTTGCAGCGTAACAACATTGAATGCTCGGCCGAAAAGCTGATCATAGCTGTACAGAGGGCGCCTTATTATTTTTCATCTCCATAAATATATCTAGTAGTAAAGCTAATGCAAGGGCTAGAAATCTAGTAATCTTTTGCTGATACTTCCTTAGCTGTGTCTGAAACCGCTCACTCGTTCACTAATCCCTACATAGTGAATGGCAGTTGAGTGCACTACATCAGCAAAGAATTTGGACGCTGACATAATTATCACGCGCCAGAGAGCTCAGACAATTTGTCATAAACATTACCTACCCATCTATAATATTTCCTTTTTTTGGCTGTGTGAATTGTATGTAACCATTGTATGTATGTATTTTTCACGTTTATTGCGTTATTTGATTAAAAAAAAGATAATAAAAACACTTGCTTGTCATATTTATTTACTTTTTTAATTTATATGTGAAAATAAAAGAGAACAAAACACAACACATTTGATTTTTCAAAGACATAACGGTATGTATAAATAAATAACCAGGCGTCTGGTCTTATAAATGATTGTTTTCTAACTCGGGTGCACCGCCATGGTGGCATTTTTGTTTATTTTTCATTCGCGCTCAATCGCCTTATCGTGATGGATTGTGGGAAATAGTGTTTCAGCAAGTGTACATCGTATGTACACTCGAATTCAGAGAGGATTGTGGATAAAAGTAGTGAAGAATGTAGGGAATGATCACTCAGAATTCGGACACCACTACAAAATGGCCGACACCCTAAATAGTGCACTATATAGTGGATAGGGAGCGATTTCAGACACAGCTCTTGTCATCATGGAGAGCGCAGTTCATGGTTGCATTGCAACGACAGACGCCACAGGAGAACAAGCGAAAGGAGACAGCAGCGCGCTCGCGCTTTCCACTTGTTTTTACACATCTAATGTGCGTTCCATTCGACAGGGTCCATATGCAGTGTTCACTGCTCCCCTACTCCCTGACCCTGAGCACGGTATATCAGTTGAAGTGGACTTCACTGACAATAACCGCTCATTAGAAACGCCCAGCAAATGTCATCAAAGAAAGTCAACGACGGAGTCGCGCAGATTATGATATAACAAATATATATAGGACTACATTCATATTTGAATTTTTATTATTATATTATATATTTACAATTATATTGCACTATTTTACAACTACCTAAAATAAAATCACTTTACTTCACAAACTAGCTAAGCTGGCTGCATTCACTGAGGTAAATTATAATCATCAAAAATAGTATATGTAATATTCACAACAATAACCGTTAAAAATACTGTCATTTGTATAACAATGGCGAAATGTATTACTTACACACATACGTAAACTCCTCCATCATTAGTTATGGCCGTTCTGACTGGTGATGACCTGATGCGCGAAATGACAGTTGGGTGTGTGATCATCGCTCTCCACTTCCTGTGAAGTGATGTATCGATGTTCCCTTATTCCCTATGCCGTGCGCAGTGCCCTTCGAACTGAACATGTTCGCTCCTTTCGGATTAGACTCTAACTTAAGATGGCGGAATACCCTGTGAAGTCCACTTCGCAGTCCACAACGCACCTCTAGAGCGACGTTGTTGATTGTTTGAGCATGTGACTGCGCGTTTCTCCTTGTTTTCTATTGTTATGCGCAGCATATTTCCCGCGCGCACAAACACAGCCACAGACAATTAATTGTTTGTTCGGTTATCGAAGAAGAGCATGATGTATTTTGTATAAAGTTTTTTTTTTTTTTTATTAACTGCTTTGAGGATTGGAAATGCACAATTCATGCATACAAATCTGTATATATTAATAAATGAAGATGATTCAAATAGACCAATGCAAAAAACGAAATTCATGCCTGCATTTATTAAGACAAACCTGGTAAAAACGAATGCAGTCTATACACTGACTTGGCTGCTCTGTGAAATGTAATACAACAGTGCCACCTACTGTCTAAATGCATTACCTAACATTGGGTGAAACTCTTGCATAGACATAGGTAAATGGGTTTGTCTATTAGCCTGAAATAAAAAAAAAATAAAAACAATTCAGATCTTGTACATCCTCACATTGGAGTCTCGAGTTAATGTACAAAGTTTGGTTTCGATACGTGACAGCGTTCCTGAGATATGAACTACTTCCTGTTTTGGCGACTATGCCGCCGATTTCGTTTGGCTGTGACGGGCAAACGCTTCCAAAAATAAAAAATCCTTCTAGTAACTTTTGTAAGGCTTGCTCCAAGGATCATGTACGTCTAGTTTCGTGAAGTTCGGACCAAATTTGTGACCTGTGAAACTTTAGTTTCGCTTTCTGTTCAATCCACTATGGCGGACGAACGACATGGACTTGTGATGTCATCTTCGCGAGCAACTTACACCGGTACTGACCGAACGTTTTAAAGTTGGAACGGTGTCTCTGTCTCAAAGGGCCTCGGCGCAGGAGCTGGCCAAAAATTTTCTCCCGGGAATAATAATAATAATAATAATAATAATAATAAGAAAACTTAAGAAGAACAATAAGTGTGCGCTTTCAGCAAGCACACTTAATAAGAAAACTTAAGAAGAACAATAAGTGTGCGCTTTCAGCAAGCACACTTAATAATAATAAGAAAACTTAAGAAGAACAATAAGTGTGCGCTTTCAGCAAGCACACTTAATAATAAGAAAACTTAAGAAGAACAATAAGTGTGCGCTTTCAGCAAGCACACTTAATTACAACACCGACTACGCCACCCCGGGAATTTCACCCAGGGAAATAATGGTCCAATAAGGACACACAGGTTCGTTCCCACAAAGATACAGCAGAGACGTGAATATAGAAAATAACAATAATACATTATTATGACTAGAATAAAAGCACCACACACACACACACACAAACACACATATACTATTCAATACACAAGGGGTTAAGATGGCTTCAAAATCAAAACAAAAGGAAAATAAACAAACAACAAAAATCAATCAGACAAGGGTAACATGTCAGATGGCAAGGAGAAATAACAAACCTACCCAATTCCACTTCACTATGCACTTCAAACGTACACTAATGTACTCACTTCACCACAAGCACACGTGCATTCAGGTGACAGAAAATGTAGAAGAATCAAATCACTCAGTGAACAAGGGTACTCATTAACTTGGACCTAGAGTGGTCAGCACTCCTTCCAAGCCAGTCCAACAAAGTTAACAAATGAACATCAAATTGTCACAAATCAATAAACACAAGGGGGGAAAAGAAAAATACAAAATCAATCATCAAAATACAAAGAAAAGCAACAAAATAACAGATGCAATCACATTACGATCCATTAAAGGGATAGTTCACCCAAAAATGAAATAGTATTTTTTTTTCCTACTTTGGAAGTCAATGGGGACACATCAACTGTTTGGTTACAGACATTTTTCAAAATATCTTCTTTTGTGTTCAGCAGAAAAAAGAAATTCATACAGGTTTGAAACAACTTGAGGGTGAGAATGATGACAGAATTTTCATTTTTGGGTGAACTATCCCTTTAACAGTATACACACACAAAAGATACACTCCATAACTCACAAACATTAATACTTATTTCTCACGCGGACACACACACACACACACACACACACACTTCCAACAGTAAATGAATGCACTCAGACAACTCGCATCAACTTATGAGTTCATTCACACAACAATAGGCGAATTATACCATACAAACCCCACAAACACAGTCTTCCAGTTGAAACAGTGTGGAGGTGGCCAAACGGCCACACGGATTAATACTCGGGTCTCACAATCTCCCGACGTCAAGTTCACTTGATGTGGGCTGGTCAAGCAGGCGCAAATGTATGGCGTTCCGATCGGCTCTTTATTATGACTTTGCTACATGCACTCGTCTCAATGAACGTGACGTCTGCGTCTGCCACACGTCTCGTCTGCGTCTGCCACATCACTCGTTCGTGTGCCGAACGTGACGTCTGCGTCTGCCACACGTCTCGTCTGCGTCTGCCACATCACTCGTTCGTGTGCCGAACGTGACGTCTGCGTCTGCCACACGTCTCGTCTGCGTCTGCCACATCACTCGTTCGTGTGCCGAATGTGACGTCTGCGTCTGCCAAACGTCTCGTCTGCGTCTGCCACATCACTCGTTCGTGTGCCGAATGTGACGTCTGCGTCTGCCAAACGTCTCGTCTATGGCAAGCCAAAGTATTCATAAACGCCTGGTCGGGCGTCTGATTGCACACTGACACGTCAAAAGCGTGCGTTTCGACCGCCAAACGCGCGTCCCTGACGCGCGATTTGCCATAAAAGCGCACGTTCTTAACGCGCGCTTTGTGGTCACGGAAAACGCGCGTCACAAACGCGCGGTTTTTGCATCAAAACGCGCGTCCTCGACGTGTGATCTGCCATTTAAAACGCACGTTTGAAACGTGCGCTTTGGGGTCACCGAAAACGCGCGTTTTTGACGCGCGTTTATAATAACAAAAATGGGCGTTGAAACCGTGTGTTTTGACTAGGACAAAACGCACGCTTTTGACGTGTAAACAGTTAACCCAAACAGGCAGTACAAACGTGTGTGAAGTTTCCAACCAGGCGAAAAGGACGCGTCAGTGTCATTGGCTCCTGAAGGCTTGGGTCTAACCATTTCTGTGGGCTTAGGGGGGTTTAGCTACTGTTCATAGACTAGGCTACCACCATTTAACATGCCATAGATCAGGTTATTCAGCCTATCTATTTTGTCCTTTTTTTGTAGAACTTATAGAAATAATATATTTAAATTGCAGTTTTATCAAGATTTAGATAAAAATAAAATTGCCTTGTTTTTCTTCACTCTTGCCTTTGTCCCTATGTGGTTTTGGTCTCTTGTATTATCATTAAACCCAAGCAAAACAGCATGGAATTATCGATGGCAAATTTTACAGAGGAGGGGATTATAATTGGTGAGTTATTATAATCCAGTAGTTATCATTTAAGTTTAAAAAAAGAAAGAGAGAAAAAACAACGTTTTTTTATTTTCCAATTGTAATTTTGGTAACATTTTACAAAAAGGTTTCATACATTAAGTACATTAGTTCACATGAATTAATAATGAACTGCACTTCTACATGTTAATTTCAAATTTCATTTCAACCTTTACTAATTAAAACTATTAAACTATTAAAACAAAAGTTGTTGTTAACATTACTTAATGCACTGCGAACTAACAGGGTACTAAAAGGGTACACTTCTCAGATTAGTAAAGTAAAACAAAGTTGTTAAAGTAGTTTAAGTTTATGAACATTTTAAATGTATACAATACATAATGTTGTTTATATATATATAATTATTTTTATTTCTTTTTTACAAAACATTTTCAACCCTAAATTTTCAAGAAAATCAATGTTAAATATCTGGACAAGTTCTGGGCCAGATTTTAGGTTGATGTCTCAATAAATGAGCTTTAGGAAAGATTGTATTGTGCGCAGTACCAAAATTTTCCACTAGATGACATCCAGACTCCACTGATGAGATCTTCGACTTCCATGTATGGTTTTAAGTGATCTGAACCTTATTTCCATACTATTCCAAATATGTATGAAGTAGACATCCTATTCAGAAATAGTTAGGGCAGTAATGTTAATATTTGATTTGAATTCAATCTCTAAAACACATATAAAAATGTACGGAAAGAATCAAAGCCCGAGTTATAGTTTGCCTCCACATCACAAATGAAGAATCTATTGGTATTTATCTACTGCTGTCATTTCTTTTGATAATTACTTGTTTGGGGTGCTCCATTTTTAATTTAATTTAATTTTAATTCTGTAATGGTAATGTATGTACAGTATTTCAATGTACAGTATGTCATATTACACCTCTTTAGATGCGATCTTCAGTCTAAAAATGTATTTAATCAAGAATATTCAAATATACAAAAATACAATCTAGATATACATCAAAATAACTTGAAGGTTACAAAAAGTAATGCAAGAATGATTTAATGTAATTTCAGAACCGTTCTGAGATAGTATTTTTCATGTCGTGTATGTTGACATTTAGTAGGCTACACTATGATTGCCCAAAGAATTCACATTTAACTTTTTAATGTTAACAAATGTATAGGTAATGCAGAGGAGTACTGTGTGCTTTGCAGCATGCTGCAGACGAACCCAACGTATTGAAATGGTATACAACTTACAATACACACACCCAAAAATCATTAGTTTAACTTTATGTGCCATGTTTTTAGGGCCCAAGCCCTGAAAGGGCGAAGGCCCTATTGTTTTCGGATTGATTATTTTTAGGGCCCAAGCCCTGAAAGGGCGAAGGCCCTATTGTTTTCCTTAGGATTATTTTTTATTATTATTATTATTATTATTATTATTATTTTTCTTACGACTATTCAGGCACTTTTGGGGCCCTTAACATGCTCGAAAACTCTTTAAACTTTGCAAACGGGTCAGAACCCGCGGCCATCAGGGCCGGGCTGAAGCTGGTACCCGGGCGTGGCTGGGGGGCTCGACAGCGCCCCCTGGAACGGGGTCCGAAAACTTGGCCCATAAATCAAACATGCTTGCATGTAATCATCCATTTGAACGGGTCACAAATGAGACAAATGAGCAAATTTTCTGTAAAAAACAAGACATAATAACAAAGCCAGTGTTACTTAATGGTCAAGTAGTTGAAACAGTGGGAACTTTTAACACACAACGTCTAAGTCTGCTCAGAAAATTGAACTGTTTGGGTGTCAGTACTAAGATTATTGAGCTTGTGTATATCACACACATTGAAAGTGTTTTAACTTTTCATCTTTCTGCTTGGTTTGGCCATTTAAACTGTAAAGTTAAGAAAAAGCTTAACAAGATAGTGTTAATGGCTAGTAAGATAGTAGGAAAACCACAAAAACAATTGACTCAAATATACATTGACAGAATGAGTAAAAAGGCAAGAAAGATCACAATAGATAGTTCTCACCCTCTCTCTAGTGAGTTTGAACTTTTGAAGTCCGGGAGGCCCTTCAGAGTGCCTCTGGCTAAAAGTACTTTTAAAAAATCCTTTATTCTGAATGCATTAGTATCCTTAATCAAAATAAGTGACAACAACAAATGAGTTAACTTGATGTATTTAAGTATATTTTTCTTTTATTTTTTAGAAATATTCTCTCTTGTACGAGTTGTTGTTTGCATGTCTCTTGTATTTGTCGAGAATAAACAGGGATCTTGGAGTTTTACGCCGTCGCTGGAATAATCACGGCCTGCGCACTGAGGGATTTAGCCACTTTTATTTGAAAATAAACCTATCTATCGATCTAGATGTAGATGACTATCCATCTATCTAGAGATGTAGAGATGGATTATCCATGTTAATGGGTTGACTGTTTTATTTGGTGCTAAATGAGGTAAAGACTTCATAACATAAGCCTTAAATCATATAGACAGTATTTATTTATATTTGAAACCTGGTAAGATGCATCACATTTGTAGAAAATAAATTGGATAAAAAATATAATTGATTGATCCCAGGATGTAAATTAGTTCTGTTACCATTGCTAACATTTAAGAAAATAAATAAAAAGCATATGTTAAATCTAAAAAATTAGGATGACTTGTGCATGTTTGAAATAACATGAGGG
Organism: Leucaspius delineatus; assembly: GCA_023718395.1. Lineage (NCBI taxonomy): Eukaryota > Metazoa > Chordata > Actinopteri > Cypriniformes > Leuciscidae > Leucaspius > Leucaspius delineatus. The sequence continues at coordinate 1,447,005 of CM043370.1, forward strand.
TGAATAAATGTAGACAGAATGTTTTGAATTTTGAGTGAACTATCGGATGTTTCTGTAATTTGGTCCCTGTAAAGCATCTTGGTGGCACCCTGCTCGCAATAGTGATACATTTTATAGTCATTATATATATATATATATATATATATATATATATATATATATATATATATATATATATATATATATATATATATATATATAGGTTATGTTGCTTAACAAATTTAACATAAAGGTTATGTTGCTTAACAAATTTTCATTACAACTGCATCGATCAAGAACCACATCTGTACGCTTTTCCCCAATCAAATGTTAACTTTTAAAGTTTGAAAACTTGAGGTATAGATATACAGCTAGAATGGTATTAATGTGCAAAAGAAGGCAATCTTATCTTGGTAAAAAAAAAAATGTTTTCATAAAATTGCAATCTAGATATTTTCTATTGCCTACACAAGAAAAAGAAAATGGAAAAAATATAGGGACAAATTAAGTTCTTATATATGTCCTGCCCTGAGCACAAGCTCTCATTCTAATCCTGTAAGTCTTAAATACTTCTATAAAGTATAAAATACCCTATTTAAACACTAAGTCTTAAAAAAATTAAATGGATAATATCACCTCTGTACTTAATTACTGTTTGTCTGTGTTGAGCGCACAATATTTGAACAAAAAAGTTTCGCCACCTGCTTGTGATACCTTCAAATGTAAGCACAACAAAAGTCCACGTTGTTCTCTAAAGACAGATACTGATTAACCTGCATTGATTGCTTACCTCCACCGTAACTGATTTTCCCACACAAATGTTAATTATTTCATGTTAGAGCTAGAATGACCACTAATGTGTTTATTTACAAAAAGGCATGAGCGAAGAAAAACAAGGCAATTTTATTTTTATCTAAATTTTGATAAAACTGCAATTTAAATATATTATTTCTATAAGTTCTACAAAAAAAGGACAAAATAGATAGGCTGAATAACCTGATCTATGGCATGTTAAATGGTGGTAGCCTAGTCTATGAACAGTAGCTAAACCCCCCTAAGCCCACAGAAATGGTTAGACCCAAGCCTTCAGGAGCCAATGACACTGACGCGTCCTTTTCGCCTGGTTGGAAACTTCACACACGTTTGTACTGCCTGTTTGGTTTAACTGTTTACACGTCAAAAGCGTGCGTTTTGTCCTAGTCAAAACACACGGTTTCAACGCCCATTTTTGTTATTATAAACGCGCGTCAAAAACGCGCGTTTTCGGTGACCCCAAAGCGCACGTTTCAAACGTGCGTTTTAAATGGCAGATCACACGTCGAGGACGCGCGTTTTGATGCAAAAACCGCGCGTTTGTGACGCGCGTTTTCCGTGACCACAAAGCGCGCGTTAAGAACGTGCGCTTTTATGGCAAATCGCGCGTCAGGGACGCGCGTTTGGCGGTCGAAACGCACGCTTTTGACGTGTCAGTGTGCAATCAGACGCCCGACCAGGCGTTTATGAATACTTTGGCTTGCCATACTCGTCTGCGTCTGCCACATCACTCGTTCGTGTGCCGAACGTGACGTCTGCGTCTGCCACACGTCTCGTCTGCGTCTGCCAAACGTCTCGTCTATGAGGTGTGATTTGTGCATTTACTTTGCAAACTAAGCAATCACCGTGTCAATCGTCGCGTACCTTGCCGTGAACAATGACGTGTGATATCGTGCGTGTGGATGAACGTCTGGATAACGTACGTGTGGATAAACGTGTGGATGAACGCCTGGATAACGTACGTGTGGATGAACGTGTGGATAAACGTCTGGATTAATACTTAGGCTATATTATATTATTTTTACTATTGTACCTTTTTAATTTAGGATATGATCATACACACACGTTTTCATGTTTTTGTGGGTTGGGCAACAGTGTAGACACTATTAGTAATCAGTATAATAATAATTAGTATAATTATATTTACCCAAGATTTAATATAGTAGGACTGCAACAAGTGTTAGCTATATTACTTAAGGCTGCCAGTTAGAAAAAGGTAAATCAATTAATTAAATCTTGCAGTTGGTATTTGACAGATTTTATTGCCTACAGCAATTTTATAAAACTAAACATTTAGTAAACATGTCTAAATGAAATGCCTAGGTTAAAAAAATTTGTTAAAAATTACCCAGAAACTAACCCAGTGATGTGTTAATATTGAACTATTGATATGTTATTGTGTTAGTATAGTTTTGACCAATAAATTTAACACAAATATAAATCGTTGGATTATTTGGCTAAAATTTTGCATTAACCAGTATGTTGTTGTTGTTGTTGTTATTATTATAGTCGTGCAAATACTTTTCAAGTTCAGTGCACTGACAATATTTACATTCAGTTAGAAGTAGTAAACCTTTTTTTTTTCTTTTTTTTTTTAAATGTATTGGTTGCAATTGTTTTAATTTACAAACCAAGCAATGAAGACACAAAAAGAAACACGCTGAAGTCAAGTACATGTAATTACATACAAACTCTCATAAGCTGACAGTGTTGAGGGAACACCTCCAGGAACAAACACACACAGGATGAACGCCCACAATGTAACAAGGCAAAAGAACAGGTAGCAGTCTTTAATTGGGCTTGTACGGTGACGCATTGCTGCAACAAATATTTTTTTTTCCACTCAATTATGTCGTAATAACGAGATATTATGTCGTTTTATCTTTTCTCGTAATAACGAGATCTTATGTACGACATATTTTCTTGGCCTTATAAGGACATGTGTAGTCATGTACAAAATATGCCTTTATCCACATACAATTTATAGCCAATCATTTTTTATCACTTCAACGTTCAAAAATCTGAAGCAATAGCAGCCCCCAATGGACATTCATGTTAAAATATAAAATTCTGCACACACCTTATTAATAAACCATACTATCCTACAGAAAAGCAGATGAGCCCGAATATGAACGCAACGCATTTAATTACAAGTTAAGCGTTTCCCTTCCATAGAAACCCTTTATTATAAAGAAAATAAAAATGTCTCTTAACGTGTCTTTCGAAGCCGGTGCACAGCAAATCCTTTAAATGGTATTCAATGTAAAAGAAAAATGAAAAACATAAGTAGGCAATAAAATAAACAAATTATTGTGGCATTTATTAGCCCTCAAACAATATTTATTTTAAAGCCTAAACGAATTTGTTTAAAGAGAAACACCAGCGTTGGGCGTTTATGTATAGGCTAAGTGTTTCAGCCACCCTTTTCAAACTGGCGCAAGAAAATGCTACATAATTTGATTTGTTAAACATGAAGAGGATTATCCGTCTGGCATGGCCGCTCGCTCTAACGTTAACCTAGATAAATGTTCGCTATTATAAAGCGCATATCCAGTGTTTGTGCGGAGTGTGGAGCGCGCGCTGCATGACATAGAGGCGCCGGTGCCATCACTCGCATTTTCCTATCAACAGTGGAAACAACTTAAAATACTCCATAATTTCTGGTCATACAGAAAAGAATAATACATCAGTCGCCACTACTTTTATTTGTGTAAACTCACAACAAGAAGAACACGTTGTGCTTTTGTAAAATAAAATAAAACAAACAGGGCGCGCTTTCATGATCTGAGCGCGTCTCAAAAATAAACTGAAAAACAGTGTATAGACAAGCCTCACAGAGATGAGAAATATAGCTATCTATATAAAGCTTATAAAAAATGTCCACCAACGAAAAAAAATACGGTACCATATTATGTAATCCTGTCCGTATGAAAGGCGCATCTAGGCTACAGCGGAGATGTATGGAGATATGTTTGCTGGCAGCCTACATTGATTTAGAAAATACTAGTTTATTAATAAACAGTTAAAATGCGTCGTTATTTTTTTTCAGACACATTTATTATCATTAGCCTACTTTTGCCGGTGCTTTGCGGCAAGTTTTATGCATGCGCTTGAGCGCGGAATATAGGCTATAGCCTATGCAGCCAGAATTGAATATAAACGGCAACTCTAATCAATAGCCTACTATTTGACATTATTTAATTAGTAGGTAATTAGTATCCAGCTATTTACATTAAATTAGTTGAGTTAGCATAATTATAGTTAATGAACTAATAAAATAATAAAATAAAGTTTAAATTAAGAAACTAACAATATATTTCTATATCATTGCTTATTCCACCACACAAAGGACTGTTTAGAAGGTGACAATCCGGCATGTGAAGACTATAGGCTGTATCTTGAAGATTTTTGTATTGTATTTTCTGTTATAAAGACGAATATTGACATTTCGTTAATTAAACAAAATAAGAACATAATGTTGTAAAAAATAAACAACTTATATGTTCTGTTAGATGACTACTTTTTGTTTAATTATATCTCTAGGTAATAAAGGTATAGCCTATTAACAAAAATAAATCTTATATATAATATATTATATAAAAAAACTTATAGGCCTATATAAAATATATTTTTTTAAAAGGGCCTCATTGATTAATTTGTTTAATTTGATTAATTGTTCGCCTCTGATTGGGGGCTGCTACTATTTGCTTAAGCTTTTTGAATGTAGAAGTGTGAGAAAGGCGTGATAGGCTTTCAATCTTATGTGGATAAAGGCATATTTTGTACATGACTACATCCTTATAAGGTCAAGAAAATATGTCGTTTTAATGACATAACATCTCGTTATTACGAGAAAAACATGTTCTTTTTGTATAAAGTCCCTATTAATGAGCTGATCTGAATCAGATGATTCTGATTGAGGAGACATGCAGCCTACAGAACAGACAGAGAAACCCATAAAACATTACGTTTAACAGGTAAATTAAAATCAGTCAATGACCAGTTAAAAAATAAATTAATAGGCTACCTTTATTTTTTAACCTTACTTATGTTTTTTTTTTTTTTATTTACAATATTACCTTTAAACATACACATAAATAAATAAATATAGAAACATATATAAATGAGATATAGTGTGTAGGCCTACACTTTTGTACAACCCATAAAAACATGAAAACAGTGTGTTATGAATGATCATATCCCAAATTAAAAAGGTACAATATTAAAGAAAATAGAATTTAGCCAGTTTTATCCAGACGTTTATCCAGACGTTTATCCACGCGTACGTTATCCAGGCGTTTATCCACACGTACGTTATCCAGGCGTTTATCCACGCGTACGTTATCCAGGCGTTTATCCACACGTTTATCCACACGTACGTTATCCAGGCGTTTATCCACGCGTACGTTATCCAGGCGTTTATCCACACGTTTATCCACACGTATGTTATCCACACGCAAAGTAAAAAAAATCCTTACACAGCTACGTCGCCGCCACGTCACCGCGCACTTTGAGCGCAGCTCCAACACGTGGCCGTGACGTCTAACGTCTCATATCTTACGTCTGACGCCTGGTTACTATGGGATTTTGGCCAGACGACTGGCGAGCGTATACACGTTAGTTCACCTCTCAGTTTGCTTCGCGATCGCCAAAAAGTGCACAAATCACACCTCATACTCGTCTGCGTCTGCCACATCACTCGTTCGTGTGCCGAATGTGACGTCTGCGTCTGCCAAACGTCTCGTCTGCGTCTGCCACATCACTCGTTCGTGTGCCGAACGTGACGTCTGCGTCTGCCACACGTCTCGTCTGCGTCTGCCACATCACTCGTTCGTGTGCCGAACGTGACGTCTGCGTCTGCCACACGTCTCGTCTGCGTCTGCCACATCACTCGTTCGTGTGCCGAACGTGACGTCTGCGTCTGCCGACCGTCTCGTCTGCGTCTGCCACATCACTCGTTCGTGTGCCATACGTGACGTCTGCGTCTGCCATAGTCTGCTGCAAGGGCGGTTTCCAGCACATTCCACACACTCATTCTTTATTATTTTTTCCCACTGATCTTCAGTTGTATTTTATTAGCAATTAAGTGATTTTACCTTGCTTATGTATAGCTTTTATTCCAAATAGTAAATATGAATTTACACAAATGCTCATGTTAAAATATTTGTTTGCCATTGTTTCTTGTCAACATATCCACAGATAGCCTACTTATCAAGAAATCATAAAAAGCATGTATGTAGCCTAGGCTACTATTCACCACTAGTGAGTCTCTTGACCAACACAAAATAACGTAGTTGTAAACATTTTGGCTGATTTAACTAACATAAATAATATTTGTAATTTGTAATATTTGTAATGTTTAATTTTAGAGTTGTAATATTTAGTTTTAGAGTTTCACCAAAGTTTGATTGACAGGCGGTCTGACAGTTATCATCAGAATTATACTTAAAAATAGTTAGGCCTACCTCAAGAGGAAGGTGAGCAGTTTATTATTATTATGCTATTATTATTATTATTTAGCCTAAATGTCTTTGCTTGTGCATAAAAACATTTAGATTTGTATCAACAGGTACAGAAATATTTTGGCACAATATAGTCATACAAGCCGGAAGAGAATTAACAGGCGCGGGCGCGAACACTTTCCTATCAACAGTGGAAACAACTTAAAATAGCCTGTAATAGCTGTAAACTCACAATAACAAGAAAACATTGTGCTTTTGTAAAATAAAAGAAAACAATCAGCCGCATGATCTCCGTGAACTGGAGCGCGTCTCAAAAATGAACTGAAACAGTGTATAGGCCCAACTGCCTCACAGTCAGACTTGAGGAATATACATAGCTTGAAATGGCTACTTTTAAATGAACAAGTTCAAATCGAAAGTGTCTGATTATGTAATCCGTAAAGGTTAATTTCTCTCTAAGGCTCATCCGCAGCGGAGATGGAGATATGTTTGCAGACACGGATTTAAAAAAACACTTTAAACAATTAAATGCCTCTTTATTTTTTCAGACACATTTATTATAATTAGCCTAAGATTTATGCGTGCGCTTGAGCTATAGCCTACCATGCATGCACCCAGGATTTAATTAATATAAACGTGCGATTAGTCGACTAATTGCTTAAATAAATTACTAGTTGACTACAAAAATCTTTAGTCTATGGCAACTCTAATACATTTATTTGACATTTTTTACTTATTATTTATTGGATAGTAATTATCCAGTTATTTTAAATTACATTAGTTGAGTTAACATATAAAGCCTAATTAGTAAATGAACGAAAAAAAAAAGATTAAATTAATATGCTAACCATGTATTTCTGCATTGCTTGTTCCTACACGAAAAGGACTGTTTTAAAGGTGACAATCCTTTATACGTGAAGATTAGGCCTATACTGTATCTTGAAGATTGTTGTATTGTATCTTCTGTTATAAAGATGAAGATTGACATTTCGTTAATTAAAAATAATAAGCACATAATGTTGTAAAAAAAAATACTTTTTGTATTTTGTATACCCTAATTTTATCTCTAGGTAATGAAGAAGGCATTCAGAATATGTGTGCTACCCAAATAATGACTATAAAAGTAAGTCTTTGAGAACGGGTTTCTCAAGCCATGTGGCGCATTAGACCAGGGGCTCATCTCCTGTTTCCACAATGCATCACAAACTGCTTGAGAAAGCTGTTCTACTCATAGACTGTAGAAGGTTACTAGGCTACTGTACTGTTACCGTCCGTAGGCAACATTAGGTAGGCCTATGTTATTATCAACTACTATAGGCTATCAATTAGGGATGGGCGATATGGCCTAAAATCTATATTGTGATATACATTGCAGCCTCTTGTGTTAACGATATTATAATAAAACCATTTCAGAACAGGTTACACAGACCCTGCTAAACAACTGCTAAATGTTTTTTTTTTTTTTTTAAGGGTGTATGTAGTTTTGAGAACATATATTGTGCAAAACTGTAAGTATACAACATAATTTTGCAGATAAATAAAATGTAAGTACACTAGCTGCAGAGACTTAAGTAGGTCTAATGTTTATTATGGCTTGGAGCTTATGAAACCCCAAATTTAAAATTAGAATATTGTCTAACTGATGTCTTTTCAGTTAAAAAGAAACACAACAACGATTCTTAAAATCGGGCGCAGACAGAGATTATGTGCTACACCACTAAGATATATTGGAATGGGAATAATACGCGCGCGCTGGTATTCAGTCATGTTTCGTTTTGAATTTGAGGTGGTAGAACGGATTAGTCGTGTGTTAACTTACCGAACTGTCACCCCACACACTCTGTCTATAGTTTCCTGCTGCTCGTCGGACAGCTTAAATCCGAACCAAGTCCAAATAATGGATGTTGCACCGATCTTTTTCACCAGCTTTCACTTTCAGCCGTGTTTACTTAAGATGACGACGAATATGCGTTGCAGCCGGGTTTACCTCGCGGCCGCGGGTAGATTGCGTCATCATAGCTTGTGTAGTATAGAGCCATCTCCCAACCCAACTTGGAGAATAGATTAACGGCGATAATTTTTTTATCGCGCGATAAGAGTCTTGCGTTAACGCAGCACGTTAACGCCGATAACGGCCCACCACTAATATATATATATAACTTTTTTAAAGGGCCTCATTTTTCCTGGACCCGCTACAAATGAGAATCAATTTAAGCATGCACGCTAAGACAATTTGAAGTATTCCACTTAATACACAATATAGCCTACAATAATTAACAACGTACCGCTTGCTGTTCTAGTGAGGACGGGCCGAAAAAAATATTCCTCCAATTTATACCCACCCCACCACATACACCACAATTCTCTATACACAACTTTAATAGTTGGGAATGCATTGCTGTACTATTTACTACATCTCACAATCCATAGTATATTGTTTATACAATTGTTATTTATTTCCCTGTCGACTGGTGATATAACAGATTGCACTTTATGGACTTTTTATTGCACTTTTATTGTAAGATTCTCTGATGTTATTTCGTTGTTATTTATAACAATGACAAAAATAAAAAAAATAAATAAAAAATAAAGAACAAACAATATTTAGAAGACGCTTTTGTCACGGTTCATGAATTCACTGACTCCTTCTCGCGCTGTGTTTGTGTTGTGTGTGTGTGTGGGCGTGGTCGCTGATCAGCCGCTGATTGTCATCAGCGCCAGCTGATTCTGATCAGCGATCTCTATTTAAGCTCATGGTCCTTCGTCTTGTGTTTGTCAGATCGTTGTGGGATTTTCCCTTGTGTAGTGAGTCTTCGTTTGGTGTTCCTGATTCCCGGTGTGGTGTTCCTGTCGAGTTCGTTCTGCCTGTCGTCTTCTGTGGATCCTGCTTCGTCTCTTCACTCTGCGGACTCGTTTGGTGTTCCCGTCAACTTCTTCAAGGATATCATCTCACCTGTTTACACCACGGGATCCAGGTTGCCCATCTGCCATCCTGCGCTACCAGGGACCATCGACTGTGTGCTTTATATCTCTGACTATGTGTTCATTCAATAAACCTTATATTCTTGCATTTGCATCTTCTGTCCTTATTTCACGTGACAGAACGATCTGACCTCATGGATGCAGCAAGAGACTCTGACCTGGCGGGACGGCGGTGTGGGAAAATAAGGATCCATGCTGTTCCTCGTTCCAGTCACTCGCGGCTGAGATGAGGAGGGTGTTTGATCGAGCGGTGGCCGGAAGAGAAGCTGCACGTCAACTAGCTGATCTTCGCCAGGGAGGCCTATCGGTTACCGATTACTCGATCGAGTTCCGTACCCTCGCCGCGGAGTGTAACTGGAACGAGGAGGCGCAGTGGGATAGATTCCTGCATGGGCTGGCTGACCGTATCCAGGGAGAAATTTACGCCTTGGATCTTCCTAAGGATCTTAATGGACTTATCGAGTTGGCCCTGCGGGTGGATGCTCGACTGCAGAGAGTGGAACAACATTCCCGCAGGACCTTGGTTCCAGAGGCCTTTCCAGCACATCGAGCCAGTGGCAGCGATACGGTCAGCCCAACCTTCGATCACGAGCCCATGCAGGTGGGTAGAGCTCGGCTCTCCCGGGAGGAGAGAGAACGACGGAGATCCCGGGGCTTGTGCCTTTACTGCGGTGGAACTGGACATTTCATCAACACCTGCCCCGTAAAAGATCGAGCTCGGCAGTAAGCAGGAGGCTACTGTCGGGCGGGATCTCCACCAGCAAGACCTCCTCCACTCTCCTCCCGGTGAGACTGCAATGGGCAACCCGGTATTACAACGGTCATGCACTTCTGGATTCTGGGGCCGAGGGAAATTTCATGGACTTGTCATTAGCACGTAAGCTGCAGATTCCCATCATACCACTCACTAACCAGATTTCTGTCAATGCACTCAACGGACAAGAACTACCTGTCATTTCATTCACTACTGATTCATTGACACTCATAACCTCAGGCAACCACACAGAAGAGCTGTCATTTCTACTCCTGGACTCTCCTCATGCTCCGGTGGTCCTCAGTCATCCCTGGCTAACCCAGCACAATCCCAGGGTTGACTGGGGCCACAATTCTGTGTCTGCGTGGAGCACTAAGTGTTATGCGTCTTGTTTAATGTCTGCTTGTTCTTCGGTGTCTAGTTCTGTTTTGCAGGAGGAGTCGGTGAATTTGTCTAACGTGCCCGCGGAGTACCTCGACCTGAAGGAAGTGTTCAGTAAGTCTCGGGCTGCTTCTCTTCCTCCGCATCGTCGCTATGACTGTGCTATAGATCTTATACCAGGTACGTCTCCGCCGAAGGGCAAGTTATACTCTCTTTCTGTTCCGGAGAGGGAGGCCATGGAGAAATACATTTCTGATTCTCTAGCCTCTGAATTCATTCGCCCTTCCTCTTCTCCGGCGGGGGCGGGGTTCTTTGTTGGTAAGAAAGATTGATCTCTGCGACCGTGTATTGATTACCGAGGGTTGAACAACATCACGGTAAAGAATACTTATCCTTTGCCTTTTATGTCTTCAGCCTTCGAGCGGTTGCAGGGAGCCTCTGTCTTCACAAAGTTTGACTTATGCAATGCATATCATTTGGTTCGCATTAGGAAGGGGGATGAATGGAAAACTGCTTTTAACACCCCCAGGGGCCATTTTGAATATTTGGTCATGCCCTTCAGGCTGTCCAACTCCCCAGCAGTTTTCCAGGCACTCGTCAATGACGTGCTGAGAGATATGGTTGACCAGTTCATATATGTTTACCTGGATGACATATTGATTTTTTCATCTTCTCTCCAGGAACATGTGTAGCACGTCAGACGAGTGCTTCAGAGGTTGCTAGAGAATGGGCTTTTTGTCAAGGCGGAGAAATGCGCTTTTCCTGCACAGTCTGTTCCTTTCTTAGGCTACATCATCTCATCTGAGGGAATACGCATGGACCCTGACAAGGTTAAGGCTGTGATGGATTGGCCAAGTCCAGATTCCCGTAAGGCCCTACAGAGGTTTCTGGGGTTTGCCAATTTCTATCGGCGTTTTATTCGCAATTACAGCCAACTAGCCGCACCTCTGACTGCCTTGACCTCCCCCAGAATGACGTTCAGGTGGTCCGATACAGCCGAGGCTGTATTCGCTAACCTCAAGAGTTGCTTCAGTTCTGCTCCCATCCTGATTGCCCCTGATCCTTCACGTCAGTTCGTGGTGGAGGTCGACGCGTCAGAGGTGGGGGTAGGTGCAGTTCTATCCCAACGTTCTTCCTCAGATGACAAGATGCACCCTTGCGCGTTTTTGTCCCATCGTTTATCTCCTGCCGAACGTAACTATGACATTGGTAACAGAGAGTTGTTGGTTAGAGGGGTCGGGGGTACCTTTTATTGTTTGGACCGATCATAAGAACCTGGAATATATTAGATCTGCCAAAAGACTCAACTCCAGGCAGGCTCGATGGGCACTTTTTTTCGGACGTTTTGACTTTGTTCTATCGTACCGCCCGGGTTCCAAGAACATCAAACCCGACTCTTTATCTCGTATTTTTGATCCATCCGAACGCCCGGTGACTCCCGAGTGTATTTTACCTGAGAAAGTAGTTATCTCCACACTCACATGGGAGGTCGAATCGAAGGTCAAGACGGCCTTAGAAGGGGTAATGCCTCCGCCCGGTTGCCCACCGAGTCGGTTATTTGTGCCAGAGGGGGTTCGGTCCGACGTTATTCGATGGGGTCACTGTTCCAGTGTAGCATGTCATCCAGGTGTTAATCGCACCAGCTTTTTGGTCAAGCAACGATTCTGGTGGCCATTAATGGCTCGTGACATTCGGAGTTTTGTTTTGGCTTGCCCGGTTTGTGCCACTGGTAAGGCTTCCAATCGACCCCCAGAGGGATTACTCCAACCGCTGTCTGTCCCTTCGAGACCCTGGTACCATATAGCGCTAGATTTTATAACCGCCCTCCCACCCTCCCAGGGTAAAACGACCGTAGTGGACCGGTTCTCGAAGGCGGCTCATTTCATCCGCTTGCCCAAATTACCTTCAGCCAAGGAGACAGCGGTGGCTGTCATAGATCACGTCTTTCGGTTACATGGCCTCCCGACTGATGTGGTTTCTGACAGAGGGTCCCAATTTGTGTCTAAATTTTGGCAGGAATTTTGTAGATTACTGGGTGCGACTGTCAGTCTGTCTTCGGGTTACCATCCCCAAAGCAATGGGCAAACCGAGAGGGCCAACCAAGATCTTGAGAGAGTGTTGCGATGTTTGGTGTCCAAGAATCCTTCCTCCTGGAGTCAGCAACTTTCATTGGTGGAGTACGCCCATAACTCGTTTCCAGTGTCATCCACGGGCCTATCTCCGTTTCAGTGTAGATTAGGGTACCAGCCACCAGTTTTTTCTAGCCTGGAATCCGAAGTCGCGGTCCCCTCCGCTCACGCCTTCGTCCAGAGGTGCTGCCGCACATGGACCGGAGCCCGTGAGACTCTGCTCCAGGTGAGGGCACGCACCAAGGCCAAAGCCGATCGCCACCGGTCTAGGCCTCCCGTATACGTCATGGGTCAAAAAGTGTGGCTTTCTACTAGAAATATTCTGCTCCGCTCCGTCTCTAATAAACTTGCTCCTAAATTCATTGGCCCATTCACTGTCACCAAGATCATTAGTCCGGTGACAGTCCGCCTCAAACTTCCTCCAGCGTACAGGAGAATTCATCCCGCCTTTCATGTCTCCAAATTAAAGCCTGTTTTTCGTTCTCATCTTAATCCGCCAGTCCCGGTTCCCCCACCGCCGCGACTCGTAGATGGGGGGCATATTCGGTAAAACGTATTCTGGACTCGAGAAGGAGGGGACGCGGATTTTAGTATCTGGTGGACTGGGAAGGTTACGGTCCTGAGGAGAGAAGTTGGGTTCCTGCAAGAGACATTCTGGATCACTCCCTTATTGATGATTACAATCAACAGGTCACTGACACACTGTGTGTGTGTGTGTGGGCGTGGTCGCTGATCAGCCGCTGATTGTCATCAGCGCCAGCTGATTCTGATCAGCGATCTCTATTTAAGCTCATGGTCCTTCGTCTTGTGTTTGTCAGATCGTTGTGGGATTTTCCCTTGTGTAGTGAGTCTTCGTTTGGTGTTCCTGATTCCCGGTGTGGTGTTCCTGTCGAGTTCGTTCTGCCTGTCGTCTTCTGTGGATCCTGCTTCGTCTCTTCACTCTGCGGACTCGTTTGGTGTTCCCGTCAACTTCTTCAAGGATATCATCTCACCTGTTTACACCACGGGATCCGGGTTGCCCATCTGCCATCCTGCGCTACCAGGGATCATCGACTGTGTGCTTTATATCTCTGACTACGTGTTCATTCAATAAACCTTATTCTTGCATTTGCATCTTCTGTCCTTATTTCACATGACAGCTTTTATCGAAAAAAAGGAACAAAGCAATTCGCTATGTCAGTATAATACAGGTTAGACAATAATAATACAGGGTTTTATTTGATTATCACAAATAAACACAAGATTTTGACGCATATCCAATGGTTTGTGCAGAGTGGAGCGCGCACTGCGTGGCACGGAGGTGCGGGCGCGAACACTTGTATTTTCCTATCAACAGTGGAAACAACTTAAAATGCTCATAATTTATGGTCATATAGAAAATAATAATACATAATTCGCAACTAGACTACTTTTATTTGAGTAAACTCGCAATAACAAGAAAACGTTTTGATTTCGTTATAGAAAACAATCAGGCGCGCTTTCATGATCTCCGTGAACTGGAGCGCGTCTCAAAAATGAACTGAAACAAAATAAAGCTTGAAATGTCCAATTTTAAACGAACAAATTCGAATGGAAAGCAAATACTGTCTGATAATCCACATGAACGGTGCATCTAAAGGCGCATCCGCTTTACAGCGGAGATGGAGATATGTTTGCATCCGACACTGATTTAGAAAATACTAGTTTATTAATAAAAACAATTAAAATGCCTCGTTATTTTTTCAGACACATTTATTATCATTAGCCTATAAACCACCTATAAATCAGCTCTCTGTATGGTTCCAGAGATGGCTCTTCTCATTCAGCACTGCGGGAAAATAATTTGGCCTTAGAAAACCAGTCAAATCTAAAAAAAATAAAATCCATATTAATTTGTGAATATTTTAAATGTTTAATAAAGGGGCAAAACGTCATAAACAAAAAGTCAAATAATAGTTTACAAACTATTTTAAAAAAAAGTTTACAGTCGTTTTTTTTTCACCACAGGTGACTTATATATATAAAAATAGTAGCCTATTTTTCAATTCTATTCTTCTATTTAAAGGATCTACAGAAACAGTGGTTGCGCGTTTTCTAGTTTACCAAAGTGCTGTAGCCTAGGCCTTTTAAAACTATAAAAAAATTAAAAACACAATAACAACCCCAACAATAAACTATAAAAATGCACACACATAATATCATATATAAATCACAGACGCAGACGTCACGTTATAAGACAGATGCAAGTGTCACGTTCATTGAGAGGAGTGCATGTTGCACAGTCATATTAAAGAACCGATCGCAACCGCTGGCACACTGCACTGAGCCATGTTGGCCACGCGTGATTTACGTGACGTCAGCGTGACGTCTGCGTCACGTCTGCATCTTAAAATGAATGGAATAAATAGCAGAAAGAAAAAAAAATAAGACGTTGAGTGAGACGTTCATTGAGACGAGTGCATGTAGCAAAGTCATAATAAAGAGCCGATCGGAACGCCATACAAATGAAACGAGGCGAGGCAAGACGGAACGTCGTGACAATGCGCAACACAGAAGGTACTCAAAACAACGAAGACAAAGACTAAAAAGGAAGGGGAAGCCAGGTCACGGTCCCAATCAGCTCTGTGTAATCACACGGACATATTACCAGCTCTTGGCCTCTTCAGCTACAACAGAGGGAACACAATATAAACAAGAAGTCATTTTGCGGATATTTACCCATTAAATCAATAGTTTACCCACCTGATTATTAGCGAATCAGCCCTTCCAACATCAGACCACGACAGATAAACAGCCCAGGATACATACTAAAACAAACAGAATGCATACAGCTAACAGCTCGCCCCGAATTAAATATTAATTTCTCCATGGTAACATACCCAAATGCTGTATGGCTCAGCTCAAAGATCCCCATACGGGAACAGCTCGGAAAGACGGTGTCCAAGTTTGCAGCAGTTAGTGTGCACGTGTATTTCATATGTATTTTGAACATCCAATAGTATAGCCTACATGTGCGGATAATTTATAGGTGTATATGCACGTGTGTTATGTAATAAGCGAAGTTTGATTTAAATCCTACGTGGCGCCTCATACAATTGCGTGAGTCTCACGGTCAGTCGCTTTAACCTCCTCACCCACAGGAAAACGATAAAACCCTACACCTTTTGCTGTATATCTGGCAGCGCAACCCCAAACACAATACGTTTTCATCATCGTTTCAATTTTGATCAACAACAATGTTTTTAACTATGTAACTGTTGCAGTCGCCGGCTGGATCTCTTCAGTTAGTCTGTGGAAGCCGCTCGCGTTCTGCCACCCGGAAGTTACTCGGCGCCTATTGTTTACAAACATTCTGAAAAGGCCTATTGGTATGAATTTAAAACACAGTATCAGAGTACCAAACGCTCATAAAGATTACATCGACGCATTTGGGTATAAATTCAATAAATATTATTCCTGTCTATAGAAATATGATGTAAATCTATGAGAATCTATCAATATTTCTCCAAATCTGCACATTTTTGAGCTAAAAGCCCTGAAGGACGTTGTTTTGTGTATCGCTGTCATGACGACAGCACAGAGTTTTTTATAAATGAAAGCGGCTGACGCGCATAATTCATATTAAAGGTATCGACTAATTTTTTCATTTCATAACTCCTGACACAAATTAAGACATAACTGTCGCTATAAGTTTCTCAGAATACAATAGTGGTCAAATACTCAAACTTGAGTATTATATCTTTTTAATTATGTATAGTTTGTCAAGGTATAACATTAAATCTGATAGTAATTTTGAATTAAATAAATAAAAAACGCTTCAGTGCGCGGGCGCACTGGCAACGGTTAACAGGATTTCAGGTACGGGCCGGGTTCGGGCTTCAGTTGCAGATCTCTATAACAGACACTAATCACTTTTCTGGAGTGTGGAGCTTCCATCTTGCAGACTCACCTTTCCAGACACAACTTCATGCTTTTGGATTATCACTTCTTTTGGACTGTATATACACTGGTGGACACGAACACTGGGACGCTTCAACACCCAAGGATTCTTATGGACAGTTTTAGGGTATGGTGCGAGTGATCCATGAGAGACAAACTTTTGTCTCATCTCCATTTCTCCAGTTTATTCAGGACTTTTAATCTGTTGATATGTTTGTTTCTCCAAACACTGACAGAGAGAGGTTATAGTGCAGCATATGTCACTTTGAGTGATTTATGACCCTTAAGCCCCACCCCCTTTTTGACGTAGGAATATTCCCCTCCGGACAAGTCATGTGACCGTGGGAATTTTACCACGCTTGCTCCTCCCTTATGGGCGTGAACAGAACCAGGGAGATATTATAAATTCAATTATATATTAAATTATATATTTAATAATATAAAACGTTGTATAAAAGTTAAAATACACACGTGTTTAGTGTTCTCACACATTTGTAAAATGTTAAAATGTCAATGATAGAGATTAAATTGCATTTTCTTAAAGGGGGGGTGAAATGCTATTTCATGCATACTGAGTTTTTTACACTGTTAAAGAGTTGGATTCCCATGCTAAACATGGACAAAGTTTCAAAAATTAAATTGTACGTTTGAAGGAGTATTTCTGTGCCAAAAATTGTCCTTCCGGTTTGTCACAAGTTTCGGAAAGTTTTTTTCAAGTATGGGCATGTGTGACGTCAGATGTAACGGAATTTCCTTATATGGGTCCTAAGGGCACTTCTCCGGTAAGATCGCAGGCGCGCGCGCACTCGTAGACAAGAGCAAGAGAGCGAAAGCAGTACCTCATCTAAGCGCTCTGCTCGGCTTTAGGGAAGTCAGTGTCACCAAAGAAGTGGGTTTTTGGTTGCCAGGGCAAGACAAACCTGCACAGATTCCCAAAGAACCCAGCGTTAAGGGAATAGTGGATGCAGTTTGTTTTTCCGGGGCAAAAACGAGTTGAGCAAGACTGTTTCCCTGCATTTCGACGATGATTGTTTTATAAACAAAGCCCAGATCGACGGATTTGCAGATCGTCTAATGCTTAAGGATCGAGCAGTCACAATGATAAAGGTCCGCAGTCGTGCGTTGGAACCGCAGGCGGTGAGTAAAACTGTTGAACAAATGTCTCTGTGTGTTGTTAACGTTGCTAGCTCGGCGCGTTAGCACAGCTTTAGCACATCGCCCACACGGCCTGCCCCCAGCCGCTCGGTTTTTTCCGGAAAGACTCAGTACAGCCTATCTTTCTTTTATAAACATAATAAAACTAAAGACTTTTTGGAGATATGAACGATGCAATACTACTCTATAGGTACTCAAGATTAACAGGAGATTGAGTGAAAATGAGCATTTCACCCCCCCTTTAAAGTTATCAAAATGTGTTAGTATTAAAATATTAAAACATATCAACCGTTATGTTAAAAATCACAATATTAAAAAACAAGTATTAAAAACTGACTTACGTTTTTACAATTCCATTTGTTGAAAGAGAACCAAAATTCTTATTATCTCCAAAGGTATATCCGAAGGTTTATCCAACACAAAGGTATATTCCACATCAAAGATATATCCAAGACCAAGGTTTATCCAAAAGGTATATCCAAACGCTTATCCAGATCCAAAGGTTTAGAGATTTTAATTTCAAAAGTTACAAAGTCCTCGGGAAGAGTTCAGCGAAAAGCGACCACACTCTTACATCCCAAAAGTTAGAATGACAGAATTGAAGGATGCACAATGTCTCCTCAGGCCACTCCCACTAAACACACCCCTCAAAGCTGAGAGGTTGAGAGGTGTGGGAAAAGACGACAAACAGTTCCCACGCTTCGCACAGGACAGTAGGAGGGGTGTTCATATAGCCCACGCCTACAATCTACAAACATTAAAACACACTCCTCTTGAAAGCTTACCTCATTCACGCATCATGTCTCAAGGAACTGACTCTTCTTCACCATCATCATTCCAGCCCCTGAGAACTACTGCCGGATACGTACCAACTGGATTACTGGCTGCAGCAAATGGATTACCGGATGCATCAAATGGATATCCGCAGAAAAGCATCGAATGGCTAAATACATTTTTTACAGATCTCGGATATCACAAATCTGGCGTTCCTCACAAGCTATGGAGTTGCAACACCTGTCGCAGTCACAGGGGCCCATGGCACAACCGAGGATGAGTTGGACGGATGTCTCGGGGACACAGGTCACCGGATTATCAAGGCTATTTTGGCTGTCATTTTGGAATTTTTGATCGATAAACGGATGAAAAAGAATTGCGACGGCTGTACCGTTGACCATCCTTCTCAAACAAGACACAGCTGCTTGTTCGAACCTACTGCATATTATTTTTATGGATGTTTTGAAGAGATCAGACTGAAACTCCTCACACCTGAGTTAAAAAAACCTATTAGCTCAGGCCTTGAGTCAGTACGGAGGCAGACCAAATCTACAGAGGATTCTGGGGGTTTTTGAGGCAATTTTATACGAGCTCAGAGATGAGATGTACATAGTGGAACAACTGACCTCGATCAGGGACAAGCTCATTGATGAATCTTGCGAGGAGATAATTTGCTCGGCCGTGGACCAATGGAAACTCGCCACATCTGAAAACCCTGAGATTACCCAAGTGTGAAAATGGGAAACTGCTGCACTGTCTGGATTACCAAATATTTGTTTAAATAACAGGTTAAATATGAAATATCAAACCTCCTGTACAAGATTATTGATGATAATCATGCAACAAATACTGACATGACTGTGGATGATACACGTTTAATGAAATTAATGATTCAAATGAACACTGTGCGGGAATTATCGAAAGACTGGAATAATATGGTAAACATATCTGCCAGCTATAACTTCACAGCATGTACGAGTGTCAAAAACATTCTCGATCTAATGCCTGAGTGCCAGAACTCTCTTAGAATAGGGAATATTGTATGTCTTTGTACTTATGTAAGTGATATCTGCAAATTGTTAAGAAAAGAGCAACAGGATGTTTGTAAAATTATTGATTTACTGCTTGAACACATACTGGAGAGAAATTTTGTAATGTGTCTAAAATTTATTTTGATGTTTGGATGATATATAATTCATCCATGTTTGTTTTTAACCCTGTACTTTTTCTATTCTGAAATAAAACAAATATGTATATAAATGTTTGTTGATATATGCCTTGTATGCTTGTAAAATAAAAACGCAACAACATTGTAACTTGGCTCATTATTGTCTGAAAACTCACAGCGACGACATAAACATGAAAAAAATCTACTATGACCCAGCGAATTCTGGTGCTTTGGGGGGGTAAAAACAGATTAAAACAGGCTGTGTTACAGGAATACGGTGTAAGATTATCTGATAAAGACGTGAGTGATTGGCTGTATAGCCAAGACACATACACTCTCCATCGAACTGCACCAATAAATTATAAGCGGAACCGCGTAGTGGTGTATGGGATAGACCAGCAGTTCCAAGCAGATCTAGTTGATATGTCTGTATACTCGAAAGAGAACGACAATATCAAGTTTATAATTACCGTTATAGACGTTTTTAGCAAGTACGCGTGGACAAGGGTATTGAAAAATAAAACGGGACCGGAAGTAGTTAAAGCTTTTTTGTCTATTTTGAGAGAAGGACGTGTACCTGTAAAGTTGCAGACAGATAAGGGTACAGAGTTTTTCAATAAGCATTTTCAACAGTTGACAAAAAAATATAACATACACCATTTTACAACAGCAAGTGATTTAAAAGCGAGTGTAGTTGAAAGATTTAATAGAACTTTAAAAGGACGAATGTGGAGGTATTTAACAGCTGTGAATTCCAAACGCTACTGTGATATATTGCAAGATCTGACAGAGGTGTATAATTCTAGTTATCACAAATCCATTAAAATGCGGCCGTTGGACGTGAATAAAGAAAATTAAACTGTGGTGTTTAATAATTTATACGGAAAAATGCGTAAAGAGACACCAGTCTTTAAATTTGCCGTAGGAGATATCGTCAGTGTATCTAAAGTCCGGAATATATTTGCCAAAGGCTATGAACAGAATTATACTGAAGAATACTTTACTATAAGAGCGTGTATACCCTGGAATCCAGTCGTATACAGGATACAGGACTATGATGGTGAATTAGTAGATGGTTCGCACAGGACAGTAAACTCCCAAAAATTATTGTGAGTGATGATAAATCGTTTAAGGTCGAAAAAATTTTGGATAAACAACGACGCGGAAAAGCCATGTACGTTCTGGTGAAATGGCTTGGATGGCCTTCAAAATTCAATAGTTGGATTCCTGAAAAACAGATGATTGATCTACAATCTCCCTTAAAACCGTAGGAAAAGCCACAGACGATGTCATTTATCCAAAAATATCTAACATGTCTAAGGAGGAGGGGTTCTACGTCACGCTCCCGTGCAATGCATCTGCAAATGTTTACCCTGACAATCGCATATCTAATTACAGAACTAGACTGGCAAGAGCAATACATTTAAAAGGATTATGGGAAGTGGCGTTGGTTGAGTTCCACTATCCAAAAACATGGCATACTTTCAACGAGGAAGACGCTACTTTTATTATTGAATGCAAACCATGTTTGAACGACGATGAACGTAGCAAAGTGCGGGGGGATAGTATTCAAACTTTTCGGAAAGACCTAAAAATAAAATACGGCTATTTTGAGGTTATTTCAGTATTACTCAAGGAAATAAATGCAACTCTTCCACCGCGGGTGCAGCTCAGGTACGATAATATAAAGAATAAGATATCTCTGAAATCAAATCAGAGAGCATCGCTAACGTTTTACGGAAAGCTAGCCATTATTCTAGGATTAAAACCCGGTGTTCCTATAGAAAATCTAAACAGTTCGGATGAACACGAAGACGCACGCACATACGCACCACACCAGGCGGATATAAGCGGAGGATTTTACACTCTATTTGTATACATACAGTAGATATAATAGAATATCAAGCAGTCGGTGACGCGTATGTTCCATTATTAGAGACAATACATATTGAACCGACCACTAACAAAGCAGTCAGTGTCAGGTACGACAAGTCTCATTACGTCCGTCTTAATAAAAACAACATCTCAGACATTGGGATCGAAATTAAAGACGACCAGAATAAAGACGTATGATTCACCTACGGAAAAGTTGTGACGAAGCTGCACTTTAGACCAGTGAAAAATTATTTGTTTTAAAAAGGGCTTATCTCACACCGTACCAGGATGACCCCCACCACTACATATCATATTATCAGGCCCAGACTGGACACGGGATGCCTGGCTATGCCGGAAGCGGTGTTATGTACGGTTCCGGTTTTGCATCAGGGATCGGAGGTCTATTTCGTGGATTATATCGTATGGCAATACCGTTTCTAAGAAGGGGTTTCAGTATAGCAAAGCCACACATAAAAGCTGCGGCAAAAAATATAGTAAGTGATGTAGTTACCAGTGCCTTGTCAAAGTCATTTAATAATGATAACACTGAGGGACAGAGCGGTCACGGTCTTATGGTCATGCGTAGAGGGTTGAAGCCCCCTGGAACCCGTATGAAGAGGGGGCGTGGTCACGGCGTAAAGAAGAGTACACGCGTCACTAAGAAACGCCTAGTTGCAAAAAGCAGACGAAAAAGCCGGACGAAACGTGTAAAAAGATCTACAAGTTTGAAAAGACGAAGCAACACTATCTTCTAAATCATGTCATTGATTCATGCAATGTCAGACGAATGTATTAAATCCGAACTGGATATTTTTACCCTTCCTTTAACTCAGACAGCTATTGAGAAAAACATGTGGAAATCCCGCCTGTGTCAGCGATTAATGATGCTTCTCCGATTGAATTTTTCATAGCTGGGACTGGCGAGGACTACACTGATCTGAATAACACATTATTATATACTCGTGTGAAAATAACTCTGCCAAACGGAGATGATGTGCCGGAAGGAGCTCCCGTGGGGCTGATTAATTACCCGGCTTCGACGATCTTCTCGCAAGTGGATGTGTCTCTAGGAGATCGGCTAGTGTCACAATCGTCCAGCACGTATCCGTACAGGTGTATTTTGGAGATGCTCATTAATTATGGAAAAGACACCCTAGAGAATAACTTTTCAGCAGGATTGTTTTACAAAGATACTGCTGGTCATATGGACACTACGGATCCGGCAGTTGCGAATGCAGGACTGACAAAAAGAGCTGCGTTTACAGACGGGAGCAATGTTGTCGAGCTACTGGCTCCGATACACAGCGATATATTTTTTCAGCCGAAATTACTATTGAACGGTGTAGATATTCGTATTCGTTTAACTAGAGCAAAAGATGAATTCTGTCTAATGCGCGGGGACGCGATCGATTATAAACTAAAAATAATCTCTGCTTCTCTCTTTATCAAAAGAGTGTCTGTCTCCCCCTCGCTCCGTTTAGGACACGCCCAAGCGCTACTGTCGGCCACAGCAAAGTACCCTTTTGACAGGGTATGCGTGAAAAACTTTTCTATACCAGCAGGTGCACGCGTCTCAAATCATGAAAATCTCTTCCTCGAGACTTTACCAAAATCCATCATTATAGCATTGACGGATAATGATGCTTTTACTGGCTCATACGAAAAAAACCCGTTTGCGTTCAAACATTTTAATCTTGAATATTTAAATCTCACCTCTGACGGCGCACACATCCCAAATCGTCCGTTTCAGCCACAATTTAATTTAGGAAATGCTGTAAGAGAATATTATCAGCTGGTTACCGCCACGGGGAGACATCTGAAGAACCAGTCTTTGGCCATAGACAGGGAGGATTTTCTCAACGGCTATACACTGTTTGCCTATAACCTTAATCCGGATGAAGAGTGTTCGCAGCATGTTTCGCTGATTAGATCAGGGAATATTAGGTTAGAAGCACGTTTTAGAGAGCCTCTACAAAACACAGTAAACATTTTAATTTATGCTACCTACGATTCTCTTCTTGAAATATCAAATCGGAGGCAGGTGTTGGCAGAACACTACTGAAGAGTTTGAAATGAACACTGTGGAGCTAACGGAAATTATGGATAACAATCCATCTACAGTGGATCCAATTTACATCCATCTACAGTGGGTGAGTTAAATACGTTTTCATCAGAGTTGTGTGTGTGTGTGGCGTTTTTTCAAAGACTTAGTAGGTACAGTACCAAAGTCATCCGCGTGTGTTTTTCTTTTAAACGATTCAATCATCCGTCTTACATTATGATTGGTTACAGTCGAATAAGGAATCTTTAATCCCGCAAATGCATCCAGAAACTCATACCACCCTACAGGCCGCCGGTTGTCTTGCATCATCTGTGGTGAAGTTACACTCTTTACCAGATCAAATATATGGGACCCTGGAATGATTCTCCCTTTATAAACAAATTCTCCATCAACTGTCCATGAAGACACATGTTTGGCTTTGGACATTTTATCCATAATATATTTTACATTTTTTAAGCTTCTCTGAGGAATATTGTTTAAAACTTCTGAGACGATTGGGTCATCACTGACGTCATCATTCCTAACATCGGGGTTGTGGGAGGGGGGAGGCGTCTCGTGTTCCGGTAATGTAAGAGTTAGAGTGCTGCTTTCCATATCACAGTGTTTTACCACACTTAAGAATCGTTGTAAAACATTAGTGTAGAGCTTGGATTTTTCGTAAGTGTTCAAATCATGCCTCTGCAGTATATCTCTAATAGATGAATCCAAGTCATTCTCCACAACCGTATGAATATTTTCACGAGGCTATGCAGTCCTTAGTCTATCCAGCTGATGTTTTGGCACGAGATACAATTTCTCGGCATGTTGCATTTTTCTCTTCAGATTCAGTTTCTAGTTATGAGACTGGTTATGAAAGGAAGCGCTACACTGAGAAGGGGAAGTAGAAAACCCCCTTTTTGATTAATCATACGTATCTTCCTGCTGATATTAATCTTTTTATTAGCAACGTACTTTATCTCCTTTTTCCTTCTTTTTAAAGTCACGTGCTGTTTCACAGTTAGGGGGATCTTGCCATGAAGAATATTGAGAGCCACTTCACATAGAGCCAAAATTAACTCGTCGGGTGAAGATTGCAGAATAACACGTCGCTGCTTGGGTGAGCTCTTGTATAATAACTTTAAGAGGTAGAGATTTCTGGAAAGCCTCGTGCTCATTGTTACTTCTGGACGTACACCACCGGATAGTCTGACAGTAAATCCGTTCTGAGCCGGAATTTTTCAGGGGTCTGTGGTTTATAATCTATTAACAAGTAACTGTAAGGACGTTCAGTTGCATCCTGGTACGCTTCGATAAAAAACTTTGTATTCCCAGGGTACATCTGCCGTCCCAAAATACCAATCTGCTGCTTATCGCAAGGGTTTTTAAATATTATTAAATAATTTGTATTAAGACCTATTGTTCTGGTAGATTTACCCTGGAAAAACAGATTCTGTATTAATAGCAAACAGCTAATCTTATTGTCATGTATGTATTGTGTAAAAATCTTCTCGACTTCACCGTTAGAAGCAGCTTGACTCATAACGTCGTCCAAGATAAGGAGCGATCTTTTACCAGGAGGGAATAATGAGTCATCATCCAATTTCTGTGGTATGCCTTCAATGAATTTAATGTCAAAAGCATGTAACATTTGATCATACATTGGTTGCCAGGATGTATACACGTACACAAAATTGTCAAACTTGACAGAACACATTTTGTCTGAATTATACATTAGAGTCTTCACAAAAAAAGTCTTCCCACTATTACTTGGACCGGCACTGACAGCCGAGAATGGGTGCTGCATTCTGCAGTCAAAAACATCTGTTTCACACATTTTTCAAAATATTGTTAAAACCCGTAAGGTAAGGTAGTATAATCTGGCTGGAGTACTCGCTTATTGTACACAAGTCTGAAACTTTTCACGATTGATCTATTGTGCAATGTGAATCCCCTCTTATTACGTGTAATGGTCTCTGTGCGGGGAAACAGCTGCATCGTGTCACGTGATTCCACATACGCACGCACTAGCCCTATCAGACTATGCAATGTGACTATTTGTGCATTCTCTGCATTGAGTGTAATACCCTTCGATTTGAGACACGTATATCCTTTTGCTGTCTGATACCCATAAGATTTTGGTCCTGACGAGCCAAATTCTGTAATGAAATCATCTGGAACTAATTCGCTCGTGAGCTGTCCGAGATAAGAACCTGTTTCAGGAATCCAATCATCGTTTTTTGATACAAAGATCACGCTGTCTGTATCACACATTCGCCTAATTTGTCCAAAAGATTATACAGCTCGAGTCGCGCGTAAGCTGTGGTGAAAGCACCAATAACAACGTTAACGTCCCGTGTGGGGCACGGGTCACATTCTGCATATGACCACTGAATCAAAGCCACTGAATCAGATACAAACGAAAAGTGTTTTATAATCCGTCCAGCACCGCCAAAAAGACATTGTGTGAATTCTTCAGGCTCTGTCAAAAGCTCTGTGGTATGCAAATGCGTGCGCAGAGAGAAACACCCCCAAAGTGTATTCAAGATGAGCTTAGCAATGGATCTTTTTGCCGAATTATGCATTATTTTAGTGATGTCTAGCTGAACACCCTGCTTGTCGAGATAATCGTTGACGTATGTTTGTTTGTCATCCTCTGTCACTACATGCGAGGGAAAGCCAGATGCCTCCTGTTTGAATTTTAAGAATGTTTTGACATAATCGGTAAACAGACTGTCAGAGCTTTGTGGAAAATGCCACACCTCGTGAATTTTAACTATCTGATAACCATGCTGAATAGCTCGATGTAATTCAACGCTGACCCATGTAGCTGTAATACATCTCTCAACCTCTGTGTGGCTGCATTGAGGGTCCTGAATCTGATTCTCTGCACAAGTCCTGCACAAAGGAAACATTAATTTACCTGAGCATCTGTAAGGCAGAACAGGGTGAAATAGCTTACGCGGTGGTAGCACTGTCGCTTTGACGAGACCAAAATAATTCTCCACCGGTTCAAAATCCTTAAAAATTATTTTAGGATGACCGATAGGATACGTCTTACTTGACTGAACGAACGGGTATAGCGATGTGAAATCATAATAATCCACTCGTTCATCATCAGCTGTTTTGTGGTACAATTTATACGCGTTTGTGCGTCCACCAAATAATGCATCCCGAGGTCTCAGCCTCTCAGGTGCTTGGTAAGATGACATGAACCGAATGACATCAGGATCTGTTTGTTTTGCTAGATCCCATTCACATTCCCAGATAGTAATCACTCGTAAGGAGTACACTTTACGAAGTGTTTCTATCTTTTCATCCGACTGCCTTCTGAGAGTACCAAAAGACACTTTTGATAAAGGCTGAATTTCTTCTGCCTTAAATCTGCAGTTGTGTCCATGGTAAAAACACCCCAAGAATTCCAAGGCTGTTTTTTCCCCATCACCAGACTCATAATACCCATCAACTTGATAAGGCCCGAAGGATTGCACTCCGTGGTTTAAGGCATGCTATACATCAATGTTTTGGCTATTTTTAATATATTCGAGCCATTGAATGGATACGTTTGAAAACGTCTTGTGTTGATTAACATACGCATGACTATGTGTAAGTGCCACTTTATCTCGACTCAAAAAAATTGTTTTGAATACTTTCATGCATGTTCCTGCCAACGTCACAGATTTAAACGGATCAATGTTTGTACATTCAAGGAATTCTTCACGATATTTTATACACGCCTGTCGTAAGATGACTACGTCATTCTGACAGTAAAAAGCGATCTCCTTTTTGAAGTCAAAGATATCATTCAATACACCTGCGTACCATGTATCGAATCTGATACGCTCGGTTTCACTCATTGTCTCATAACCGTAAAACTCTTTTGCCGGATAGGGACCCACATAATTTGCATTCTCCAATCTGTTGAAATGATGGGGGAAAAATCCCTTTTCGCTCACGCTTAGGTTTAACGCTGCCGGTACCTTGCCTAGTGAAAAAGGGAGAAATTGAGAACTGTCTATAAATCGTTGTCTAAACGCTGTGTCATACATATGTAATATTCTACATCCCTGCATAATAATCTTTGGACTTATTCCTTCGCTGGTAAGATACTCTAACAGGATGTAGGAATCAAATCCCGATGCATTATGCGCTATGAATGTGTAATCACTGTATTTTGGGCGTCTGAAGTGTTTAATCAGACGTGCCACACAATCTGTTCCTCCAGCTTCAAACGTCTCACCTGCGTGTGTCATGGCGCAAACATAGTTAGCCACATGTTTATCATTCTGATACATTGTCTCAAAGTCATAATAGATGTATTTTTCATCATTTGTTTCAGACTTTAGAGGTTGGATGTAACATTTGTGAGTACCTTCACTTGTCAAAATCTCGTTGCAATGTACACAGCACTCTGGAGAGCACTTGTGCGGTTTGATTTTATCACCAGATCTTGCAACCCTATATAATCGTTGGCATTTAGTACAGTATTGAATTGTATCACACTGTAATTTCTCGGTAGATGTACGCTCTTGTTTATGTGTTTCGTAGCAAAAGTTATTTCTGCAGTATCTGAGACAGTCTGGACATTGTCTATACTCTATAGGATGTCGTACGTGTACGGCATTCGGAGGTGTTACAGATATTACAAACATATT
Organism: Leucaspius delineatus; assembly: GCA_023718395.1. NCBI lineage: Eukaryota > Metazoa > Chordata > Actinopteri > Cypriniformes > Leuciscidae > Leucaspius > Leucaspius delineatus. The sequence goes on from CM043370.1 coordinate 1,475,088, forward strand.
TGCATTTGTGTGTCCTTCTCTCGTTATGACCCTTGAGACAAAATTCACACACATAACTTGTGCCTAAGAAACCTTTCAAATTTTTGATGAAATAATAATGCTCTTCATGAATATATAAATGCACAGTGTTTGGATGTATTTCATCTGTGTTTTTGTAAACCTGCAGTTTCCCTGAACAGTCTCTGTGAAAAACTAAACTTTTTATATTTAAATTTCTTTCGAAAATGTTCAGATCATGAAACCCTATTTTATCATACGGCATAAAACCACAGGCTGTGTGTATGTCTTTTGCTGGTTTTTGCAGCTCTTGATCTGTGAATGTTGGGTTAAAAAATATGCCAGACAATAACTAAGACACATCCCAGCAAACACAGAATGTTGGCACAACATAGCCAACCTTCTAACAACGTTTTAACAACATGGCCAAAAGGTTGCTATAACTACGTTGTGTAGTGAAGGTTGTTACAGCGTTGTCACAATGTTGACATTAACCATCGTTCAGGGCCATTGCTTAAGGTTGTGCCAACGGTGTCTTGACAACCACTGGACTACATATGTAGCCTACTCGTCACTGCCCTGAAGCGGGAAAATCAGCCTTTTAAATTCCAACCACCTGTTGGGCTTATTGTGTTCTCATTCATCATCGAGCAAGGACGTGAGTATTGCGTTTAGCCTACCTCAGCTATCAAACACAACCTACAACTTTTATTTCTAATGTGATTAATGTAGCATCGCTCCCACTGTTTAGTTTTTCGTTTGATTTTTCCGCTATTTAGTCTCATTCGTTTCTTTGCTCCTCTGGATTTGTGAATGTTTCCCCGGTGACACCTTTCGGCTACTGTCCGCCATACAGACCCGGTTTTGTTCATTAAATGTTCTGATCTGCCTTTGCTTTTTATGTTTTATTTATTATACTTAAAATATATTTGTATAGATATATATATATATATATTTGAATATATTCGTTTATTTTTTTTTTTTTTCACAAATGTATGACTTTTGGAAGTGCAATTTGATTATATGCAGTTTTAACCCTCTAAGCGCCAAAGTCGCAAAATTGCGGCAAGACGTCATACTTAATAAAACAGGCTGTAGATCCTAATATGGTGTAATATCTCATTTGTATTCCCTACCACTTGATGGCAGACATGTAATACTTCGATTCAAGACCAAAATAACGTCATGTTCCTATTCAAAGTGTTGGAGGAAACAGCAGAGCAAGTGAGCAATCGTGTCATTGATGCGGAAGCAGTTCAGTTCAGAGCGTCTGAGTAAATTGTGAGATTTGTGAGAGAAAATCGTCAAATGACTAATAAAAACTTGTACAGTGAGGATGTGTTCAAATGTTATTCACCGATTCTGACTCTGAAGAGGAATATTTGCCTTTTGGAAATGACGATCGGCCGTCTAATGATCGCGCTTCTCCTAGTACATCTTTGCCGCGCCGCCCACGCTTCTCCCGGTACATCTTTGCCACACAATGGTACCGCCCACGCTTCTCCCAGTACATCTTTGCCACACAATGGTACCGCCCGCGCTTCTCCCAGTACATCTTTGCCGTCGGCGCATCTCCCGGTAGGCTGCATCTTTGCCGTGCAATGGAGCCGCGCGCGCATCTCCTGGTACATCTTTGCCGTGCAATGGAGCCGCGCGCGCTTCTCCCGGTTACATCTTTGCCGCGTAATGGTGTCGCCGTGCAAGGTGCGAGTGTTCACGAAGCACAAACAGATAATTTTGCTCGATAGGGGTGGCAGGGATGGACGTGGTCTTAGTGTACTCTTTTCCTTATCATTTGGAATAAGGATAAAAAGACCACAAAAAAAAACAAAAAAAAAAACACTCCATATATATTTTTTCCTGAATATTACTGATGAACTGATCAAAAAGTAGGCTACTGTTCACATGTGTTTTACTACTAAAGTATTGTAATATAGTAATAATTTAGTACTTTCTCCTATTTTATTGTTGGTTTCCTCTTATGTAAATAAATTTCACCATCAATTCAATATCTACTATTTCCTGAATATTACTGATGAACTGATCAAAAAGTAGGCTACTGTTCACATGCGTTATACTATATAGTATAGTAATAATTTTGTACTTTCTCCTGTTATTGTTGGTTTCCTCTTTTCTCATCATTTGGAATAATACAATAAAACATGCAAATAAGTTCAAAAATCAGTTCAATATCTACTATTTCCTGAACATTATGAAATTCAATAGGGCCGCCCCCCTGATGACGTCATAATATGCAAATTAGATTAGTATATTTACACCCCACATAAACTTTCAGTCATCCCCAACATTTTTCTAATTTACAGTAGATCTCTATATTTAAGTCCTTTCAAGGCACAAGCTTTTGACATTTTGATGTCAAAATCCAGCATTTTTTCAAAAAAACCTTGGTGCCTAAAGGGTTAATAAAGTTGAATTAACGAAACCTGTCATTTTTACTCTTCAAAGTGTAGGCTACACTTGCAGGTGTTGATAGCCCCATTAAATAATAATATAGATAAACAATAAACGATAAAAAGTATATAATTATCTAACAAAATACACCATATAAAAATATTGTTAGAACGTCGTCTCTCAGTTGCTGAATGTCGCGCAACAACGTTGCTACAGCCCTGTCGCGTCTTACAATTCTACGTTGTTACAATGTTGCGAGCACATAGACAGCGACGTTGCCATAGCAGAAATGCAACGTGCCAGAGACGTTGCCACAACGTAAATGTGTTTGCTGGGATATTTTCGGATATATTCGTTGGACAAAATAGATGCATTTTATTTCGTTTTATAACTTCACTGATGGCAATGTCTGTGATTTTCCTACGCGGTCCTCCCCCTCCCTGGTGGTCCATAGCTACCGAAACTCTTAGAGATAAAGAGTTGTCTGTTGACACGTCTCTGTTGCTTTGTGCAGCGCGTTCAATTTGATCAATGAATAATGACGCGTCGTGGTTGCTCTCAGGCGTTAATACTGCATTTATAGATGTGGGTAAGCTAGAACCAGTTAGTGCTATATTTATATAGCCCGTATCACAAGCCGTCAGTTGATAAAAATGCACAATCTCATCTAAAATACTGTGTAGATGAATATTAAAATCTGCCAAGTCGTTTGTATCTATTTCACGGAGATTCTTGTGTCCTATGGATTTCTAGTCCGTTGAAACGTGGTCGAGGAGTTATTACAAAGTCACCTACACGTCCGCCTTCAGTCGTCAACGTATGAATTTTGTCCTGGCTAAGACCCATATTAGGGAGTTGGTGATTATAATTTGAAAACCCATTACCGGACTGTGCGTTTTCATCATCATCACCTTCAGGTGTTTCTAACCACGCTCGTTGTTCGGCTATAATATTTTGTAATCTTTCGGATGTGGAAAGTTCACTTGTGTTTAGCATCCCTAGTTGTTCACGTATTAAAAGACGTAATTGTTCATTAGTACTGTGACGCCTTGATCTTAAATGTTCTACGTCTTCATCTGAGTCTGACTGCATATCAGTGTAACATCTTTTAGAAGACATTTTGGGGTGTTTTTATTATTTTATTTTTATTTAAAATGTGTTACTAGTAGACTACAAACGAATACTCCAACACCACTACCATTCATAAACAATATTGACGATGGCTAATGACTACGGATAGCAACCTGTAACAGTAATAAAAATAACAATAACAGTCAAATTAATAAAAAATAATAACAAATGAATAAAAAAAGAAATCAGTCACCAAATATGAAAGCTAAAATTGTAAGCTTTCAAATGATATAACATTTTTCAAGATTAGTTTAGGTTTAGTAGCCTATAGGATATTAGACTACTGTTTTAAATGTGTAACAGATTTGAGCCCGCCGGCGGGCCGGTAACGCTTAAGAGGTTCGCTAATGACCACGGATAACAACAGCCATAGGAATAATACAAATAACAACAACAAAACGTAACAGAAATAAAAAAATAGTGTATCCTACATTAAAAACTACATATATTCATAACACATATTCATAACTTTCAAGTGAAAACGGTAAAATAACAGTCAAATTAATATAAAATAATAATCAAATGAATAAAAATAAATCAGTAATTATGAGATGTAACATAACTTCTCTTGAATGCTTCATGTTTTTCCATTAATAATCTGGATAACATTCAGACGTTCATTAAAAAAATTCTCCTTGTGTTTAAAAGATCGTCTACAGAGACCGCGTTTTTTTACAGTGTGTTCAGGGGACAGGCAGCTAGCGGATAGTGAGGAGATGTTTGCGGTATGTGACAAAAAATGTTTTGGCCTAAAAAACGCGTGACATGACTTAGAGCACCTTTAAGTAAATGTTCCATATAATATCCAAATGGCATAGTATCACTAGGATAATATTTGTAATGCATTATATAATTGAAATTATCTGGAAAGTTATCTGGAGACCAGTGGACCACGTCTCTACAACGTTCTCCATGGGATAAACCAGCGACGTCTTTTGAGGACGTGCCCACCACGTTTCTGGAACGTTAGCCAAGATTCTAAAAAATGGAACTTTACCATGACGTCCTCACTACGTTGTCATAACGTTGTATATAATTGTTATTATTGATATTATTATTATTATTATTATTAAGGAGGTTGGGTGTTCGTAAAAACAACAATAATAAAAAAAAAATCTTCAAACTGAACTTCAAACTTGAAGAACTTCAAAATGAGTTTTAAATTCATGAGATTTGTATTTATGTAATGTGTTAATTCTAGATGTTTATTTATGTAAATGCTGCGTGACTGACGTGTTTTATGAGCGTGCGGGTTAGCTTTCAAACCGTTTCAAACCCTGGAGCGGCGCAGAGTTGCCATGGAAACGGTGCAGCGACATGCCTGATAAGCAGCAAAGCTCCCTCTTGCTGTTGTTTTCATTGCTTTCAGGTGAGTTTAGTCTCTAAAATCACACACATAATATACACAACTGTTCCTGACACTTTTCTTACGTGGTATTGACACACATCTGTTGAATATTTACTTTATAGAAATGGTTTAGTGTCTTCAAAAAAGTCCGTTAGCATCTTAACCGTTTTCAGAAGAGGTAGGCCTAACTGCTAACGTAGGCTAACTAACCTAGCTCTTGTTTACAAAAGTTTGGGCTTATAATCACATTTTTGTGTAGATAAGAGGTTATGATAGTTTTGTAAAGGCTTTGCTGGCAGTTCAATGGGTGATTGGAAGTTGACTAATTTATTTAAACTGATATTTAACATAAATGTATGTGCTGTTAATCGATGACGTCACTGAATGTTCAGCATCATTACTCCAGTCTTCAGTGACATGATCCATCAGAAATCACTCTAATATGGTTTGATGCTCAATACATTTTTCTGATTATTATCTAATATGTTGAAAACAGTTATGCTGTTTCATGTTTTTGTGTACACTACAATTCAAATGTTAGGGGTCAGTAAGATTTTGGCAGACATTAATAGCAAGAATGGATTAAATTGATCAAAAGTGACAGTAAAGACTTATAAGATTTAACTTTCAAACTTTTCTTTGAACTTTATATTGATCAAAGAATCCTGAAAAGGGCATCATGGTTTACACAAAAAAATCTTAAGCAGCACAACTGTTTTCAACACTGATAATCATAAATGTTTCTTGAGCATCAAATCATCATATTACTGATTTCTGAAGGATCATGTGACACTGAAGACTGGAGTAATGATGCTGAAAATTCAGCTTTGATCACAGGAATAAATTAGATTTTAAAATACATTAAAATAGAAAACAGCTATTTTACATATTAACCCTTTAAGACCGACGGGAGCGCCGGCATACAAAACCAGAGATGTAACATGTTCAGATCAAGCCTCCAACATGCTCCTATTGCGTTGTTTTCATCCTCTAATGAGTCTGTAAAAATTGCGTAATATGCGTTTACAAAAAAAAAACACACAAAAATGCATTGCACGACTTTGCACACATGTTCTGTAGATCTGCGATTGAAAGTTACATCTTGCGATGCTCATTGACGTATCACGTTCTGTGCACTATGACCCCAAAGGTTGTCACATGTAGTGACGTCACACGCTGCGTCATTTGACCATGCGTTTGACTCCCATTTGCTGTACCGGTATGTTTCTTTCTTTTCGTTATTGTCTTTTTATCATTGCTTCATTTTATCATTTATTTCTCCTTTACACACTCACAAATACACTTTTACAAATGCAAGCACATTCACACACACACACACACGCGCGCGCACGTAACAGTCTAAACGAAAGTACACGGACGCGGATGTTTTGGCAATGAAGACTAAAATTTCATCTTTTAATATTGTTTTATTATTAAATATTATGTATCTGTATTATTATTCTTTATTAATATTCATAATCAGTTGTATTATCTTATAGAGTTATGAGTTTATGTGTGTATGACAGTCTGAGTGCATGAGAGACTATAGATAGCATGGGTGCATGTAAAGATCATATGTCAGAGACAGAGACAGACAGAAGGGTGTATACTGTACATGTGTTCAACTGATGCAGATAGTTTCTTAATATGGAAGTGAATTGTGCCATGTGTTCGTATGACATATACGTTCTAACAACGACACAGAGTTTGTTACCATGAATGGAAGTCATTCAGTGATGTATATAAGCTCTATCTTACTGTACCACCTCAGAGAAACTAAGAGATGTGAGAGAAGAGAAACTACGAGATGTGAGGGAAGAAAAACACGAGAACGCATAGACCTGACATGAATGTAACATCTTCTGAAAGTTTCTCTCCTGACATATAAGAATAAAATTCGTCTTGGCAAGATAACTGGTGTCCAGCCCTGTGACTCTAATAATAAGGTGAAAGACTAAATTTAAATCAACAATTGGCGTTTCACGAACCGGATAGAAGTCATCATCAGGCCTTTGTTTGATCCCAGGTAAGACTTTATTTTATTCTAAATAATTATGAGTCTGCCTGATGATTAAACATAGACTGAAACTGCTTAAAAGAACTGTGCTATTTGAATTACCAGTTGTGTTGCCAATGCATATATGTCAGATATAATAATAAAAGGGAAAAATGGAATTCAATTAAGTAATTTAATTTAATTTGGCTAATTTAAGTTCCTCTGAAGAGTAAACTTCTAAAGTATTTGATATGCTGGGATAGAGATAGATCTTTTTTAGAAAGAAGACTATCTAGTCAAAATTCGAGAAATTAGCTGTAAGACGGTTAAGCTAGAAAATATTTGAGGATACTTGATTAATAGGAGTGGTTAAGTGTGGCGAGTTCCCAGAGAAAAGGGGTAAATATAGTCTCTAAAACATTAACACTAAAAATTAACCCCTTGCCCGGCAGGGATCACAGGTGATCCCGATTCATAGTTGTTCAAAATGCATTACTCTTTTAAAACATTACACTCTTACTTGATCTGGACAAAATCAGCATCATAAGGAAGGTTTAAGACTCCAGCTTCGATATCTGACCACTGTTTATGATTTAACTGGTTTGCAGTGATATTTATTTCTTAATTTATGACAGGAGTGCAAAATAATTAATCTGTAACGTTCGTTATTTTGAATAGAATTAATCACTCACACAACATCCATTCTCGTCTTCTCCGGTTTATTTGTGCTCAAATACATATAATAAACAGAATCCGCCAGGGCAATTATTACAATGGTGCGCATATTTGGAGAAATATTGATTAATTATCATATGTAAGTAAAATATTTCGCCAATGCAGAATACAATTCCTATTCATTTCCACTGAATTATGCGATCTGTAGAGCTGAAACAGCGCACGGACCTAGTTGTGTGTCTCCCCTTCCTGGTTTGCGTCAGAGCTGACCTCGGAGAAATATGATTAGGCTGTCCAGCTGTCAATAATCTCACGTGGTTCAACGTGACCTCTTCTGCATGACGCGTCCTGTGTATACTTCCTGATTCTGCACATTCATGATAAACAAAGCGAACGTGACATTTCTTCACCGAAACAAGTTCTAATAAATGCGCGATTTAAGTATGTGTGTTTTGTGTGTTATTTTCGTGCGATTTGGGGTATTTTTATGTGAATAAAAAATAAAGGTAAGGATAAGCATAGCCCATAGCTTCATATAAAATGCTAAAAATAACATATTTCAAAAACGTTTTCTGACTTGAAACCATTCTAAACCGCGACCGGAATATGATACAAACACTCGATGGTGTTTTAAAGTGAGCTTTAAATAAAAGTGTAATATTAATAAATTAAATTGTGTCATGTAGCTTGAGGCTAACTGTTGTGCTAATGCACCTGCTGCAGGAGCTGTCTATTCCATACAATCATTTTTTAAAAATAATTCGCATTTAAAAGTTCCAAGAATATTTTTTAGTTGTTTATTTTCTAACAAGGCTTAAGTTAATAGGTGGATTATCCGTCTATGGGGGTTACACATCATGTGTCAATGGTTCCCTTTCAGTCGCTCACGTTCGACGTAACGTCGACGTGACGACGTAATTGGGATCACTTCAGGGAGCCCTATCAACTTCGAGTGTCTACAGAACGAGCCAATGAACGTTGGCGTGCGTGAATCGCGTCACGCGCCCCGCCCCGCCGCGCGGGTATAAACAGGAAGCGGGCGCACGCACACATTGTCTTTCACTTCGGAGCCGAGCTTTTGCTTTCACTTCCGAACTCTACAGGAAAAGACTGCCTTTGAAAACGAGAAGAGGACTCTCCTTGTGTTGGTGTGACGGCGCGATCAGCGGTGGCCGCGAGCATTGCAGCTCACAACTGCTGTTTTCACAGCACTATTGTTCTGTGTTTGTGTGTGTGTGTGTCGGTTCGGTGGGCGTTTCCCCGTGTGTTCATTCACACCGCGGCTACCCCTGGGTGCCTCAGCACTGAGAGAGTTATTTTTCTATTTTTTTGTTTTCACTAAAAGAGCAACACAAGCGTGATCCTGCGTCTTTTTCAAGATGTCATTCCGCTTGTGCGTTTCTGGATGCCGTCGTTCCCTGGCGCCAGCAGATGGCCACAGTAGTTGCCTCTCGTGTTTGGGCATTCAACACGCTGAGGCAGCTTTTGTGGATAGTTCATGTTCCCATTGCGGGAATATGACTATCGCAGCGCTTAGATCGAGACTCGCTTACCTCAAGGGAGGTGCAGTCCCCTCGCCTATGCCCCGATCTAGTGTCTATTCTGCCCCGCAGAATATACCTACTTCGGTGCATGACCAGGGTGATCTGAGGATTACCGTGAGGGCTTCCCCGTCGAGTCATCCTCCGCGGGCCCCTCACGCCTCACAAGCGCTGTCGCCATTGGGGCTCCTTAGTGAACGTCTTGGTCCTTCTCCTGAACGGCCAACCGTTTCCTTTGGGGCTCCAGCTGACGATCAGATGTCGATCGCAGCATCGGAGGGGGAGCTGTCCTCTGGAAATGACGACTCGGCTGCGTTGCCCCCCTCGGGGTGTGTAGCGTTGTCCGAGCCAGATCCAGAATGGACTGCTATGCTTTCCCGGGCCGCCGAGAAGGTCGGGCTTGCGTGGAATCCTCCACCACGTCCCGAACCTTCTCGGTTGGACGATTGGTTTCTCGGGGCGGGCCGTGCTGGTTCTCAGTGCGCCGCCCCGGTACCTTTCTTTCCGGAAGTGCATGAGGAGCTTTCTAGGACGTGGAAGGCACCGTATAGTGCCCGAAGCCGTTCTAGTGGCTCCTCACCCCTCGCCACCCTCGACGGCGGGGCAGCTAAGGGGTATGTGGATATCCCCCCAGTGGAGCGGGCCGTCGCGATGCAGCTGTGTCCGGCGTCCGCTTCCTCTTGGCGGGGTAATCCACGCCTCCCGTCCAAGGCCTGTAAGTTTTCGTCCGGTCTAACGGCGAGGGCTTACAAGGCCTGTGGACAGGCTGCTTCCGCCCTCCATGCCATGGCGCTCTTGCAGGTCCACCAGGCCCAGGCGCTCATGGACATGAACGAGGGTGGTTCTGACCCAGAGCTCCTCCGGGAGCTCCGTGTGGCAACCGACCTCGCCCTCCGGGCGACGAAGGAAACCGCACGTTCAGTTGGTCAGGCGATGTCCACCATGGTGGTCCAGGAGCGCCACCTTTGGCTCAACCTGGCGGATATGAGGGACACTGATAAATATCGGTTCCTGGATGCCCCTCTTTCCCAGGTTGGGTTGTTCGGCGACGCGGTCGAGAGCTTTGCCCAACAGTTCTCGGCCGCACAGAAGCAGACGGAGGCCATCCGGCACATCCTGCCCCGGCGGACCGCTGCTGCTCCCACCCGTCCGCCGGCCGCAGACCCTCCGTCTACTCGTCGCCGAGGTCGGCCTTCTGCGGCGTCCTCCGCTCCCGCCAAGCCCCAGCAGCAGCAGCCATCATCCAGGCCTCAGCGTGGAGCAAGCCGCAGAAAGCCGACCCCGCCCGTCCAGGCCGCTGCCAAACCAGGAGGCAAGCGACGGTGCAAACGACCCTGAGACGGGCGGCCCAGAGGTGGATCAAGTTGCTCTTCAGGAGATGGCGAAGGCGCCACTCCTTCCCCCGGTGGAGGGCCGGGCGGAGAATCTTTTGTTTCCTTTTCTTTTTGTTCCGCCACTGACCCACGGGTCAGTGGTACCCACATTTTCAAAAAAAGAGCAATTTCTGAAACCTCTGGGCCCCAAGAGGGCGCGCTTGGCAGTCGACGACGCCGCCATGCCTTGTCACTCCCGAGCCCCTCTTTCATCGCCAGCGAGCAGCAGTGGCTGTGTTCCGGACGTGCGGTCGCCTCCACACACTCACTCTGCCCTTCGACGGAAGCAGGTATGTGCTGCACCACACACTCAGACCCCACTTCGGGCCGCTGTGCCGTCCGAGTCGGGTCCCTGCATTCCGCCGCGCTGCCCCACCCCGGGTACGTCTGTGGTGCCGTTAGTCCCGCTTGCTCGGTCTCTGGGAGCCTGGTTAACGCTTCCCAGCCCGTCTCGCTGGCTCATCCGTACCATCAGACTCGGCTATGCGATTCAGTTCGCCCGGCGCCCCCCTGCTTTCAAGGGCATCCTGTTCACCCGTGTTCTGGCGGACAATGCCCCCGTGCTCAGGGCGGAGATCGCAGTCCTACTGGCGAAGGACGCGATCGAGCCGGTCCCTCCAGCCGATATGAAGACCGGCTTCTACAGCCCGTACTTCATTGTACCCAAGAAAGGTGGTGGGTTACGACCAATCTTGGACCTGCGCGTCCTGAACCGGTCCCTTCACAGGCTACCGTTCAAGATGCTTACGCAGAAACGCATTTTCAAATGCATCCGTCCCCAAGATTGGTTTGCAGCGATCGACCTGAAGGACGCGTACTTTCATGTCTCGATTCTCCCTCGACACAGACCGTTTCTCCGCTTTGCGTTCGAGGGACGGGCATATCAGTACAAGGTCTTACCCTTCGGGCTGGCCCTGTCGCCCCGCGTCTTCACGAAAGTCGCGGAGGCGGCCATTGCTCCCATGTGCGAGCGTGGTGTTCGCATCCTCAACTACCTCGACGACTGGCTGATTCTGGCCCAGTCGAGAGAGCAGTTGTGCGAACACAGGGACATGGTGCTCAGTCACCTCAGCCATCTAGGGCTTCGGGTCAACTGGGAAAAGAGCAAACTCACCCCCGGGCAGAGGATCTCTTTTCTTGGTATGGAGTTGGACTCGATCAACATGACAGCACGCCTCACCGAGGCCCGTGTCCAGTCAGTGTTGAACTGCGTGAGCACGCTCAGACGCAGAACAGCGGCACCACTGAAACTGTTTCAGAGGCTCCTGGGGCATATGGCATCTGCAGCCGCGGTTACGCCGCTCGGATTGCTTCATATGAGGCCGCTCCAACACTGGCTCCACGATCGAGTCCCGAGATGGGCGTGGCAGAGCGGCTCGTGCCGGGTCCAAGTGACTCCGCACTGTCGCCAAACTCTCAGCTTGTGGTCGGACCCTTCGTTCCTGCGGGCAGGTGTTCCCCTGGAACAAGTGTCCAGGCACTCTGTGGTCTCCACGGATGCCTCTACCACCGGCTGGGGGGCCACGTACAACGGGCATGCAGCTTCAGGTCTGTGGACGGGGCCTCAACTGCATTGGCACATCAACTGCCTCGAGTTGTTAGCAGTACGTCTTGCACTGAGCCGTTTCAAAACGCTGCTACTAGGCAAGCACGTACTGGTCCGTACGGACAGCACTGCGACCGTTGCGTACATCAACCGCCAAGGTGGTCTACGCTCCCGCCGCATGTCACAACTCGCCCGCCATCTCCTCCTCTGGAGTCAGAAGCATCTGAGGTCGCTTCGTGCCGTTTACATTCCGGGCCTGCTCAACCGTGCAGCCGACGAGCTCTCACGGCAGCAGGTGCTACCGGGAGAATGGCGACTCCATCCCCAGGTGGTCCAGCTGATTTTCAGGCGCTTCGGGACCGCTCAGGTAGATCTGTTTGCCGCCCCGGACACGTCTCATTGCCAGTTGTTCTATTCCCTGACCGAGGGGACCCTCGGCACGGATGCTCTGGCACACAGCTGGCCCCGGGGCCTTCGCAAGTATGCGTTTCCCCCAGTGAGCCTTCTTGCACAGACCTTGTGCAAAGTCAGGGAGGACGAGGAGCAGGTCTTGTTAGTTGCGCCGTATTGGCCCAACCGGACCTGGTTCCCGGAACTAGTGCTCCTCGCGACAGCCCCTCCCTGGCCCATCCCTCTGAGAGAGGACCTGCTCTCTCAGAGACGGGGCACCCTATGGCACCCGCGTCCAGACCTCTGGAAACTCCATGTCTGGTCCCTGGACGGGACGCGGAGGTTCTAAGTGACCTACCCCCTGCGGTAGTTGACACCATCACTTCCGCTAGAGCCCCCTCTACGAGGCGCCTCTATGCATTGAAGTGGAACCTGTTCGTTGACTGGTGCTCCTCTCATGAGGAGAACCCCCGATCTTGCTCGATCAGAGCCGTGCTTTCCTTCCTGCAAGAAGGGCTGGAGCGAAGGCTGTCTCCCTCCACCCTTAAGTGTATGTTGCCGCTATTGCCGCACATCACGATGCTGTTGATGGTAAGTCTTTGGGAAAGCATGACCTGATCGTCAGGTTCCTGAGGGGAGCGAGGAGACTGAATCCTCCTCGCCCACTCTCTATACCCTCTTGGGACTTGTCTCTGGTCCTTTCGGCACTTCAGAGACCACCCTTTGAGCCTCTGCAATCAGCTGAGTTAAAAATTCTGTCCTGTAAGACAGTACTCCTGGTTGCATTGGCCTCTATCAAGAGGGTAGGGGACCTGCATGCATTTTCGGTCGACGAATCGTGCCTAGAATTCGGCCCGGATAACTCTCACGTCATCCTGAGACCCCGGCCCGGATACGTGCCCAAGGTTCCTACCACTCCCTTCCGGGACCAGGTAGTGAACCTGCAAGCGCTGCCTTCGGAGGAGGCAGACCCAGCCCTGGCTTTTCTCTGTCCCGTTCGCGCTCTGCGTCTGTACGTGGACAGAACGCAAAGCCTCAGGACCTCAGATCAGCTCTTCGTCTGTTACGGAGGCCAGCAGAAAGGGAAGGCTGTCTCCAAGCAGAGGATGGCCCACTGGATAGTGGATGCCATCGCCTTGGCTTACGAAGCCCAAGGCGTGCCCTGCCCGCCTGGGTTGAAAGCCCACTCCACTAGGAGTGTCGCTTCTTCCTGGGCGCTGGCTCACGGCGCCTCGCTGACAGACATCTGTAGAGCTGCGGGCTGGGCGACACCTAACACGTTCGCTAGGTTTTATAGCTTACGTGTTGAGCCGGTTTCTTCCTGTGTGCTCGCTTCTACTAGCCGGTAACACCGAAGTTCCCGCTCTAGTGTCGGCTTGCTGCGCCACTCCCTTCCTAGGAACGGATACGTGCGCTTTTTACTCCAGTCGAGTTCCCCATTGGCGAACCCTGTGAGTTCCTCCGCACCCCTTCGGCAGTCGGACGTTGCGGAGCGTCCGACGCCAGGCCTAGTGCTCGTATGCTTGTGTAACTTGTGCTAGGCTGGGTTCCATATGTGGTGATCCCTGCGGCGATCCCATATGTGTATTCTTCCACGACCAGTTCCCTGCGGTGAGCCCGTGTCTTCCCTTGGCAGAGTCTGCTCTGCCGTCACTGTCCGGTGTGTCTCCCCCTTCGGGTGGAGCCACCCCAGTGACATTCCATATGTCGCACTGCCCCTTCGGCCAGTCCATATGTGTATTCTCCACATGTTACCTCCCTTCGGGCAGGATGTGGCTCCGCAGCGTTCTTTCCCCTGGAGAGGTACGCTTTCCCAGTGTTATCCAAGAGTTCCGCTGTGTGGGGTATAATGGAACAGCAGTTGAACTCCCTCTACGCAGATCTTCCGCCCCAGCAGTTGGGGGTCTGAGAGTCTTGCGTAGGGCGCTGGATGTGGCAGCAACCGTGGCGTTTTCCATGGGATCCCAATTACGTCGTCACGTCGACGTTACGTCGAACGTGAGCGACTGAAAGGGAACGTCTCGGTTACTGATGTAACCCTCGTTCCCTGAAGGAGGGAACGGGAGACGTAACGTCCCGTCGCCACCGTTGCTGACCATCGCTGCATGGCCGTCACAAATCTCGGCTCCTCAGCGAAAAACAATGTGTGCGTGCGCCCGCTTCCTGTTTATACCCGCGCGGCGGGGCGGGGCGCGTGACGCGATTCACGCACGCCAACGTTCATTGGCTCGTTCTGTAGACACTCGAAGTTGATAGGGCTCCCTGAAGTGATCCCAATTACGTCGTCACGTCGACGTTACGTCTCCCGTTCCCTCCTTCAGGGAACGAGGGTTACATCAGTAACCGAGACGCTATGCATTATGCCAGAAGAAAGGCTATAATGGCTGCATTCAAACAAAAGAATAAGGATAAAAGAATGATGAAGACCATCACAGGTGTGAAAGCTTGGTCGATTTAAATGAAAAGAACATGAATGTGCCAGTTCTCCTCGCCAGACATTATTCAGAGACAGTAAATAGGTGTTTAGAGGGCAATAAACTATTTGGTGAGAAACTTGTTTGCCTTCTCTGAGAATTCTCCAAATTCTCCCCTGACATGGTCTCACAATAGGCTTCATAAAATGCATAATTTTAGAGATATCATCATCAGAACTGAAATGAAGCATGACCACAGTTGTGGCTACACTTTAGTTGTGGATATAAGTTGCTATCCCAAATTCACATAATATTTTTATACATTTAATAAATATATTCTTAATATTTGTTGTTTTTGTTTTTATGTTTGAGCTTATATATCTCAATATTAATAACAGTCTGGTTAATTTTGAGTCTTGAACTGTAAACTCTCAAGGGTTGGCTTTCTAAATATATGTTGGTTATGCGTCTATTCAGAATGACTTATGAGCAGCAACCTTTTTATTTTGGGTATGTCCTGTATGCAGCCCTTGCCAAAATTGGGGGTGATGGGTAAGGGGTTTTAATACAAGTATGAAAAGGCAGCAAGACTTGATTGACAGGAGTAGTTAAGTGTGACGAGCGCCATAGAAAGGGTTAAAAATAAGCTCTAAGGACATTAACACTGGAGTCATACAGGTATAAATGTGCCGATGTAACTAGATAAGATCGCAGGCATTTCTGATTTTGATCGTAAAACTGTTCAAATATTTGAGTTTACTATTTTGAGCAAGCTTAAAGGAAAAAGTAAGAAAGAAAAAAAAATAATTATCTGAGGTAAACTAAATAAATAAATAAAAAAAGAAATTCAAAGATAACTGAAAATATAAGGGTTAACCTTGTTCATAACTTTTTATAGTTCTTATAGTGGTTAGAGAGAGGGAGAGAGAGAGCAAGGGTAGCAGTTGCCCCCTCCTGAGAATTCACTCTAGACACACACACACACACACACACACACACACAGAGACAGTGTGAAGCAGCCCCGTTTTTCGCCCTTTGAGTAACCAGAGCAGGTGGAAAGGGAGAGAAGCAGAGGGCCTCCCCCGGAATTTACACACACACGCACATACATACACATACACACACACACATCTATACATAAATATCCCTGCTGTTTTGAGCATACAAGACACAGAGGGACACATAATTTGCAAGATGGCAGAAAGTGGCTGTAATAGCAGAACAATATCTGCTTGGTTCCTGGAAAGGAAAAATAAGAAGCAAGCTAAGCTTTTGAAAAAAGGACTTGATATTAACGCATCTATGGATGTGCAGTTAAGCTGGTTTGAGTCACAAAAAGACTCCATTAAGTCAAAAGCATTTCCAATACTTGCAGCTCATTGGATTGTGAAACAAGGTGGAATTTGTTGCGGCATTAATGGATGCCCAGTCCCACTTGTTGACGCAATGAAGCCTCAAATTGAAGCGTATAACAAACTGAACAAAATTATGTTTATTAAATGTTCAGATGAAGAAAATACAGCTAATAATGATTCATTTGATCCAGATTGGACAAATATAATAACTGAAGCTGAAAAGAAATATTCACAAGAACCAGTGAAATCCATGACAGTAACACCTCCTCCTTACAAACCAATTTATCCAGCTTTGCCTGAACAATATACAAGTACATCTAAACCTTTGACACAGCTTCAAGCTTTAGGATCAAATGGAGGTCCAGTTGACAAAATGTACATTGCATCTGCACAAGCAGCTCCAATAATAACAAAATCTAAATCAGCCCCGCTGAACAGAGACATGTTACGATGCACACCAGCTCGTAATTATGGATCTGACTGGGGTGATGAGACCAGGGATGATGACATGATCACAATAGACAAGATTAGTCCTGGATTTTCTTCACCTGCTGTTAAAAGGGAAGAATTACAATCTGAAATGATGACAGAAGAGAGACCATTCACACCAGGAGAACGTCAAGCCATTCTCACAGCCTTGCCTCCTCTGAAGAGACAAGATCCAAACACAGAGTTTTGGCGAGAATTAGACTCTTTGGTTGAAGCGCATCAAATGACATTAAAAGACATACACACCATTGTGAAAGCTAAAATCCCAAGAGACAGATGGGAACGCTTGCCAGTTTCGATAACAACAGCCCAATGGATAAATTTGTGGGTTGATGACCAAGGACGACCCTTGGGTCTTTGGCAGGCATTAGATGTGTTTCGAAAAGAAATCCAAGAAATCTTGGGCAGTGGGAAAGTTCCTTTCACATTAGTGACGTTGATTAAGCAAAAGGATGATGAATCTCCAGATGAATATGCTCTGCGTAAGTGGAATGCTTATGAGAGATGGGCTCTTTGCGCTAAGAAACAGCCTGACAGAGATGATGTGCAGTTTACTGACACACTTGTGGATGGACTTAGCTCAAAATACCAACAAGCCTTATCACTTGGAGTCAATCCAGGTGAGACCTTTGATCAAATTATGCAATGGGCTGGGCGATTAGAGATGGCTACAAGATCAAATAAGGAAGACGGAAACAAGCCAAACCGAAGAGGAGTGGCAACAGCTCAATTCAACATGGACATAAAGAAGAGGACGATTTTCTGCACCAACTGTGGAAAGCCTCGCCACACAATAAAAGATTGTTGGGCTAAAGGAGGTGGAGCAGAAGGTCAAGGTCCATCATTTAGACAGGCCAGTGCGAAGAAACCTGATGAAACCCCTCAAGGGAAAATGTTTACTGAAGCACAAGTCCGTCAGCTCATTGAGGGAATCGTGCGACCGCAATAGGAATCAGCGGCCCCCTGTATTAGTAAGAAAAGAGACAATCGCCTTTTCATTAATGCATTAATAGGGGGCCACCCATGTGACATGTTGGTCGACACAGGAGCTTCGATTACGCTATATTACAATGCTTGACAAAGCTACTAAAGACAATAATAAGAAAGTGAGAGAAGCTCAACAGCAATGGGATGAAAAACATACCACTACTGATATTCCACACATTCCTGAGTTAGGTAGTTTTGTTATGGTCAAACGTATTGCTAGGAAAGGTTTAGAGCCTAGATGGGAGGGACCATATGAAATACTCTTAACAACCGATACAAGTGTTTGCCTTAAAGGGAAAGGTGTAGGAACAGATAGATGGTATCATTGGTCACAAGTTAAACCTTGCTTAGTGAATGAACAAAATGATAAAGATGGCTTATGGCCTGATATTGAACAATGTTCATCCATTAGCTTTAAAGATTGGGAATAAAGAAGTGATGTTAATTATTTCTCTGCTTCCATTTCAGGAATCAATTCCATTGACATTGATTAGAGATGGTTGCCAGTTATTCTCAATACCCACCGACAATGGTATGCTTATTCTTAATTTTACTTGGCATTTACCAAGAAAGCCAAGCTTTATGGACTCCCCGAGTTCAGGAGATCACTCGGAATGCAACTCTGAAAACTGGCCAACATTTTACTCTACCCTTTATTTCCAGATGGGGATTATGGGATTGGGTGCCACGTAATGATAAAGATCTTGCTAAATATCGTGAGGGCATCTTTGGTGGATGTAACTTTCACCATCAATGTTACAAAAGCAGAGTAATTTGGCCTGTGAAAGACGGGGGGTATACTGGTAGTGCTCAAAGAAGAGAAATTTGTTCAAAAGAACGATGTGAAGTTATAGGGTTAGACCTTATAACATCTACTAATGTGGAAATTAATTTCATTTTGAATCGTACTCACATGCTTACAATATGGGACTCATTGGCCCAAGGGTGTATTTATCCCATAGTGTTGCCATGTGAAGGGTTTCTGAGGGATGCTTCCTCGGGGACAACGAGATTCAAGGGAAATTATATGCGAGTATGGCATTCAGAAGATGAGAATGAATACTGTGAAACTGAACTAGAAACTGGGGAAATTGGAAGGTGTTTTTATCTTTCAGCGGAAAAATCAAACAAAGCTAAAACATGCCCAAATACAACTACTGCACCAGTTCATGGTATTTTGTTGGCAAAAGAAACCAAAACCTTGATAAATGAAGCCCATATGGTGCGACAACGCATTAATTATAACTTGAAATCCCTTCTTACCGTTTTTGATCAGTCTTATTGTGGTAATTTTACACAAATAAGAAGTTGGTTGGAAAAAGAAGTTGAATATTATACCTCTAAAAATCCTCTGAGTAGTAAAAATCGTAAACCTCGAAGTATATGGGGAGATATAGCGGGGGTATTCGGCTCTGTCAATTCAATAAGTAATACTGCTCAAATGAACCAACTAAGCGACTATACTCAGTGGGTGGGAACCATGACGGGGAAAGGACTCACTGAGGCTCTTCAAGGTTCATTGCATATTATAGCAGCGGGTGAGCATCTTAATAATGCTGCAAAAGAATTGGCAGATGCATTAACAAAATCATCTAACTTTGAGACACATCGAGCGGCATGTTTATTTTTAGCTCAGAATTTAAAGGATCAAATGGTAGAGGATATACAAGTTATTCGAATGGGACAAGTTCCTGAGCGAATAGCAGAATCGTTGTTAGTGGTTTTTGGTAACCAACTTAATTTGACTTCTGCTAAACATGTCCCACTAGTTAAAATCGCCATTAATGAAAATTTGTTGTCAGGTTCTGGAATGTTACCTTTGATCATGATATGGCCTCAATATGGGAAGCGCAATATTATGACAGTTAGGCAATTCCAATCAATGGGTGTTAGACAAGGGAATTCGGTAATTAGATTAGGAAAGAATGGATATTGGGCTGAAGGTGAAACACCAATGATTTCTACCACAGATTGTTGTGTTGAGGAACATGAGTGGGTAATTTGCTCATGCTCTACAATGTTTAGTCTATCTCTTAATGGTTCCGCAGTTTGGGAAGTAGTTCCTTTAGATCAAGCCACAGGTGCATGGCAAGTGTCAGAAGCACAGTGGTGTATATTACATGACGGAATAAGTGATAACATGATATACGGAGGGAAGTTGTGTCCAATTCCTCCTGATCCATTTTGCCTTGAGATTCTCTATCCTCTTCACTTGGGTGGAATTCATGTTCCACATGTGCAATTGTTGCAATTGGAGCCACAATGGTGGAATAACGATTTAGTAGAAGAAAGGAATTATGAACTCTTTGAGATGGTCAGAAGAGTTAAAAAGAGTGTAAAAGCAGCTCAAGAGGAGGGAATTCAAGCCATGGGTCATGTTATCGTAGCAAATGGTGTAGCTAAATTAATGTCTGAAAGGAAGCTAACACATATCCTAGGAAAGTTATCATGGTCGGAATGGATAGTTTTGACTATGGTAGGAGTTTTTGTGTTCCTGCTATTAATACAACTCATACTATGTGTTAATAGAAGGAAAAGTACCAAACCTGTCAAATTGATTATTACTAATAAAATGGATGGAACCAAGAATGGAACATACAGCGTGAAATAGGAGATTTTATATACATTACTTACAAAACACAACTCCACAAACAATGAATACTCGTTTACTGATTTTCAACCCCAAGGGATAGGATCTTTTTAACATCAACGTTTGTTTTGGTTTGTTGTTTTGGCCGGGAACTTGAGGAGTTAAGTACTTAACGAGTCAAGGCACCGGTAGAAGACTTATTAGTTTTTCTTTTCTTAGATGGTTGGGGTTCATTTTAAATACATACACATAGATGTTAAAATAACACATAGTATACGGGGACATGACATGGGGGGTTCTTTGTTGTTTTGTTCTTTGTTTTGTTTTGTTTCTCTTCTTTTCTGTTTCTATTCTTCTGTCCTTTATATCTATTTCTTGGTCTGCTTTTCCTCCTCACTATCACTTCTACATAGGTTGGCCACCTGGGAGTGACGTGTGGAACTTACGATCGTAGTTCCAGTGGAGGGAGATGAAGACTAAAATTTCATCTTTTAATATTGTTTTATTATTAAATATTATGTATCTGTATTATTATTCTTTATTAATATTCATAATCAGTTGTATTATCTTATAGAGTTATGAGTTTATGTGTGTATGACAGTCTGAGTGCATGAGAGACTATAGATAGCATGGGTGCATGTAAAGATCATATGTCAGAGACAGAGACAGACAGAAGGGTGTATACTGTACATGTGTTCAACTGATGCAGATAGTTTCTTAATATGGAAGTGAATTGTGCCATGTGTTCGTATGACATATACGTTCTAACAACGACACAGAGTTTGTTACCATGAATGGAAGTCATTCAGTGATGTATATAAGCTCTATCTTACTGTACCACCTCAGAGAAACTAAGAGATGTGAGAGAAGAGAAACTAAGAGATGTGAGGGAAGAAAAACACGAGAACGCATAGACCTGACATGAATGTAACATCTTCTGAAAGTTTCTCTCCTGACATATAAGAATAAAATTCGTCTTGGCAAGATAACTGGTGTCCAGCCCTGTGACTCTAATAATAAGGGGAAAGACTAAATTTAAATCAACAGGCAATACCAGAGAATGTCTAATATGGCGAGAAGTTTCACTCTCACTGAACTTCCGGCTTCTGAACTGGTTGCAGTTCCTCTCTGATTCCATATGAGGGCGCTCACAGGACGAGTGCAGAATGAATGGAGGTCTATGGCGCTATACCAATAAAAATCCACTTTTCTCAGGATATAATTTTTTATCTAGTAATTTGAATGTTGTATTCGAAAGGAAATGCAAATAAATTACACATTGCTGGGTGTTAGATTTTTTAGAGTCACTTATTTGCTTTAAAAAGTCTTTTAAAATGTCAATGACGTCATACACATGTACGACCAGAGATACTGCTTTACGGCAATCCTTCAGTCACTCTGGTGCTTTCAGCTCTGCACTTTCTTTTCTCTCGAGGCATCGACAACACAGCTGACACAGGTAAATACACATGCTAGAAGAGCTTTTGTTTTGTTTGTTTCTGGTCCCGCTTCGGATGCCACGATGCCATCAAGCGGGATCTCTGGTCGTAATCAGTCCTTCACTGACCAATCAGCGTTCATTAGCAGAATGCTAGCGTGTCATGGACAACAACAACT
The DNA here is from genome assembly GCA_023718395.1 of Leucaspius delineatus. Lineage (NCBI taxonomy): Eukaryota > Metazoa > Chordata > Actinopteri > Cypriniformes > Leuciscidae > Leucaspius > Leucaspius delineatus. The sequence continues at coordinate 1,496,949 of CM043370.1, forward strand.
CAACCTGTAAGAAATCAAAAGGTCATAAGTACTCGTTCATTCAACTTTCGACCTAAAACCCATGTTGAACTTGCAAAATCTACAATCAAATCTGAGATTTCTCAACGGCAATCGGGTGAAAGAGACAAATTTAGCCGTTTAGCCCCATTGACTCCCATTCATTTTGCACTCATGGCGATCGCCCCCAGTGGAACTCTGGTGGTACTACAACCAAAATTCGGTACAACAGGGCTTAATAGGGAGTGGGCAGGCTCTCCGTAGACGGGCTCTGGCAATACTAATTGCGTCCGATGAAGATGAACTCTCCGTCTGCTCATCGGCTCCAGATTCCGTTTCAAGGACCAAGCCGACTTTCTTGAAGGAATAGATCCGTCCCAGGAAGAAAGCCAGGTGTGCAGCCAAAGAAAGAAATGACGTGCAGTGTGTTTTTGTGTGTTTTTTTGTTTGTTTGTTTGTTTTTCTTTTGTTTTTGTAAACGCATATTACGCAATTTGTACAGACTCAAATGAGTGTATCTTAGAAACTAATTTATGTAAACAGTTCAAATAAATTCTGTATAGTTTTAAATTGTTTTATCAGGAAGAAAGCCAGGTAAGCAGCCAAAGAAAGAAATGATGTGCAATGCATTTTTGTGTTTTTTGTTTGTTTGTTTGTTTTTCTTTTGTATTTGTAAACGCTTATTACGCAATTTGTACAGACCTATAAATGAGTGTATCTTAGAAACTAATTTATGTAAACAGTTCAAATCAATTCTGTATAGTTTAAAATCATTTTATGCACGTTTTTTACATTGACAAGTTTGAGGTTGGGATTTATCAAATTTCTGTATTGAATAAAATATGTAGAAAAAAAATATTTGATTTTTTTTTCCTTTTGTTTATTGCACTTTTGAGATATTTATCTAGTCACTATTGATTTATTACAAATATAGCCTTCAAATTGGGAGAGTAAGGATTATTTTGATGTATGGCATATGAAAATGCTCAAAAGAATGACAGCACAGCATGTAAAAATACAAAGATATACTCTGGCAGAACTGTTCTATGGTAGGTCATAAAGGGTTAATGATATTCACAATATTACTGTTTTTACTGTATTTTCAAAAAACTGCATTAAAAGCCATAGATTAGCAACATTAATAAAGTACTCCTCTGTTTTAGCTACCTTAAGAAGGACGATTCGGTGACAGTGCAGTTTGGGATAAGGAAGAGGAGGAGGAGGAGGAGGAGGAATACGTAAGTTAGACAACAGAGATCATCCTCCTCTCCTTGTCTCAAAAGACCCTGCCCTCCGCTGGTGGGGTAAGAAAGAAACTCTTCCTCTTCTCCCACAGCTCTCCATCATCTCCTTCTGCCTCCTCAACACTGTCTGAAAGAGCGGTTTCCACAGCTGGGACGCAGTCATCATGCTCATTTTCATGAACAAGAAACTCTTTATGTATATTTTGGTGGGCGAAATAATACAGGAAAAATGCTAGACATCTATATTGTTCCTTTTACATATCTTTACTCTTTATGAACGATATGTTTTTTTTTTTTTTGTCTTCAGAGAAGCTCAAGGACTATAGACTTTGATAATTGTCGCATTGTTCAGGTTTAGCTACTGGTAGTGAAGCAATGAAGCACATCACCACCAGACATTTGTAGCAGGTGCCTCATAGGACACTAGAGGAAACAATTGAACCTATTTCTGCAAATAAAATTAATAATAAAGAAAATTTTGAATCTTTTCATTTCTTTTTTTTAAGGTCTTTATTGTTTTTCCGAGCAGTTATAGAGAGCAGTATCAATAAGAATAGCAAACACTTTTTTTCAGTAAAAAGAATAAAACATTTTAATAGTTGGTTACATTATTCATTGATTATGTTTTTTGCTTAATTAATTGATGTTACATTTATGTACTCATTACTTGTTAACATGGTTAAAAAATCGTTAATGTTCAAAATGTATTGGCTTAGTTTGTACAAAGAAACACTGAATAAATGCTGATTAATAAATTAATGCAGTGTGGTTTTGGGGCATTTTCTATTTAGAATTTATTGGTTTCCATTATCTGTATTGATCCCTAAATGTATTAACAGAAAACTACACAATTCCCTATTAGAATTTATAAGGTTTTACAGAGAATGAAATGTTTGAATTTATCAGTTCTATGTGGATTTCAAGGTTACAATCAAGCACATCTTAATTCCCAGGACTAAAGGTGAGAAGTATATTAAAAATAAACGCGGACGTGGTATTTTGGTCGTTAGGAAGTACCTGCCACGTTCCAGCGACGTACCACTATAACGTCGCCACGACGAATACAGGAATCACAAAGTTACGTTGCTGGAACGTTATGTGGCACGTCGCTACGACGAATATGGTCCGGTCCGGTTACGTCTTCACAACGTAACTGTGTTAGCTGGGATCCTGTCAGTGAACAAGCTCAGCATACGGGAATCCCAGATGATGTCACTGTCAGCGTCACCCAATGCATCCAATGAAATCCTGTGTGTTTGGTGAGGAGGCGTGGCTTCTGCGACGCTCAACACGGTCTGAATGAAGTCATTCCAAGACTAAATGGGCAGCACGTCGGTCGTCTTTTCTTGAAGCTGAGCTAGGAAATAATTTTGTTCACTTTTTTCTTTTTTGAGTGTAGAGATGTTTCACGTGTCGCTCTACACCTGATGGGTCTTGGTAATCTCTTGTGGATGGAGTACAATCCTCTGTGTATTTTTGCTCTGGAGAGATAACATTTATTTGAAATATAACCCCGGATAACGTAATCGCGTTCCAATGGATGTGTTGTAAGAAAGCGATTCACTGCAGTTTGATAGCTCCGAGATGAGTTACATTCAGAAGTTCGCGGTTTGTGAGGAGAGGCTTGAGTGGCTGTTTTGGGGGTAACCCCGGAATGACGTCACGTCACGTCTGTGTCATCCGGAGGCCTCCAATGAGACATAAGTAAATCTGTGTGTGTGTCTGTGTGTGTGCGTGTGTGTGTGTGTGTGTGTGTGTGTGTGTGTGTTAGGGGGCGGAGTCAGGGCCTGGACCATTGCATACTTTCCACTCGTTCATTTCTTCTTGTGATATAGGACTGAATGGACACATTTACCACTGCTAATGCAGCATGAGGATTTTTGAAGCTCTAAACCTTTGGATCTGGATTAGCGTTTTGGATGTAGCCTACCTCTGGTCTTGGATATATCTTTGATGTGGAATATACCTTTGTGTTGGATAAACCTTCGGATATACCTTTGGAGATAATAAGAATTTTGGTTCTCTTTCAACAAACGGAATTGCAAAAACGTAAGTCAGTTTTTAATACTTGTTTTATAATATTGTGATTTTTAACATAACGGTTGATATGTTTTAATATGTTAATACTAACACATTTTGATAACTTTAAGAAAATGCAATTTAATCTCTTTCATTGACATTTTAACATTTTACAAATGTGTGAGAACACTAAACACGTGTGTATTTTAACTTTTATACAACGTTTTATATTATTAAATATATAATTTAATATATAATTTAATTTATAATATCTCCCTGGTTCTGTTCACGCCCATAAGGGAGGAGCAAGACTTGTCCGGAGGTGGGAGGGAGGGGGGTAGAAAGGGGCGGGGCAAGCGTGGGAATATTCCTACGTTAAAAGGGGGCGGGGCTTAAGGGTCATAAATCACTCAAAGTGACATATGCTGCACTATAACCTCTCTCTACTGACAATCAGCAGATAAACAGAGGAGTGTTTATCACTGACACTTCAGCATGAGAAGAAATCATTATAAGAGAGAGGGAGCATGACAGACCCTGGAGAAACTCTGTGACCAATAAAGAAGAGCAATAAATAAAACACATATACGGGTTTTGGGATCTTTTATTTTAAATATTTTATTATTTTTATGGTTCTTTTGTGTTTAATCCAATGATTTAGCATTATATCTTAACATTTCAATGCAAGTTAATTTTCAATAGGCTTAGATTTAGTTAATTTTATCTAAAGAAATCCTGATGTTGTTCTTTGACCTGTTTCAACACGCCTTGATCAGAAGCTCCACCCTCTTACAACACTAACCAGGAAGAGTTATTTGTTATTTCTCTTTTCTGCCATACTGACTTTGTCTCGACAAAAGCAATAAAGAATCAGCGATCAGTGGAGTATGAAGGGAAAAACTTTACAGAAGAATTTGAGAAGTTTGTTTCTGAACAAGTTTGTTTCTGATCTTTGTGATTCTCATGGTGATTCATTTTTGAAACCGTCGTTCAGAAAGTGAAAGTGTAAGGACCACCCATTGGCCCATAATAATGCGTGTATGTCTTTTCAGCGCTCCAGTGAAGTTCACTTAAATTATTGGAATTTAGTTTCAACAGTGGTGGACGAAGTACACATACCATGTACTTGAGTAAAAGTAAAGATACTCAAGGTAAAATATTACTCAAGTAAAAGTAGAAGTGCTGCCTTTAAACATTCACTTGAGTAAAAGTACACAAGTATTTGCCTTCAAATGTACTTAAAGGTTGTCTAAGCGATGTGAGGCCAAAACATTTTTTGTCACATACAGCAAACATCTCCTCACTATCCGCTAACTGCCTGTCCCCTGAACACACTGTAAAAAAACGCGGTCTCTGTAGACACCACAGGCTCCACAAACGGCAACAAAAACAAACTGTGCTCACCCGCACCACGAAACATAACAAACAGAGCTCCAGCCAATAACCGACAAGAAGTGTTGGAGGGTGGGGTTTGCGCGTTTGCGGGGTTAGTGCGCGTGCACATGAGGTGGGTGTGTGGAGGAGAGAGATGAAGAGGGAAGTTTGAATTATGGCCGACACACGACCAAAGAGACGACGTTCCGATGAACAGAACAACTTGCAAGAGGCACAAGGATAAGGAACGCGCGAAGTCCCGAATTTACATCGGAAAAACCTTTGAAATGTGGCGAGACCTCCGCCGGCAGAAGGGATTAGCTACTATCCGACATTCAGTTGCTCTGTTTTTGCAGAACAGGTAAATCCACTTTTCTTTCTAAACTGACGTTCATGTTCGCCAAACCAACACAAGGATGTAATTAGCTAGATTTATGCTGTCAGCGTTTACTTTGGTGAATACAACATGTATGTTTCTAGCAGCGATCAATCTCTATTGTAAATGATCAAGCAAATTCACAGTAGGGCGACAATTTGTGTAATGCTGCGTTCCAGGCAGGTTTTTGAGCACGTAAATCACGACTTCAAACCACGACTCACGACTTTGTAGCGTTCCAGGTCAGTCACGCCAAACTACCTGTCAAGTTCAGGTTTACGTCACCTTAACATTTCCATGCGGCAATACACTTTCACGACATACTTATTGTTTCAGACACATAACATTGTAATACATAATCGTGTGTGTATTATTATCATTATTATTATATTATTATTAATTTGACTGCAACGTTATATTGTCCTAAAGTGTATCTCATCGTGTACCGCATGCAGAAACACTGCATCCATAGGGGCTGCCATTGTTGTTTTATATGGTTTCGCGGGCTATGTGACGCCAGAGCTCGTAACTGGGAGTACATCGATCTAGTACGAGTTCACAGGTGGGAAGTCACGGGTTTGACTGGCGTTCCAGTGCACTTTCACGGGTATAAGGTTGGAAAAACACGGGTTACAGGTTGCCTGGAACGCAGCATAAGTTAAGGGTTGTTTTCACCCACGGTTTGTCGTGAATTTGAATGTTCATTTATAGGCTATTGACAACTTTGACTAAATTGGTTTACAACGCCGCCGTTGTTTATGCTCACTGGGAAACGCGAAGCTAACGTTATCTTGCTATCATTGCGTCCTTGTATGGGAGCTATTTATAACCTCAGGTGGCAAAACGATTTTAAGATAATTTTTCTCTTTTTCTGCATTCTGTTCTGCAATATATAAAAGCATTTATCTAACTTGGCGACATTACACATTGAATGAAGTATCAGTAAAACTTAACTTTGTAGTGACTATTTTGACTTTCCTTTATGCCGGAAGGGAGGAGGGAGGAGACGGGGTGAGGAGGAGGGGTCTAGCCAGCCTCCGTTTTGTTTGACAATAAATTCGAATGTCAACAAGAAGAATCGTCTCCCGGGATCGCTTAGACAACCTTTAAGTATCCAAGTACTATGATTTTTTTATGGCTATAATGTCCTATTATAATTTTTGTCACAAGACTCTTGCTTAACTCAGTCTACGTGAAGACTCCAATGTCACTCTTGGCACATCAATATATTAATAAAATGACATTAATTACTCTCTATATATATTTATATTATATATATTTTTGAATTGAATACATTTTTTGTGTGTTTAATTTTGGATGGAAGGGGACTGTTCCCATAAGGTATAATACATTTACAGTATTTACTGTATATATTTTTCACGAGCATCTATGGTTATAATAGGCCTATTATAAACATCCTAATGTTATGATACATTCACATAAACCTGCACAATGCCATTAAATATATATATATATATATATATATATATATATATATATATATATATATAGCCTATATATATAGCCCATATATAATTTTTTTTATTATTATAATTTTTTTTCTACGTTATGGGAGCAGCCTATTTCCTTCCAAAATTAAACACCAAAACGTATTAATGCAGTGTTTCTGCTACTCCCCAGAAAAAAATGCTATTATATGCAAGTAATTTTAGTGTCAACGTAATAAGCAATGATCATTATGCGTTTGTTTGGAACGAATCATGTGACCGCGCGGCGGCGAGATCACAGCGGCTGCACACTGCACAGACCATTCGAATGATATTAAAATACTGCGAGATCGATTAGAGTGTACTAGTGTAGACGGCTCTGTATGCTTTTCAATCACTCTCGCGATGTCATAAACTGATCGGTCTGTGCAGCTCCGGTTCAAGTCGAACAAGCCTAGTGTGTCGCAACCTTATACTGTCTATGGTCGCAACTCTCATATTTAACAGCTCTGGTTCACGCAGATAGCGCCAAGGCAAGTTCAAAACAAAGCACGCACGTTGTAGGCTAGTGATTGGTGGCTCGTTTGACCAGTTAAGTTTTTATCCACTCATAAATAAAAAGGAACGACTGATTTTGAAAATGTAGTAGAGTAGAAAGTAAGATATTTGACTTTGAAATGTAGTGGAGTTAAAGTAAAAGTCTTCCAAAATTTAAATACTTAAGTAAAGTACAGATACGCAAAAAAAACTACTTAAGTACAGTAACGAATTACATTTACTTCGTTACTGTCCACCACTGAGTTTCAATATTACTTTAGCTCTACACTTATTCTGACTCCAATTTCAAATGATAATCAAATTTAGATCATGTTTCTGATTAGAAAATAGTCATAAATATTGATTATGAATTAATTTAGATCTTTGATTATTCTGAGTATCCCATACTTTCAATTATTAATTCATTAAGGGAGCCGATGCCGCACAGAGTCACACGCCCCGAGTTTATGTGGATCTCACGGACACAGCCTCGCCAGTCTGATCTTGGTCAGAGGGTGCAGGGTTTGCTAATACCTCTTAAGTCGTTTGCCTACTGCTCACTCATACAAAAAAGTGTAGTTTATTTAGCTACTTCCGTACAACTTGCCAAGTCAGTGATAGACAGAAATCAAAAGGTCTTTAGATGACGTGCCTACTGCTCTGTATAGGGGGATGATCCTGGTAAAGGGTCCCAAAGACTGCTCTGTCACGTACCCTTAAATACCCAGACCAGAACAAAAGGGTTATACAAATATTGTTTAGAGTTGTTTTGGGTCAATTCATGTCCCCCAGGGGGTAACACCTGGTTTCGGGAGATAACTTGAAGAGACATCACCCAGAGAGGAGAACAGGATTCTCCTAAGTTCTCAGTCTTTCTCATTAAACCAATGACTGCAATGAAATTAAGACCATTTTACCAATCGCACTGAGACACTTAAAATTATACCAAACATGAAAAGGAAAAACAATAGATTCACAAGATACATCATATGTGATATATAGACATTCTTAGTGAACTTTTGGTGACTTTACTCGCGAGAAGAGGAAGGGAGGAGGGAGAGGGGGATGCAGAGATAAGGATGAAGCAAAGTTTGGACAGGACAAAGTCCTGTGCTCTGTCTTTGCTATCTTTTGTCCAGGGTGTGTTTTATGGCTTTATTGCAGGGTGAGTTTGGTCTTAGCAGGAAAATCAGTTCTTACAAAAGTAAGTTTCAATTGCTGTAGCTGAAACAGCGAAAAATGGCTTCAGCAGCTGAAGATGATTATATTTGTCCTGTGTGTCATGAAATCTACAAGGCTCCTGTTCTTTTAACATGTAGTCACAGTTTCTGTAAAGAGTGTCTTCAACAGTTCTGGAGAACCAAGAAATCTCAGGAGTGTCCTGTCTGCAGGAGAAGATCCTCAAGATCTGATCCTCCAGTTAATCTTGTGTTAAAAAACTTGTGTGAGTCGTTCCTGAAGGAGAGAAATGAGAGGCGTTCATCAGGGTCTGAGGAGATCTGCAGTTTACACAGTGAGAAACTCAAACTCTTCTGTCTGAAGGACAAACAGCCTGTGTGTATCGTGTGCAGAGATTCAAAACAACATGACAATCATAAATTCAGACCCATCAGTGAAGTGGTTTCATCATATAAGGTAAGACAAATGTTTCTTGATTCACATCATCATAACGAGTCACAAACACAGATTGTTCCAGTTACTAACGTAACTTTGGTCCTGATGAGCAAAGATCTGTGTGCGCAGAGTTCCTCCTTCGATTGGGCTAAAAGCAGTCAATCATTGAGGTAATTCAGGAGGTGAACTCCCTGATGATTAGGGAGCGACATAGTGTCATCAAAGTCCTCCTCGGAGCCGCCAAATGAAACCATGGCACTCGCAACACTCGTGGCACGGCATTTTGCAACAAATGTCACTCAAATTTGCTCTTTTAATAGTGATATTGTCTCTTGAAGAGTTGCCGGATAGCCCAGAGTAGAAGCAGCTAGTCAGCTTTAGCTGTCGAAGCATAATTCACAGACATGAACCAATCAGGCTTCAGTATTCAGTGTTGATTTGATTGAACAGCTGCAGTGATCAGGACTGATTGTGTTTAGTTCATCTGAACTACATTATAAATGCAGTTACATAGATTTGAGGAATTAATAACTATGGAGGTAAATTCATGCAGGCCAAATTGGTATTGGATAACGTTTTTTGTTTCAATAAATAACATTGTCATTTACAAACTGTACTTTGTGTTTACTCAGGTTGCCTTTGTTTTATGGTAGGTTTTAATTTCTGAATCAATTTAGTGTGAGATGGGGGCAAATACTTTTTCACTGCATTATATGATCATCACTGTATTGTCTTCTCTTCACTGTAATCTGGTGTTTTAATGTATTTTTGTTCAATTCTAGGAGGAGCTCAATACAGCACTGAAGTCCTTACAAGAGAAACTTAAACACAATGAAAAACTGAAAGGAGAGTTTGAGAAAACAGTTCAACACATCAAGGTGAGGAAACAGAAACGAGAGTCATTTTCATTACAGCTGTTGGATCACTATATACAGTTATGATCTGATATAATGGATAACAGTTTATTATTTCTGTAAATGACTAGCAGCAATCTGCTTCTGGACCCGTTTTATGTTGGGTATCCAAGTTTATCTTGGATATTAATGATGTGTGTCGACTGAGATGATTGAAGTGAATGTGCTGTGATTTCAGTCTCAAGCTGAGCACACAGAGCGTCAGATTAAACAGCAGTTTGAGAAGCTTCATCAGTTTCTCGGAGATGAAGAAGAAGCTACAGTCACTGCACTGAGGGAGGAAGAGGAGCAGAAGAAGCAGAGGATGAAGGAGAAGCTGGAGGAGATGAACACACACATCTCAGCTCTTTCACACACAATCAAAGACATGGAGGAGATGATGAAAGCCAATGACGTCTGCTTTCTGAAGGTCTGATTTCAGATCATTGGTTGATTGATTGATGATTGATTGAGTTCTTGATGATAAATGGTGTGTTTGTTCTGCAGGAGTTTCCAGTCTCAATGGAAAGGTGAGTGATCTGCTCCTGTCTCTGGTCTCTCTGGTTCTGATCCAAAGCCACTGCAGTTCTGACTCCTGAATGTTCTTCCAGAGTCCAGAGCTCACAGCCGGATCCACAGATGGCTTCTGGAGCTTTGATTCATGTGCCACGATACTTGGGCAACCTGCCGTTCAGAGTCTGGAAGAAGATGCAGGACATCGTCCAAAACAGTGAGTCTGACAGCAGGAGATCTGAGCTGGACATGATGGATGAGTGGAGAGTTAGAGGCTCTTCATGACAGAGATAGATAGATAGATAGATAGATAGATAGATAGATAGATAGATAGATAGATGGATGGATGGATGGATGGATGGATGGATGGATGGATGGATGGATGGATGGATGGATGGACGGACGGACGGACGGACGGACGGACGGACGGACGGACGGACGGACGGACGGACGGACGGACGGACGGACGGACGGACGGACGGACGGACGGACGGACGGACAGACAGACAGACAGACAGATAGACAGACAGATAGACACAGACATATAGATAGATAGATAGATAGATAGATAGATAGATAGATAGATAGATAGATAGACACAGAAAGAGATGGATAGACAGATAGACAGACTAATATAGATAGATAGATAGATAGATAGATAGATAGATAGATAGATAGATAGATAGATAGATAGATAGATAGATAGATAGATAGATAGATAGATAGATAGATCGATCAGTTTGGTGTTTGTTAGATGGTTAGAATTAGTAACATGATGCTAATACAAACACCATGTTGCTTGCATGTTTTAGCAAGATGAAGCATTATAAACATGTTTTTAGCATTGTGCTAACATGATTAGCATGCTTCTGTCTTTTAGTTCGCATTTTTTATTTTTTAACACTTAATTAATCGTTAAAAGAGCTGTATGTAAGAAATTAATTTCAATTAATCATAAAATGGCCCTGATATGTCACTAGACATTAAGAAATCATATTCATTTCAAATACTTATATCTCTGACAACAGTAGTACGGCCAGGATATTGTCATTTAAAAAGTGAAGTTGCAGCCCTCAACTGATGTTGATGTTGTCATCTTGTGTTTTGGCCTGATGCCCCACCCTCCACCTATCTACCAATCACGAAGTTAGTTGTGTTTCAGCATCCGGGTTGCCAACTCTGCTCTAGTTACCACAGCTGGACCTACAAACTATAGCCTATATTCCTGCTGGATCCTGCCGTCTATCTGGCAACCTCGAGTCAGGGGGGAGGGGGAAGGGATACAGTAATTTGAAAGTGATTGCAGTACCAGTTCTGGCCACAATCTTACATACAGCTCCTTTAATACCATGTAACTATTCACTGCTAGCATGTGTAGCTAGTTCTGTTTGCTTTGCCTTCACTAATAATAATAATAACTTATCAAGTCACCATAAGTCAAACCCAACAGACAGCCATAATAAACTAATTTAAATCAAAACACAGACTATAAGAGCCAATAAAATGAAGATGATCAGATGCTGAAGATCAGACACACACTTACAGTTTCTTCATCTACAGCATAAATCTCAACAGATCTCATTGATTTATTGTTATTTAACTTTCCCAAAGTATCAGTTTCTCTTGATGGACACAAATGTCTGAATCTCATATTTAATGTTTGTAGTTGATGCCGTTAAAAGCTGATGATAAAAACGAGTGTGAAACTAATAACAGCACTGACAGTGATCAGAGGAACATGCGTTTGATCAACAGGACGAGTGTCATAATTCATAATAATCTGTGTTGGGTTCACTCTTGATCATTATATGAAGATCAGAATAAAAGCATCTGTTGATTGTGTCTCATCAGCTCCTGTGATTCTGGACCCAAACACTGCAGATCCAGATCTCGTCGTTTCTGATGATCTGACCAGTGTGAGAGTCAGCAGGAACAATCAACCAGTTCCTGATAATCCAGAGAGATTTGACTGTGATTACGGTGTTCTGGGTTCAGAGGGTTTTAACTCAGGAACACACTGCTGGGATGTGGAGGTTAAACAGAGTACAGCCTGGAAACTTGGAGTAACTACAGCATCAAACCAGAGGAAGGGACGTGATTTCTGGAGTGTGGAGAATGATGACGGCTCACTGTTTCCTTCAGGTTCAGCTTTTGGTTTTAATTTTAATCAGAAGCTTGATCGTGTGAGAGTGAATCTGGACTATGACGGAGGAATGGTGTCGTTCTCTGATCCTGTAACTAACACACATCTACACACATTCACAACCACCTTCACTCACACACTCTTTCCATTCTTCTATTGTTATCCCTCTCTGAGGATCTTACCGGTCAATAGTCAGGAAACGTCATTCCTGTAGATCTGGATCTTCCTGCTTTCATCATGTTTCCAATATTTAATCCATATCACATGAGTGCTGTTGATCTGAATATCAGTACGGTGGCTGTGATTGGGCCGTGATGATCACATGACTGATATCCAGCACTACAGCAACACTCAGATCAATAAACAAGAAGTTTTCATTTATATTCCACTTCACACAATTAGACGATTAGAGACCGTTTTAGCATTCATGTTTTCAGGATAATTGACATTTACCCGATTATTTCAGTCAATGTGTGTTTATTAACTTCTAAACTTTTTTGCATCATAATTATATTTGATTATATATCATATTTTTTCTTGTATTACATCAAATCTCTGAAGCAGTAAATTCTGCACATTCTCAGTGTTTGTTCAACATGAGACTAAATGAATAATTATTTCAGTTATAGAGAAGAAATGATCATTTGTTCATTGGAATAAATGGATGTAAAAGGTTCTTGCTGATAATCTTGTGTTTTAAATAAATAAATGATATGTGATTATGTGATTTAATGCTCAGAGTGAAAGATTAAATGTTTGGGATGATAATTAGGGTTTAAGTCGTGGAAACAATACTTTACAGACGTAACATGTTTATTTGACCTTTCTTTCTGCCTTTATTGGAAACTCCTTCAGTCTTCCTTCGTTTGACAGACGCACATCTGTAGTTTTGACGAGCGGAGAGATTTACAAGGCGCTGTTTTCCTCATCCATTTCAAACATGTTATTATATATTATTAAATTGTATACAAACAATTATTTTTCTTAACAAATGTCATGATTTTTAGTACTTCATTATAAAGACTATTTAGATCAATACTTGATCCAGCAATATTCAGAAACGGGTGCAGCTATTAGGATATTTTTCTGTTTAACTTTTTTTAGATTATAAAAAACAGACAAAATTACAAAAATAAGGAAGAATGTTTGAGAGGTAACATGTATTATTCTTACCAATAGTTATTTAATAATTATAATAATTACCAATAATTATTATTATTAATATACAATTTAATTCAATTATGAACCTTTTTAACGGTGCTTTAACAGGATCAACAAATACAGCTTCTGTCATGTGACTCCATATTTATTTGCTTTAAAACCCTTTTTCTCGAATAAAAGTTTTTTCAAACTAGTTTTTCACAACATTTGAAGTTGGAAAAAGATTCGATGATCGATAATCAAAAAATGATCGATAATTGTCATTTCGATGTCGGTAAACATTTTTATGCACTAAACCTTTTTTTCACAAACAATCTTTACTGGAAACATAAATCTAATATTCGATGTAAATCCACTTTGACACTTTAGTTGACTCACCAGATAATAAGCACAATAATTATTCCATCTATGAATTTTTTTTTCTAACATATTGTCTTAAATTAGCTATATGGCAGTTTGTTCTGTGAAGTATTTCTGCATTCCAGTATTATAATTTATAAAATATATTACATGATTTATTATGACCGCCGCTAGCGTAGCTAGTGAAAGCGGTCATATAGGGATTGTCAAAGGTTTTTTTTTTTTTTGTCATCTACTGATTTTTTCGTCAACGATACCAGGGACACCGAAGCACCGGGGAACATGAAATTTGGTGGGCATGTAGCCCCACTAGACTTTTACGGAAAAATTTTGTTTGGTCCCCGGGGGCCACTCCCCCCCCCCCCCCCCCCCCCCCGTGCTGGGCCCCCCCAAACCCAAAAAATACAGTTTTTTTTAATCGCCCTTCAGATCTTCAGATGTTCAGAACTGCACCATATTTCATGTGTATGATTAACTTGACATCCTCTGGGGGTATCCTCTGCTAAGTTTTGTAGAATTTCATCCATGGGGGGGGGGGGGGGTATAAAATAAATTCATTTATGTGTACATTTAGTGACTGTACACTCATCGGCCTGTAGATGGTGCTGTTGAGCGAAGGGTTGCTGGTTTAGGATGATACTGTCACACACACACATGCAGGAATACAAACAAACGCAAGCATGCACACACACTGACATCCACACGCACAGACACACACCCATACACACACATACAAATCTACATGCACAGACACACACACACAAACACACACGCGCACACACATGTACGCACGCATACTTACACGCACAGACACACACACACACACACACACAGACACACACATACACAAACACACACACACATACACACACACACACACACACACACACACACAGAGACAGACAGACATGCACATACTATTATACAACAGTTTCAGCATTATGGATGTGACAGTTGGACTTATATTGGTAGATACAATGCCTTAAACATAGATAAAATTAGTATCAGTGAATTAATTTACATAACTTTCAATGTAACCTCTGTCCTCTGATTCTTGAAAAATCCTCACATTTCATATAATATTTTACATCCTATGAATACATTTTATCAGCGTTATGGACATAACATGAAATACACAAACTTTACAAGTGTCCTACAAACTCTGTGAATTATTAAACAAACTGCCGATGTAGCATGAAAAAGACTTGCTTGAACACAATAAGTGTGTTTTTGAAACTCATTTTTGTAATACATTATGTAGGGAAAACCACTGTTATGGATGTGACGTTTTCACATTATGGATGTTAAGTGTCTAAACTAATGACTTTTGATATAAAACTTAAATAGTAATGGCAAATAATTACAAAACTCTAAATTATCCATGATCCACAGGAATACTCCAGACAGTCTTTTAAAATATACAACTTATATACATAAACACGCAATACAGCCAAATTGCTCCACGTCATTTATTTTTGTGGAAAGCCAGTGCAGGCCTGAGCCGCGGTCATATTTTGTACTGTACAAAATATGTAATAGTGTAAACACTGTAATAAACAATACATCTATTTTATTACAGTGTTTACTTGGTCCCTCCAACACACACACACACACACACACACACACACACACACACACACACACACACACACACACACACACACACACACACACACACACACATACACATAACAAACCCCAATTTAAGCACTAATGTAACTATATCTAATGTATGAGTACCAGTGTCTAATAATGAACTTTATTTAATGAATAAGAATATTATTTTAAAAAAGGTAATAGTAAAGAACATGAACTCCTAATGGAATAGATATTAATGCCTAAAAGACTGTACATTTTAAGGATTAAATGTTAAAACGGGTTTCCACAGAATGGACTAAAGAGTTCCTGACCAACGGATAACTTCCGGGCTGCAGATTTCACCCTTCTTCATATATATATATCTCAACTTCCTCTCATGTTTCTCTTTGAATGTTCGGCGGCTACGTGACTTAAACAAGTGAAAGGTTTGTAAATTTGTAAAAAAAAGTTTTGTTTTGTAAATCCATGAAAAGGGACATTTAGACACAAGACACACTCTTGTGTAAACGATGAAAACCTCTGGTGTAATCAGTGGAAGAGCAATATTTCTTTCTGTCATAACTCCAGTTCATCGGGTCGGGTCGCTATATTACTTAATAGTGGATTTCAAGGAAAGATTATAGAAACGCTTTCTTCAGGGATTGGAAGGCGGATTATCTCAGTTCTTCACTTGGACTTCACACTTCACTTTTCAGTAATGATGAACATGGGTTCAAGAGTTCTGCAAACAACAAAATTCTACCAGATAGTAAAGTCATTTATATAGTCATAATATAGTCATTTATATAAGTAGTTAAAAACTTAAATATCCCTCTGCCTTTATTATTTGGTGGCGATTTCATCAGGCTCCAGATTTATTGCTGATAGATTTCCTTCTAGAAATGTGTCTAATAGCGTCAAACACCGAATAGCAAATCTCTGTCAGTGTCTGAACCTGATCGATGCACACAGATATCTAAACCCCCATATATACACTTATACACTTGTACACTTGGTTTAAATCAGATTTTTCTCAAAAATCACGTAGGCTATAGACCTGTGGCTGGTATTATTCAAAAAATTATTATCAAAATTAACTGGATTAAGTATTGTATTTCTAATGATGGATTACACTGGTTTTGGATCCCTAACATAATCTTCAAACATTGTGGTGACCTTCAGTTTTATTATCTTGTCATTTTAAATGCAGCAAATTACCTATTAAACTCTCAGAGTTTTACAAACAAGCTCTAGAATCCTGGAAGATTGCTTTCAAACATCATTACTCCCCACACACGTGTCTAATGTGGAATAATGAAAATGTATTGTGTGGAAACAAAATCCTTTTATTTCAAGGAATGGGTGGATCAAAATATTCTTTTTGTTTCTGATTTATTCAGTGCTCGAGGAGTCCTTCTTTCTTTTTCTGGTTTTATGTCTCTGAAAGATGCTGTAATTTCAGTAAGAGATTTTAATAAGGTGACTAAAAGTATTCCTGTCAGTTTGAGAACCTTGATTAAAGCACATTTAAGATACGACTGTTTAAACAATTATATTCCTACTTCTAATCAGTGGTGTTAATGTGACACTCACAAAAATAGGTTTTGTTGAGATTATTATCTTTCCATTTATTACAAATTAAATACTACTGAGAGAATACACAGAAGTGCGATATGACATGCTGTTTCACAGAACGGACACAAGGTGGCAGCACCTTTCAGCCGCGCCACTCTGGGACCGTTAGCGAGGCGCGGAGGAGGACAAGCTCATTATCCGGCTGAGTGGAAAAGAGCAGCTGCTGGAGAACCCACGGGGTCAAATTTGGCCGCTGTTAATTGCTGCTACCCAAAATGAAAAAAAAAAAAAAATTGTCAAATTTAACTTCAAAAACCCAGAGTGCCACTTCTGACCCCTGCATAGAGACACCTAGTGGATGAATATTGAACTCACAAGTGCCAGAGTGGTAGTAACATGATGGCTGACCACATGCTGTTTTGTTGAGCTGGAAACCTACCCAAACAAAATCGTCTTCTCAGCAAACCAGCGGTTGGTAAAATAGTGTATTTTTTGTTAATTTATTAAGTATTAGCTTGCAGAATGCCTAGAAGTACGTTTTATATTATTTTTGGATAAATTAGTGACTCTGAGCTAGTTCAAAAAACGATGGGCCAAAAATGACCCTCTGGGTGTATGGGTTAAAAAAATGTCGGGTTAAAAATGACCCTTTGGTTCTTTGAGTGACTTTGATGGAGAATGGTAACAGTCCTGTATTTGGCTAAAGCATTGAAATAATTTCATTTGTATAATATATTTTAATAAGTTACCTCAGTAGTACAGGGCCAGAGACTAATAAAGTAGTATATCTTTTCAGGGAGTATGGCGTATGAGCAAGGACCTCAAAACTGAAATGCATTTTGAAAAATGTGCAGTTCCTCTCTGCATCAACAAAAAAAGAAATTGTTTCAAAGACTACCACAATGTCTAGTGTAAGTTCCTCTCTCTAGCAGTACAGATTTTTGGATAAGCAAAGACCCATGGTGTTAGTTTTTTTCAGTCGTGATTTTGGCCTTGTGTTCGTTTCCATTGGCCACATTTGGAATCCAGTTCTAACATGCAACAAAAAAAAACAAAACAAAAAAAACAACATTGTTAAATGTAGCAGTGTGGTTGACTGATTATTTTCCTAAATTTAAAATAGTTTGCATTGACAATGTTTGTTATTGTGATTCTTTGAAATGATACGCCTAAAGCCCAATGGGTCAAATTTGGCCCTAATCCTAAATTAGGGTATAAAGGGTTAAAATTGAAAAAGTGGATATTTTGGTGTTCAGTGAACTTACAGCAGTAATTTAATGCATAGTTCATAATTTTCCAAAGAAAAAAAGGGTTCTTGGGTTCTCCAGGGTTAAGTACTTGGGTGTATGGTTTGACAAGAAGTTGACATGGGCCTTCCATATCCAGAAGATGGTTGCTAAATGTAAGAAAATTCTAAATGTAATGAGGTGCTTGTGTGGGGTTGAGTGTGGTGCGTCTGGCGCAGCTTTGAGAACAATTTACACTGGTTTAATGAGGTCAGTATTCGATTATGGGAGTGTAGCGTATGGATCAGCCTCCAAGTCATTGTTATATAAACTCGATGTAATGCAAAACCAAGCCTTGAGAATTTGCAGTGGAGCAGTCAAGTCCTCTCCGGTGGCAGCCATCCAAGTGGAGGTGGAGGAGATGCCCTTGAATTTAAGAAGAGATCAGCTGGCCCTAGTGTACTGGGCTAATCTTAAGGGTCATAGAGAGGATCATATTGCTCACATAACCCTAAGAAATTGTCAAGAGCGATTAAATAAAAGAGTAAAAAGCTTTGGGTGGGGTATCGAACAAAAAGTTGAGTGTATGGGTTTAAGTGCTCTTAATATCTGTACGACAGTTCCCCCGTGGACTTTTGAGGAATTAAAAGTGGACTTAGAGCTGCTGGAGGAAAAGCAGGTATGTGGAGTGGAAAAGGGGATGGTTAATAGATATATAACAGAAAACTACAGAAATGACAGGATTATTTTTACAGATGCATCTAAAAGATCAGATAAAAGGGTGGGAGTGGCTCATGTGGTGCCTGAGCTGGGTCTGGCTGTAGGAAATAGGCTAAGTGATGATTTGGCAGTATATACGGCAGAGCTTGTAGCTATATGGTTTGCCGTGTTATGGGTAGAAAGTAATGGGGGGAATAGACAATCTGTCATAGCTTCTGACTCCAGTTCTGCTATTTTAAGTATCAAGAATTCCCATTCAGGGTCCAGGAAAGACATTCTGCTTGAAATATTGCAGTTAGCGAGTGGATTGAAAAAGGCGGGTAAAATGTTTTCCTTCTTATGGGTTCCACACATAGGGGTGGAGGGGAATGAGCTGGCTGATGAATGGGCCAAAATAGCAGCAGATAAAGATATCATTGATGTTGACATAAAACACAGTAAAGCAGAAGTTAAAAGTATTATTAAAACAATAAATTTTTAAATATGGCAGCGCTGTTGGGAAAATGAATCAAGTGGGAGACATCTTTTTAACTTACAGTCTAAAGTAGGCCTAAATAAGAATGCAGTGTCAGGTAGAACTAGACATGAAGAAGTGGTGTTGTCCAGGCTGAGGATTGGGCACACCAGACTTAACAGTACATTATTTTTAATGAAAAAGCATGCTGATGGTATCTGTGAGTATTGTCTCGGAAATAACCCAGAAACTGTAGAGCATGTATTGTTTTAGTGTCAGAAATATAAGCATGAGAGGGAAAGGTTTATTGAGCAAGTAGAAGCCAATGAAATTATATTTAATTTAATTACATCAATTACATTGATCCCTCAGTGCAGAAGGGGGGGATTCCTGGAGCTCCTGGCTGCATGGAACACACTGGTGTAGTTACACAGCTCATCAGAGAGGCCCATGAGAACAGAGGCGACCTAGCTGTCGTGTGGTTGGACCTGGCCAACGCCTATGGGTCCATACCGCACAAACTGGTCGAGCTCGCTCTACACCTCCATCATGTTCCCAGTAAGATCAAGGATCTGATCCTGGATTACTACAATAATTTCAGGATGCGGGTCACTTCTGGGTCAGAAACATCAGACTGGCATCGCATTGGAAAAGGAATAATAACAGGCTGCACCATCTCTGTTATTCTTTTCGCTCTTGCCATGAACATGTTGGTGAAGTCAGCCGAGGTGGAATGTAGGGGACCCCTAACCAAGTCAGGTATACGACAGCCCCCTATAAGAGCCTATATGGATGACCTGACCATTACAACAACATCAGTCCCAGGAAACAGGTGGATCCTACAAGGACTTGAGAGACTCATCACCTGGGCAAGGATGAGTTTTAAGCCCTCCAAGTCAAGGTCCATGGTGCTGAAGAGGGGGAAAGTGATTGACAAGTTCCGTTTTTCCATCTCAGGAGCTGTCATCCCAACCATCACAGAGCAACCCATCAAGAGTTTGGGGAAGCTTTTTGACTCCAGCCTGAAAGACTCTGCCGCCATCCAGAAGTTCAACAAAGAACTTGGAGCTTGGCTCACCAAGGTTGATAAGTCCGGTCTGCCTGGTAGATTTAAAGCGTGGATCTACCAGCATTCCGTCCTGCCCCGAGTTCTGTGGCCCCTGCTGGTCTATGCAGTCCCGATGACAACAGTTGAGTCCCTAGAAAGGAAGATCAGTGGCTTTCTTCGTAAATGGCTAGGGCTTCCACGCAGTCTTACCAGCGCTGCACTATATGGGACAAGTAACATCCTGCAGCTGCCCTTTAGTGGCCTCACTGAAGAATTTATGGTGGCTCGCACCAGAGAAGTCCTACAGTACAGGGATTCCAGAGACTGCAAAGTGTCATCAGCCGGCATTGAGGTGAGGACAGGAAGGAAGTGGAAGGCTGGGAAAGCAGTGGAGGTGGCAGAGTCACGCCTAAGACAAAAGGCATTGGTGGGCACCGTGGCAACAGGCAGAGTGGGCTTGGGCTACATCCCGAAGATTTTGGTCAGCCAGGCCCGTGGCAAGGAAAGACACCATCTACTCCAGGAAGAGGTCCGAGCATGCGTAGAGGAAGAGCGAGTGAGCAGGGTTGTGGGACTCCGGCAGCAGGGAGCATGGACAAGGTGGGAGAGTACACTGCAGCGCAGGATTACCTGGGCAAACATCTTGCAGGCAGATTTCCATCGGGTCCGTTTCCTGGTACAAGCTGTCTACGATGCCCTGCCAAGCCCAGCGAACCTCCATGTCTGGGGGAAGAGTGAAACACCTTTCTGCCTTCTTTGCTCTGGAAGAGGCTCCCTAGAACATCTCCTCAGCAGCTGCCCAAAGGCTCTGGCAGATGGTCGATATCGCTGGCGCCACGACCAGGTGCTTAAGGCAATTGCTGAGAGTGTAGCCTTAGCCATTAGCACCAGCAAACACCATCATGCTCCAAAGAAGGTAGTCCTCTTCATCAAAGCTGGAGAGAAACCCCTGGCACGTCCACAATTAACAACAGGCCTCCTCCACAAAGCCTCTGACTGGCAGCTGCAGGTTGACCTTGGAAGACAGCTGAGGTTCCCTCAGCATATTGCAACCACAAGTCTCCGCCCAGACATGATAATTACCTCCGAGGCTTCAAAACATCTGATCATGCTGGAACTTACGGTGCCATGGGAAGAGCGTATTGAGGAAGCCAATGAGAGGAAACGCGCTAAGTACCAGGAACTGGTGGAGGAGTGCAGGGAGAGAGGATGGAAAACCTTCTATGAGCCTATAGAAGTCGGCTGTAGAGGCTTTGCAGGGCGTTCACTTTGCAAAGTCCTTAGTCGTTTGGGTCTGACAGGGGCGGCAAAGAAGAGGGCCATTCAATCTGCAAGCGAAGCCGCAGAAAAAGCTACAAGGTGGCTTTGGATTAAGAGGGCTGATCCGTGGGTTGCTACTGGGACGCAAGTCGGGGCTTGATCAACCCCGGCTGGGTCGCCTGGGCGAGGGTGTATGATGTTGTGAGACCCGAAACACCCAATGATCCCAGGATACATCACTGAAGATGCGTCCCAGTGCATCCATGAGATGTTTCTTGCATAATTATAGAAATATTTTACATAGAAGTTCTGATAAGATGTGTCAAATATTGTTTTCTTTTTTAAAGAATACAGGACTTTTAAAAAGAATTTAAAAGTATAGAGAAAATATAAGCTGTGGGTATACTCCAGTCCAGAGGTGGCGGTAATACAACAACAAATTGTCAACCGCAAGATAAAAATAGAAGAAGAAGAAGAAGAAGAAGAAGAAGAAGAAGAAGAAGAAGAAAAAGAAGAGCAACTATTGTCCCGCATCATCAATATAACTGTGTAATATTTCCAATATTTCCAGGTTAGTTTTACATCTTTTATGTGACCACAAAGGGTTATAAGCTAATATGAATCCCCGGTGATGTGTGTTTGATAAGCTAAAGGTATGTCAAGTGTGTTAATAGTCAAGTCTAATTATAACGCTGTGAAGTTGAGGAAATGGCGGCCGACGCTCGCACTAATGTTTTCTTTTATATATTCCTAACGGCTCGGGGATATTTCTGAGTTTATTACTGTGTATCTGTAAAGTAACTGTGTGTGTAAGACTATGAATTACGGGTAATAAATAACGCGAATGTATAGAGTAAAAGCAGATTACAGATGTAGCTTTGGGTGAAACGCATGTGGTAATATTAGATTATAACACAGTTTCGGTTCATAGGAATTAAGTGTAAAAGTTATGAGGCAAATAGGTTTACTATTGAAGTTTGTACTCATATAATGTAAATATAATAATTATAATATAATTTAACTTAACTGCAAATGTGATTTATTCTGTTGTAAAAAGTGAACACTTACAAAATGTATAATGAATACAGAAATACTCGTTTAATGAGAGAGAACAGAGAATATGGTTTAGAGAGAAAATGTGTGTTTATGGTTTAAGATAAAACTGTGATAAGTTAATGTTGAGGAAATATGTGAAGATTCATTTATGTGGAAATGTACTTTTGAAGAATATGTGACTTCATGTTATCCAACTGTGGATATAACCTGTGTCTCAATACAGAGCAACCAAAGATAGCAGTAATAATTTGTGATTGCAGATATAAAGTTGAAATGAAGTTGATAATAAAAATGATCCGGTTGACTGGAAAAAGAGCAACTGTTGTCCCGCGTCACCAATATAACTGTGTAATATTTTCAATGTTTCCAGAGCACTTCGACCAGGATTCTCAGCATATATCTGCTAGCGGACCCCTGGCCGGGACCCGTTACATTAATGCTTTAGATAAAAATGCAACAACTTCTTTATTAGAAATGCTCTTTCTTCGACTCCAAGAACCCTCCCTAAAGCACGATCTACATGGAGGATCTGTTATCCAAACTCTGATTTGAATAACTTATGGACTTTTCCTCACAAACTTTTTAACCCTAATAAAATTAAAGAACTCCATTTCAAAATTGTTCATAGATATTACCCTTGTAATGCATTTTTGAGCAGGTTTTCTGAGAATGTTTCTTCTTTGTTCCTTTTGCAATATTGAAGAATAATCAGTTCTACATTTGTATGATCAGTGCCCATTCTCTGACTCTTTCTGGCCAGAAGTTCCCTTGTTAGTTTTCTGCTGTTGTCACAAATTGTTAAACATTTTTTGTCAGATTTTCATTGTAAGGATGTTAATTTTGATTATATTGTATTATTACTTTGTCTTCTGGGTAAGTTTCATCTTCACCAAGCCAGAACCATTCCATGTAATCCTGATGTTAGAATATTCTCCTCTGATATAAAGTCCCTTTTTACTTCCCTTAAAGGCACACTATGCAGCTTTCCGTTTTTGTCAAACAGCGACCCCTAGAGTCGCTGTGGAGTACTTGTATTTAACGTTACTGTCGTAAATAGCACTCGCGCAGAGCCGTCTCTGCACTCACGGCCTGATCCCTTCCGCCCTCTATACCGGGACCTGTTCAGTAGGATGGAAGCTGTAATGAGTGGAAATAAGGTGTGGCCCCTTTAAGAGCTGCGCGCGCCCTGTTGAACTGTCGTCGGCAGTCTGTGTTGCATCATGTGCACCTCGAACACCCCATGTATGCGGGTTATTTCAGTTTGATGCTCATTCTTATCCTACTTTTGTTTATCAAGTAAAGATGTGGATGGTAGAACGGGTGACAGACAGTTACACGAGTTCGACTGGGGAATAAAGTGCAAGTTGTGAGATGCCAATCGCCTCCGTGAGTCTGTCTGGCCTCGGTAATAACTTCATCTGTGAGTTATCCCTATTTTTCCTCCTGACAGAACGCGTTACAAAGCGTCGGACATCGAACAGGCACAGATAACCTCTGAAGATGTCTACTAGTCCATCAACAAGAACGATATTTACTCGAGTCTGACTCCTTGCTCGGTCAATCTGCCGTTTCCTCTTTCTTTCGTCCTCCGACAAAGCTTTCCTAGCTTTGTGTGCAGTGCCGTAAAGCAATTCGTTACATCGTGAGACCTGATATCACGCTGAGGCCGGCGGCCCAAAGTTGCAAAGGTGGTTTTTCCGCTCACATGCGCTCGGGGATGCGAGACGACCACCATTATATATTCTTATGTGTTTTTGCGTTATGTTTTATTGCCTAGCTTGTCACACGAGCTAGTTTGCCAGCTGAACTCAGGTGTTGTGAGGCAGAGTCCTGCACGGGTCTGATTGTGTAAACCCGCACCCGCCCGTACCCGCAGTGCTTCAAACCGCATCCGACCCGTTTCCCGACAGCAGCACTAATTAAAATCCGCACCCGACCCGACTCGCTTAGAACCGACCACCCGACCCGCACCCGAAATAAAATCAGTTCAGCCAATCACATTATAGACACACTTACAAAAATGTTTATTGCCAGGTCATACAGAAGTTATTCCACAACAATTAACACAAGGACAACTTCAGCCGAAGCTGTCAAAAGGCCGGTACATGAAGAACATGGCTAACGTTACCATAAAACTGAGTAGCCTAATAACATTTTACCAATCGAACAGACGCGGCTACACCACTATATCTGCCACGCAATTCGTCTAGCCTACATCTGACAATTGTGGGTTCAAACATGCCCTGCACACCACACATACTGAACAGGGTTAAATTAGAAGAATACTGGTGGATAAAACTGCTTGGTTTGTTACCACAGTTATCTGCGTGCTACCTCAGCGATGACATTTGCAGCTATCCAACACGAAAATGCAGCAAAGCCTTTCACAATTTTTCTTCAGATAACTCCAAATTTCTCCCACACACTGGACTTGATTATTGATGACGTATTGTCGACAACTTTACAATCTCCACTAGCTATTATTTCCTTCAACTCCTCAGCATCCATCTCGACGACTGCAAGCAGATCGTGCGCGCGGTTATGGTTAATTTTTAAAAGTGAAAGTAGGTATAGATCCTGGGAGGTCCCGCGGGTACCCGAACCCGTGCAGGACTATGTTGTGAGGTGTATTCATCACGTAGTCCTTTGTCTGGTTCCGATTTCTTATGGCATGTTTACTGTGCTTATACAAACTTTAGCTGACTAACAGTGAACTTCCCGACTGTAACTTTACTTGATTTTGTGTTTTTTTAGCTGCAATCATGTAAAAACATTATAAGCCAGCAAACGCGGTAGGCTGGTCTATCTGTGCCTGTTCCATGACCGACGCTTCTATCCTACCGAACAGGTACCGGTGAAGGGGGGGGGGGGGTATTTATGACAGTGCAAGTATTCCACAGACTCTAGGGGTCGCTGTTTGACAAAGACACAAATTCTACATAGTGTGCCTTTAAATGTCTCGGATGAACACATTGGGTAGAGTATCATGTTTCTGTTTAACAGTATCACTTCATCCTGTTGTTTGTTTGTGCAGATATCTTGCATGAAGCGGAATGGAGTCTTAAATGATCTTTGTTCTTTATTTGTAATGTATTGTTTTGCATACATTGATTATGCAAATAATTGCATAAACATATAGGCTTTTAGTGCCTTTAAATAACCATAACCCAAATTAAACAAATAGATTAGACAAACATACAAGACATAACTATATCTAATGTATGAGTATAAACTAGCACGGAGCACATGTAACATTCATAAATACACAAAGAACGGAGGAAAGAAGTTGTGCAGCCTCAGGAATAAATAAGGGGATTCAGGGTGTCAGACAAACAGGACCTCAGATCCTCTGATCTCCTGAGATATGGACAACACAAACACACATTGCCGTTTGTCTCCACAGCCCACAGAGTGAAGGTGCGGGAACGCTTCTGTCCCTCCTGTCCTTCCTTCACATTTGGAAAGATTATATAAAAATTATAATGTTCTCTGTCAATATAAGGGAATTAACAGTCATGTTTGGTATCATTTAAAGTCTCTCAGTGCGACTGGAACAATGGTTTCATCTCCACAGAAGTAAACCAAATGGTAATAAGGGTTTAGAGATGCTTTGCATTGTATTGATTATCTTTGAATTGATTATGTAATTGGCATGATACATTTACCTGACTAATAATAAATTGTTACAATTGGATTTATTCTGACTTACTGTGAAATGATTAACTCCAGTAGATTACGTTAAGTCCATAACACCACAGTTCTGTGCTCAGGTTAGTAAGCGGACTGGAATCCAGCTTGGGTGGAGCAGAGGAGCACACCGACTGAAGCTTTAGAGATCCGACTAACACATCGGCATTAGTCAATGTATATTTAGACTGTAGAGGCTAATAATGGGTTTTCTGTTTAGAACGACAGAGTGTTGTTAGACCAATCTAAATAGGGCGAGCCTCAACCACTGATTATTGTATAGTATTATTCTAACTAAGTGTACATCACAGCATGATTATACAGAGTTACCATTAGTACGAGTTACAGTAAGTTGGTCAGCTTGGTTCTTATGGTAAGGGTCGTGACCTCTGGTTAGATATAATCTTACCTTAATTAAGTGTGTTCAGATTTATGGGGACTAAATAATATATTCTAGAACGAGCAAAGTGGAGTACGGCCGTCTAGGATATTAGTCTATCGCCTCTGTCTAATGGCCGAGACTGACGAGCTTGTGATTATGAGATCGTTTACCCGGCCAGTGTGAGACTCAAAGTGTTACAGGAATCCGGATGAACGGGTGTAATTTCAATGTACCGGTAAATAGAATAATCAAACATTCACCTAAATTTAATTATTAACAAACATCAAGTTAACCTTTTTATTTTTGGAGTCAGATGAAACAAAGATGTATTTAAATTAATTAGTTGAACGCTGTAAAGACAGTAACATGCAGTAAACCTTCACGCGCTTATCAGAAACTGCTGTTGGACTGATTGGGCAGGGCCTTATAAAGTGGTGACCCCGACGTGATCTCGCAACTCAGGCGTCTTTTCAGGGGAAAATATTGGGGTTTTTCAACCAATAAGAAGTTTGATCTTCTTCTCTTCCTTCAGCTTTTGTGGTAAGTCAATTATTTTTTCCCTTTTAGAAGTGTTGATGGAAAAAAAAAAGCACCGAAAGGGTCAGTAACACCCAGTTAGACCGGAGACCTCAGAAACCCGGTAAAGCTTGAGAATTAGACACAAACACATGTCAGGGACATGATAGCGGCAGCCTAGATGAGGTAAAGGAGGAAAGAAGTTGCAGCCATAATAAATAAATATGGGGTAACAGGGCAACCCTGACCAACCTCTCTTGACACTTGAAATCTAGGCCAAGTTCCTGATTCAAGGCTAATGGAACAGTTGCATTATTATAAAGAGTTCTTATAAATTTGCAGAATGGGTCACCAAACCCAAGCTTTTGGAGAGATAGAAAAATAAAGTTGTGTTCGAGAGAGTAAAAAGCTTTGTGAAAATCTACAAAAAGAATAAAAAGTCATTATTAACTAATTCACTTTAGTCTAATAAATCTATAAAAAGTCTGATATTGTTTGCTATGTGTTCCAGAGTGAGTCTGTGTTTAATGACCTAAAGAAAAGGAAGGCTGAAGAAAAGTTCTCAAAAATCACTACAAAAAGAGGCAATTTCCTTAGAATTATCTGTCAAAATGCCATTAATTTGCTGTAAACTAATAGTAAGATTCCTAGAGATGTGTTTTTCCATTCTTAAAATTAAGCAGAGCTCTGTTCTCCTTGTTCTAGCCGTTTCCTTCTCGGACGAACACAGGAGCCTTCAGCTTTGTGTTTATAAATACTGTTTAATTTAGATTGGAGCTCTGCAAGTTCTGTTAGGCCAGTTTCTGATAAGCCTTCAATTGTTATGATCTTAACCTTCTCCTCTTCATACTCTGTTTTATTTTGTTTTCAATTTATACGTATTCTGTAAGAATGAGGAAGACACTGCTCCATTTATTTTTTGACTGTAATAGGATATAATATTTAATTTGTTATTGTCACGTTCACCGTCTGTTTCTAATACTACAATTCCCAGAATCCTCTTTTGGCACACCTGCATTCACTCTCCAGATCATTGATCACCCGCACCTGTTCACCATCAGCAACCTCGTCATCAAGCACTATAAAACTCTCACAGTGATTTCAGTCTGGGTCAAGTCTCCAACAGGAACAGTTCACATGCCGATGTCTCTGCTGCCGCTGATACTTCCAGATTCCAAGATGTAATGTATACTTACCTGACATACTAACCTCTGTATCCTGTTGTTCCGTCTTCAGAATCCTTGCCCGACTCCATACTGTCAGAGATCCTATGCTCCTTCGAGTATCCAGTGTATGTCCTCCGAATCTGCTTACTGCTATCTGCATCTGAAAGAGAAGAGACAAAGTTATTGAACAAGTGACTACTTGACATCAGCCTATCTAAAGTGAACGTGCTTACCTGCTATCTGCCTCACTTCTACTCATCACGAACTTTGCACTTGATTTGAATTAATACTCACCTGACACTCTGATCACCTATGAATAAAGCTTCATTTGTATCACTTACCTCTGATCTCCTGGTTATTATCCTGACAGAAGACTTGACCTTACTGCAATGGATCCAACACAGCCCGCAGACCGTGCTTCCGTGAACCCCATGAAATACACTATGTTCAACCAGAAGGATAAGCAGGCTTTTGTGGGAACCCGCCAAGCTGTGTTCAGGGGGATCCGTGGAGGTCACAGGGGAGGATGTGGACGATATGGGGCCGTACACTTTCTCCAGAGCCAACATCTACGTGTCCTACCAGATCTTCACATCCAGTCCTATCCTCATCTCATCAGTTCAATCGAACCAATCTCCAGGGATGATGACTTCTCTGATCTCCCTCATCTCATCAGCCCAGTCGAACCAGAGCCAGTTATCTGCCCAGTCAAACCAATGCTTCACGTCAATCCTGCCGACCCAGAACCATCATTCGCTGCAACACCCCCTCGCTCTCGTAAATGGAGGAGGAGGAAGACTTCCTGCATTCCCCAAATTCTGGAGGCCATCCCTGAGCAGTCTGTCCAGCATGTCTGTTCTGTCGAGATTGAACATACTATCCTTTCCCTCTATGTTACTGCTATTATGTGTGTCTGGGCCGCACATGCTTCCCTGTCAGCTACCTCAGCTCCATCGTCTCCTGAACCACATCTTCACGCCAGTCCAGCCGAGCCGGCATTTCACGCCAGTCCAGCCGAGCCTGCACTTCACGCCAGTCCAGCCGAGCCTGCACTTCACGCCAGTCCGGCCGAGCCTGCACTTCACGCCAGTCGAGCCGAGCCTGCACTTCACGCCAGTCCAGCCGAGCCTGAGACCGAGAGCGTCATGCACGCCGAGCCTGAGACCGAGAGGGTCATGCTTGCCGAGTCTGCGACTGAGAGCGTTATGCTCGCCGAGCCTGCGACTGAGAGCGCCATAAACCCAGAGCCAATGATCGGCACAGATGAGCCGAGTCCAGTTCCGAGTCCAGTTCCGGAGCAAGAGCCAGAGCCAGTCTTCGAGCAAGAGCCAGAGCCAGTCTTCGAGCAAGAGCCAGAGCCAGAGCCAGTCTTCGAGCAAGAGCCAGAGCCAGAGCCAGTCTTCGAGCAAGAGCCAGAGCCAGAGCCAGTCTTCGAGCAAGAGCCAGTGCCAGTCTTCGCAAAAGCTCTTCCTTCACCGCTGGTCCCGCTTAGCTCAAAGCTCTCTTCACCGCTGGTCCTGCCCAGCCCAAGACCCTCTTTGCTGCCGGACCCCCACTTTCCTGTCAATTTCCCCATTCAAATTTTGGGGGGGCGCAGTATACCTGCTAGGGGGACCGCGGAGGTCTCTCCGACGAGGTTTCCAGTGTCACCATGGCTACCAGAAAAAACATCTCCGCCATGGCCGCCCGAAGGGTCATCTCCGCCATGGCCGCCCGAAGGGTCATCTCCGCCATGGCCGCCCGAAGGGTCATCTCCGCCATGGCCACCCGAAGGGTCCTCACCGCCTTGGCCACCCGAAGGGTCCTTACCGCCTTGGCCACCCGAAGGGTCCTCACCACCATGGCCACCTGAAGGGTCACCACCGCCCTGGATGCCCGAGGGTCCGACAGCTCCGCCCTGGCCACGCCCACAGCCTGTTCCGCCCTGGTCTCCTGACCAGCCTGCTCCGCCTGGACCGTCCTGGAGTCTAGGATGCCCACCCTCCCACCCCTTTTGATGTTATATGGCGCGAGGACGCGCCTTCGAGGAGGGGGAGGTACTGTCACGTTCACCGTCTGTTTCTAATACTACAATTCCCAGAATCCTCTTTTGGCACACCTGCATTCACTCTCCAGATCATTGATCACCCGCACCTGTTCACCATCAGCAACCTCGTCATCAAGCACTATAAAACTCTCACAGTGATTTCAGTCTGGGTCAAGTCTCCAACAGGAACAGTTCACATGCCGATGTCTCTGCTGCCGCTGATACTTCCAGATTCCAAGATGTAATGTATACTTACCTGACATACTAACCTCTGTATCCTGTTGTTCCGTCTTCAGAATCCTTGCCCGACTCCATACTGTCAGAGATCCTATGCTCCTTCGAGTATCCAGTGTATGTCCTCCGAATCTGCTTACTGCTATCTGCATCTGAAAGAGAAGAGACAAAGTTATTGAACAAGTGACTACTTGACATCAGCCTATCTAAAGTGAACGTGCTTACCTGCTATCTGCCTCACTTCTACTCATCACAAACTTTGCACTTGATTTGAATTAATACTCACCTGACACTCTGATCACCTATGAATAAAGCTTCATTTGTATCACTTACCTCTGATCTCCTGGTTATTATCCTGACAGTTATGCTATATCACTGATTATAAAATGTATCTGTAAAAATATGTATTTCTTTATTATTCTGACAGTAACCATGCTGGTTAAGCTAATATTTAATTCCTTTGTTTTGCATTATATTACAGTTTTTTTTTTAATTGCTTACGCACAATTTTGAAAACAGGGCCCGGTTTTTCAAACCCCTTCACACAATTAGCACAACACCACTTTCATCAAAACTATACAATGTCTCATAAAAACCTTATTTTGTTGTCATAACATAAACACACCCATAATATGGTCTAACTCTGTTTGAATCAGTTAAACACTCCTGTGCTCAACCTAAAACACTTTTAGCATTTACACAGAGAAAGTGTAAAAATAAATTCACCAACACCACATGACACCTATTGCGCAGACTAATGAAAATATTTATTTCTTTTCATGTACTCAGGTTAGTCAATACTGAACATTTCAACAAAACATTTATAACAAAACATTTTCCAGTTTTCATACAGTATTACTGAACGTACCATTGTACTGTAAGCTTAGAGTAATACTGTAACATAAATTACATATCCAGTTCAGTACCGAATAAAAAAAAAAAAAAACTAAACATCTCTCCGCCTAGCTGGATCTGGCCACAGAGCCTCTTCAACATCACAGGCTATATTTTCATTTGCAAGGCACCGTGGGAAGAATCTTTTGGAGTGACGAATCCACCCTTGTATGGATGCTGGTTCAGTTTGATCACATGCTTCCTCCATAGCTTGAATGAGGGGCATCTGGACATAGGGCCGGAGATCATAAACCTTCCACCGCCATGCTGAGAAGAACTCCTCGATGGGGATTAGGAAGGGGGAGTATGGTGGAAGGTATTGAACTATAAATTGTGGGTGTTGATGAAACCAGTTTTGGGCCAGAGCAGAACGATGGAAAGCTACATTGTCCCAGACGTCAATGTATTGCATCTGGTCCCTTTGGTTTGCTGCTGTGATAATATTGTGTAATCTGTCTAAGGCGGTAAAGGACCCCATTCTGTGTAATGGTAGCACAAACGGTAATGTTACCACCACGTTGCCCTGGTACATTGACCATAGCCCTGTGGCCAGTGATGTTTCTTCCCCTTCTTCTCATTCTTGTTAGGTTAAATCCAGCCTCATCAATGTATATAAACTCATGCGGGACTTCCTCCGCATCCATTTGCAAAACTCTCTGAAATACAGCAAAAGATCACATTGTGTAGATCAGTGGTTCCCAAACCTGTCCTGAAGGCCCCCCAACACTGCATGTTTTCTTTGTCTCCCTAATCAAACACACCTGATTCAACTCATCAGCTCAATTAACCCATGTGATAATGAGCTGATGAGTTGAATCAGGTGTGTTTGAGTAGGGAGACAAAGAAAAAGTGCAGTGTTGGGGGGCCTTCAGGACAGGTTTGGGAACCACTGGTGTAGATCAATATACTGTAGGTCTACTATACAGTAAAATTACATGTACAGTAAAAAGGTGATGTGTGCAGCACACAATACTACAGTCAGTGAACGAAACGTACCACCACATATTCACGCCGCAGGACTTTCACCCTGTCTGAATTTCTTTCAAATGGCACTTTATACAGTTGTTTCATCAGAACTTGGTGTTTTTTTAAGGATACAGGCTATTTTTGACAGAGAGACCTGTTGGACATTATTGAAAATTAGGTGATCATTGACAATATGGGCTTGAATTTCTCGAAGTCTGATTGCATTATTGGCCAAAACGAGGTTTATGATCTCTCTCTTGCTCCTGTGTGAATATGGGGCCCCTCCCTCCTTGGTGTTCATGACGTTCAGTCCTATGTTGGCCAAGCAAAATACACATCTTACCGTAAAATGAAACATACAGGAATACCAAAACTGTTTATATAGTGCATGCAGTAAGCTGTTGACTGAAGAGAAGTTTCTCTCCTGTGCTCTTGACGAAATGTCCGAACTATTGATGCCACCGTGTACCTGCTTAGGTTAGGCTGTACTCTCAGTGTTAGTCCGTGGTTTATTACATGGTCCACAATTGTAGCACGAATTTTGTTACACAGATTTGGTTGTCTTCTTCTTTGTGCATGTCCTACCCCTCCTCCAGGTCTTCCTCTCCCTCTCCCTCTCCCTCTCCCTCTCCCTCTCCCTCTCCCTCCCCCTCTCCCTCCCCCTCTTCCTTTTCCTCTACCTCTACCTCTACCTCTACCTCTACCTCTCCCTCTTCCTCTCCCTCTCCTTTATGTCAGATTGTTGTGTCTTATGCAGAGAACCGTGTTCAGTGTGTTTAAAAAGTGCGGGATCAGTGTGTTAGCAACTGGAAAAAACTGAAAGAGTGTTTATTAAATTCCCTCTTTGGAAAGGCTGCGCGATACTCCTGCTGGCCGGAACATCATGCCTGATGAAGGTCGTGAGAATGAAACGTTGCTAATAAAATGCTGATACTCATTTGCAAGCACTGATAGTGTGCGGGAGTTCCTTGTTTTTTGTAGATTTTTTTATCTGCTTATTTGGTCTTGTTTCCCTGCACACCGATCACCTGCAGGAGTGCGATGGTGTTTGCTAAGTTATTAAAAAAATTTAAAGATTGCAAAAAAGTCTTCTTAAGGTTTACAAATTAAGAAGTTGGTTACACAATTATTTGCAGTGCATGTAAATCTTTAAAAACCTTTATTTTTCTTTGTGTATTTCAAACTCTTAATTTTGCTGTCTTTTCTGCGGGTCTAAATCTCACAGCTGAGCGGCCAGAGGAGAACTGAGCGACTGAGTCTGGGTTCTGCCAAGCTTTCTTTTCTCTGTTCTGTCACTGATGGAGTTTTGGTTCCTTGCTTATTTGGGTACACTTAAACAAACACTCTGAAACAAAGTTGGTTGCATTATTTTCCTGTTATCAATGTAAGATGCTTTGAAACAATCTGTGTTGTAAAAAACGCTACATTAATAAAGGTGACTTTGTGCTCTATTTAGTGCAATGATTTTATGTATAATAGAGTTTTAATTGGTTTACATGTTTTTTTTAGTCCAGTTTATTTCTCTTAATATTTTAAGTGTTTATGTCTTTAGGAAATGTATGGTTGCCATGGCAAACAAACAGGGTTTGTGTTTGTAACTTAGAAAAGCTATAAAGGCTTTATATATGTATAAATGTGTGTGTGTGTGTGTGTGTATATATATATATATATATATATATATATATATATATATATATATATATATATATATACACACACACACACTACTGGTCAAAAGTTTTAGATCGGTAAGATTTTTATGTTTTTAAAAGAAGTCTCTTCTGCTCACCAAAGCTGCATTTATTTGATAAAAAAACAATAAAAAAACAGTAATATTGTGAAATATTATCAAAATTTTAAATGACTCTTTTCTATTTTAATATATTTTAAACTGTAATTTATTCCTGTGATCAAAGCTGAATTTTCAGCATCATTACTCCAGTCTTCAGTGTCACATGATCCTTCTGAAATCATTCTAATATGATGATTTGATGATCAAGAAACATTCATTATTATTTTCAATGTTAAAAATAGTTGTTTACAATTTTTTTTCAAAATTATTTGATGAATAGAAAGTTCAAAAGAACAACATTTATATAAAATAGAATATTTTCTAACATTATAAATGTCTTTACTGTAACTTTTGATCAGTTTAACTCATCCTTGATGAATAACATTATTGATTTATTTTATTTCTTTCCCCCAAAAATAAAATTAAAATTCTTACTCACCCCAAACTTTTGAAGGGTAGTTTTTAATGTTACAAAAGCTTTAGATTTCAGATAATGCTGTTCTTTTGAACTTTCTATTCATCATAGCATCATGAAATAAAAATGTAAAAAATTGTTTTCAACATTGATAATAATCATAAATGTTTCTTGATCATCAAATCCTCATATAAGAATGATTTCTGAAGGATCATGTGACACTGAAGACTGGAGTAATGATGCTGAAAATTCAGCTTTGATCACAGGAATAAATTACACTTTACTGTATATTCACATAGAAAACAGCTGATTTAAAATGTAATAATATTTCACAATATTAATGTTTTTGTTTGTATTTTTAATCAAATGAATGCAGCCTTGGTGAGCAGAAGATAATTATTTTAAAAACATTAAAAATCTTACCGATCTAAAACTTTTGACCAGTAGTGTACATATATATACACAAAATTAAAATTATAAATAATTATATGTGGGTGGGAATTATACCGCGGCCACGCGGCTATGGCTGCCATTGCCCTACACTTTGGCCTTCATGCCCCGTGAAAAAAAAATCATCGTACGGCCACAGTGGCCTGTGTGCCCTGGCCCTGTCCAAGTTCCACCCAAGTAGTCTCTGAACTTCAATTAGTTTGTGGATTCGCGCAGGTGCAGTGTCATAATCACATCGATGATCTCACGCATCAAAACAGCAGTGCAAGAAGCATGTAACGTCAGCACCAACAGAAGAACGACATTCTGTTGTCGACACTGGTGCATAGATATATACACTAGATTTCGCCTTGGCTACGGCATTCGTTCATGAACTGCCGTGGCCAAGGCGAAATCTATATGTCTATCTATGCACCAGTCTGCGTACACGTCACACAGCAGGAAGCGCGGGCGCCCTCAGATCTCTTGGACGTCGCTGTGTTACAAGAGGTAAAAACGATATAAATACTGTTCGTTTTCTCACACAAACCGCTCGTTTCGTGTCTTAGGCCATCAATGTGTACTTACGATGGGGAATTGTTTTAATTTGGACTCTGTGGATGCTCTTTGAGACCGTGACCATAGACCTGCATTAAATGACTGACAGACAAGAAAGGTTTGACCTAAAAATATCAAAATCTATTTGCTAGTAGATAAGTGCCCTTTTCAGAAAAGGGCCCTATGAAAGGTTCCAGAGGTAACGGCGTCGGCGCACTGAAGCGTTTTTTTTTTTAATAGTTCAAAGTTACTATACGATTTAATGTTATTACATTGACAAACTATAACTTACATCATTAAAAAGATATAAGACTCACGTTTCAGTATTTGACCACTATTGTATTCTGAGAAATTTATATTGACAGTTATGTCTTAATTTGTGTCAGGAGTTATGAAATGCAAAAATGAGTCGATACCTTTAATATGAATTATGAGCGTCAGATGCTCCCATTCATAAAAAACTCCTGTGCTGTCGTCATGAAAGCGATTCACAAAACAACGTCCCTCAGGGCTTTTAGCTCAAAAGTGTGCAGATTTGGAGAAATATTGATATATTCTCAGTTTACATCAGATTTCTATTGACAGGAATAATATTTTATTGAATTTATAGCCAAATGCGTATGTAATCATTATGAGCGCTGTATACTGATGTGCTGTGTTTTCAATTCATACCAGCAGCCTGAGGGCGCTCTACTGAACATTATAGTCCATATTTGAAACACATGAAGAAGAGCGTTCGACAATGCAGGAAATTATTAATTTATTGGCATTTGTGTTGTTTCTGAATGCTTTTATTGGCATTTGTGGTGTTTCTGAATGCTTTTATTGGCATTTATGTTGTTTCTATTGTTGTGTGAGGGTGTATTCTGGATGTAATGGCGCTCTTTCTCTCTCTCTCATTAAAAAATGTTTTTTTTTTATTAAAAAAGTCATAATCCATGTCTTATTCCAAATTAGGATGTTATGGTATCAATCTGAATGGGAAAACCATCGAATTGTACGATGGCCTTTGTGCCCTGTCATGTGGCCTTGGTGCCCCTAAAAAAAAAAAAAGGTGGAGGCCAAATGGCCTTGCCCCTAAAATTACATAATTCCCACCCTGTATATATATATGATTATTTGTCATTTACATTTTATCATTATATATTTCTACTGTTTTGCGCATGTATTTCGGTCACAACAAAATAGACGACGAAGCGAACATTAACTATGAGTGCGATAAAGCAAAAAATTACTGAGGGAAAACTTATTACAGCTCCAAATGATGCAGGAAAAGCTTCATTCTGGAAGAATTATGATCTTGTTGTTTCAACCAATAAAGAGCCCATGGTTATGTACAGTGTAGAGCTTGCAAAGCTGTCTTGGCGTACGACAGCAAAAAGACAGGTTCATCTTCTCTACAGCGACACACTGATCGAGGATGCACTCGTCCAACAGCAGGCCTAGCCGCTAGTAACAACACACACTCATCTCTTTCACACTATTATCTCCAATAGCCAAGTCAGTACCAGCTTCTGTACAATCCAATGGAACCGAAAAATGTGTGGAGTTTTGCTGTCGGGATATTAGGTCGTTTCATACGGTTGCTGGAAGAGATTTTATGAACCTAGCGCAAGACCTAATAAGGGGCTACATATGGGTCTCAGCGGATAGTGTGTTACATGATCCCACAAACATCTCTCTGAGATCTAATGAAACCACGGCCTCCAAAAGACAGGTGCGGGTCAACGAAATATCAGAAATTATGTCTGATATCAATGTTGGGATGACCACTGACATGTGGACTGTGGACATAATGTGGACATTATTTCTTAACAATCACTTGCCACTACATCACTTCAGATTTATTGCTTGGAAGCAGAGTCCTTACAACAGCGATGTTTCCCCTGAAGAAGCGGAAACCGGTGACAACATACGGAGAGAATTACAGAGACAGCTCGTATCTGTACTTGGATTTGATGCCTGTGTGATGAACAAAGTCGTCTGGGTCACTGACCAGGGATCAAACATGATTGCTGCACTCCCGCCGTATCATCGCCGGGATTGTCAGGACCATGTTTATAACACAGCTCTCAAACACACGCTTGATACTGCCGAACTACGAGAGTGCACACCAGAGGTCACACAGACTTTGACTTTGTCTCAGCAAATGCACCTGTGAGATAAGTCAAGCAAACGGGCATAATAAGCCAGTTATCAAAAACTGTCAGGCAAATATTAGACACCAGGTTTAGCACTGTGTTCCTTACCTTGGATTCAATTAAGCAGGAGTACGCTGAGCTTCGAGAAAAACTTGAAAGCCACGGGGAAAGCTGCAAAATTGACGAAATATCTCCAGATGTCTTAAAGTTCCTGCTGGAATTTCTTCACCCATTCTACCGTGCTCAGAGGGAACTAGAGGGAGGCCAGTACCCCACACTTAACCTGGCTGTGTTGAGGCACTTAAGCGCCACTGCAGACCTGTGTCATCAGACAGTCCTCTTCAGGCCATCATTCGTGAGTGACATCTTGAATGGCTGAACCGTGTCAAAATTGTGACACTGCATAAGCTAGCCATATTCCTATGGCCAAAGTTCTGTCAGCTCTGCATACTGTCTCAACCTGACAGAGAGGATATCCAGCAAGAAGCCAGGTGTCGAATGGCCTGCTTTACCTCTAGTGGCAAGTCAGCTGAACCGGCCACTAACAGAAGCAAGACAGTAGTGTCTGAGTTTGAGGAGTGGGTAAACCCCTCAATGAAACCGCAAATGAAGTTACGCAATACACCAGCCGCAACCACGACATGAGATGAGCAGAATCTCTTGGGTTGGTGGAAAAACAGCAGCGGTGTTTTCCCGTTACTGTCAAGACTGGCCCGTAGTTTCCTCAGCATCCCTGCAAGCAGCAGCGAGAGGAGCTTCAGTGCAGCGGGACGAACTGTCCATCAGAGGAGGACGGCGCTGGAACCATCAACTCTCCATGCTGTTCTCTTCCTTCACAACTCCTACTGAGAAGGATATATTTGTGTAAACAGTTGTGCGGGAACTTTGCAAACTTTGTTTTAGAGTTTAACCCTCTGGAGTCTGAGCGGTTTTCTGGGCCCTGGAGGTGTTCTGACATGCTCTGACATTTGTGCTTTTTTCAGTTATTTATAAACATGTTAATGGCAAAGGTGTAAATTCACTCTATATAGCACAAACAGGGCTACCGAAAAAAAAAAATTTTAAGAGAATAATGCTTATGCGTGGTTATTGAAAAAAATAAAAATGAAAGTTG
This sequence comes from Leucaspius delineatus, assembly GCA_023718395.1. Taxonomy (NCBI): domain Eukaryota; kingdom Metazoa; phylum Chordata; class Actinopteri; order Cypriniformes; family Leuciscidae; genus Leucaspius; species Leucaspius delineatus. The sequence continues at coordinate 1,535,865 of CM043370.1, forward strand.
CTGAAATAAGACCACAAAACTCATAATAAATATGTGTCAATAAGACTTTTGACTAATGGATGTTCTTCCTTCGAGTTCTGGCTTCAAAATTATGTGAAAATAGTCTCGCTTTATCGTTCACATAAAACAATACATTGATTTAAATTGAGTAAGACAGGTTTTGCTTGGAAAGTCAATATGCGAGGGGGCCTGAACAAGGAGTGGTTTACACCTTAGAATACAATGTCCCACCCACTCTGCATAATGACTCTGCATAATGAGCCATTCATTCAGGTGTGAGCCACAATGCAAGGACAAAATATATATTTAGAAGAAGACTTATATTGACCATTTAAGATTTTGCTTACATCTATCTTGTAAATATGTTTTGCTATTTTATTAAAAAGGTTACAATTACAACAATATTACAATTTCAACAATATTTCAAGTGTATGTCATGATCCTGTTTCTTTCTCACACACATTCACACGTTAGCGCTATTTCCTCATTTACGCACACACCTCCTCATTCATTCACACACTCACACGTTAGCGCTATTTCCTCATTTACGCACACACCTCCTCATTCATTCTCACAGCTGTCTATCCTTTACCATTTGCCATCGCTCATTTCCTTCACCTGAATCCCCTTTTCCTCTGATTAGCATTCCTATTTCTCTTCCCTGTCTATACCTGTCTTGGCCTGAGTATTGCATAATCTCCCTACTGCAGAACGTCGATTTAATCTCTGTCTCTGTCATGTCGTGTCGTATCCTGTCATAATCTTGTCAGGTCAGAAGCTGTTTGTGGAGCCGATTGCCTTTGAGAAAGATCAACTGAGTCGGAGATTCGCCGCTTGCCTCTACTCTCCCACGGGAAACTTCAGCCTGCACCTTTCCTTTTACGGAGCTATCTTCTGTAAAACCCATTTCACCCAGGCTGACTGCTGTTTATGTAGCCGAGACCTTATTTGAACATTTTACTACTGCTTGTAGTTCTAAGTTTCCCTTTGAGAACCCTTTCTTTTTATTGAACTCTCTTTTGCTTCAATTAAAGTAACTGTTTCTCCGCATTTGCTGTCTGATCCTCTTACCTTCATGACAGAATACTCAGGCCATACGGATCCAGCTACGGAGAACCCTGTCCGGTCTGTGGTTGAGATCCAAGGAGTCATGCTTGGAAGGCACGAGGAGGAACTTGCTGCTGCGCGTCACGCCGTCGATTCCCTCGCTGCTCAGGTCAACGATCTCACGCTACAGCTTCACCGACTCCGACGTGATCCTCCTGTTTCACCTGGCGTTCAGGTTTCCTCCGAACCTCGCATTAATAATCCGCCATGTTATTCCGGTGAGCCGACCCAATGCCGGTCCTTTTTAACACAATGTGAAGTTGTGTTCTCTCTCCAGCCTTCAACGTATTCCAGGGATCGAGCCCGCATAGCCTTCGTCATTTCTCTCCTTTCTGGAAGGGCTCGTGAATGGGGCACGGCTATTTGGGAAGCTGAGGCAGAGTGCATCAATCATTTTTCTCTCTTCAAGGAGGAGATGATCCGCGTGTTTGACCGTTCGGTCTATGGTGAAGAAGCCTCTCGCCTTCTGTCCTCACTTCGCCAGGTTAGACGCTCTGTAGCGGATTTTTCTATAGAGTTCCGCACTCTGGCCACCACCTGTGGGTGGAACGAGCCCGCGCTACTAGCACGTTTTCTTGAAGGGCTCAACGTTCAAGTCAAAGACGAGATACTGGCACGAGAAGTTCAGACCCACCTGGATTCGCTGATTGAGCTCGACATTCGAATTGAGAAACGCTTCGACCTCCGCCGCAGAGCTCGCGGAATGGAATCAGCCCTCCTGTCTTCTGCACCGCCCATCTCACCATCTGCTTCTTCCGCCGCCCTAGATTCCGAGCCCATGCAACTCGGCAGCGTTCGTATTTCTGCCAAGGAACGAGAGCAAAGAGTTGTTAATCGTCTTTGCCTCTACTGCACTTCTGCCACCCACTTTGCATCATCGTGCCCGTTAAAAGCCTGGGCTCGCCAGTGAGAGGAGAGCTACTGGCGAGCGCGACTTCCCTGGACTCTCCACCTAACTCCTGTACCGCCTTTGAGGTTCACCTTCGTTGGCCTGGATCGTCAGTCTCCTGCAGAGCTCTCATAGACTCGGGCGCGGAGGGAAACTTCATTGATGAAAGGTGGGCCCAAGAACAAGGTATTCCCCTGAAGGAGTTAGATGAAGCCACGCCCCTTTTTGCTCTTGATGGAAGTCCCCTTCCTAGAGTTAGACGTGAGACTTCCCCTTTGACTCTCACGGTCTCTGGTAACCACCATGAAACCATCTCCTTTTTAATTTTTCGTTCACCTTATTTTCCTTTAGTCTTAGGTCACCCCTGGCTTGCAAGACACAATCCTCAGATAAATTGGGTTAAAGGTTCTGTTTTGTCTTGGAATGTCTCGTGTCATGTTGAATGTTTAACCTCTGCTCTTCCTCCTGTTTCCTCTGTCTCTGTTTTCCAGGAAGAACCAGGTGATTTGTCTGGGGTCCCGAAGGAATATCATGATCTCAGGATGGTCTTTAGTCGGTCACGGGCTGCCTCTCTCCCTCCTCACCGTCCATATGATTGTAGCATTGACCTTCTCCCCAATGCCACGCCTCCCCGCGGACGGTTGTATTCTCTGTCTGCGCCTGAACGCAAAGCTCTCGAGAAGTATTTATCTGAGTGTTTAGACGCTGGCACTATCGTGTCTTCTACGTCTCCCGCCGGTGCAGGGTTTTTTTTGTTAAGAAGGATGGGTCTTTGCGTCCCTGCATCGATTATCGAGGTCTTAATGACATAACCATAAAGAATCGTTATCCCTTGCCGCTTATGTCATCGGCCTTTGAAGTCCTGCAGGGAGCAAAGTTCTTTACTAAGCTCGACCTTCGTAACGCTTATCATTTAATCCGCATTAAACAGGGGGATGAATGGAAAACTGCTTTTAATACTCCTCTTGGGCACTTTGAATATCGCGTTCTTCCGTTCGGACTGGTCAACGCTCCCGCTGTCTTTCAAGCGCTGGTCAACGATGTCCTCCGGGACATGCTCAATGTTTTTGTATTCGTGTACCTCGACGATATTCTCATTTTTTCTCCCTCTCTCCAGGTGCACATCCAGCACGTCCGTCGAGTTCTTCAGCGTCTGCTCGAGAATAAACTGTTTGTAAAGGCTGAGAAATGCAAGTTCCACGCTCAATCGGTTTCTTTTTTAGGCTCGATTATTTCGGCAGACGGGGTTAGTATGGATCCGGACAAGGTGAGAGCAGTCACTGATTGGCCAGTCCCAGATTCTCGGACCGCTCTTCAGCGTTTTTGGGGTTTTGCTAATTTTTACCGTCGTTTTATTTGTAACTTCAGTCAGATCGTTGCTCCCTTAACTACATTAACCTCTCCTAAGATCCGGTTTCTATGGTCAGAACCCGCTCAGAACGCTTTTGATCGCTTAAAGACCTTGTTCACGTCAGCTCCCATTCTGTTATTTCCCGACGTCTCTAAACAATTTATCGTTGAGGTTGACACATCGGAGGTGGGTGTTGGGGCTATCCTTTCCCAACGCTCATCCATTGACGATAAGGTCCATCCCTGCGCGTTTTTCTCACACAAGTTGTCTCCCTCAGAGCGCAATTATGATGTGGGAAACCGCGAACTTCTCGCCATTCGTCTTGCCCTTGAAGAATGGCGTCAGTGGTTAGAGGGTACTCCCGTTCCGTTCGTTGTGTGGACTGACCACAGGAATCTTGAATATATCCGATCAGCTAAGAGATTAAGTGCACGTCAGGCACGTTGGGCATTGTTTTTTACTCGTTTTGACTTTACGATTTCTTTTCGTCCGGGTACTAAGAATGTAAAACCTGACGCGCTGTCTCGCCTCTTTGATTCCTCGGTGGTCGTCGATTCAGATTCTCCCATTATCCCAGAGGGACGTGTGGTTGGCACTGCCATTTGGGGTATTGAGAGACTAGTTAAACGTGCCCTTACTCGAGTTGTTCCCCCGCAGTCGTGTCCTAGTAACCTACTTTTTTTACTCGTCTCCGCACGTCAAGCTGTGTTAAAGTGGGCTCACTCTTCTAAACTCTCTGCCCATCCCGGTGTTAGGGGCACCTTGGCTTCCGTTCACCAACGCTTTTGGTGGCCCACTTGCGAACGGGATACTCGTCGGTTTATTGCCTCTTGTCCCGAGTGCGCCCAGACCAAGACTAGCAATAACCCCCTGGCCGGACTCTTAAGACCATTACCCATCCCTTCGCGACCCTGGTCTCATATCGCACTTGATTTTATTACTGGTCTTCCTCCACGGACTCCCCTCTGACGTCGTGTCTGACGGGTCCACAGTTCGCGTCACAATTTTGGAAAGAGTTTTGTCGGTCAATCGGAGCCTCCGTAAGTCTCTCGTCCGGCTTCCACCCGCAGACAAACGGTCAAGCCGAACGGGCCAATCAGACTGTCGGCCGAATTTTACGTTCGCTCGCATTTCGTAACTCCACTTCATGGGCTGAACAGCTTCCCTGGGCGGAATATGCTCATAACTCGCTTCCGTCCTCCGCTACTGGTCTATCACCGTTTCAGGCCAGTCTCGGTTATCAACCTCCCCTTTTCGCGTCTCAGAGTGCTGATTTTTTTCTGTCCCATCAACCTCCTCCTCGGGAGCGCCAGGGGGCGCTCATTGAGGAGGGGGCACTGTCATGATCCTGTTTCTTTCTCACACACACTCACACGTTAGCGCTATTTCCTCATTTACGCACACACCTCCTCATTCATTCACACACTCACACGTTAGCGCTATTTCCTCATTTACGCACACACCTCCTCATTCATTCTCACAGCTGTCTATCCTTTACCATTTGCCATCGCTCATTTCCTTCACCTGAATCCCCTTTTCCTCTGATTAGCGTTCCTATTTCTCTTCCCTGTCTATACCTGTCTTGGCCTGAGTATTGCATAATCTCCCTACTGCAGAACGTCGATTTAATCTCTGTCTCTGTCATGTCGTGTCGTATCCTGTCATAATCTTGTCAGGTCAGAAGCTGTTTGTGGAGCCGATTGCCTTTGAGAAAGATAAACTGAGTCGGAGATTCGCCGCTTGCCTCTACTCTCCCACGGGAAACTTCAACCTGCACCTTTCCTTTTACGGAGCTATCTTCTATGAATCTGACTGCTGTTTATGTAGCCGAGACCTTATTTGAACATTTTACTACTGCTTGTAGTTCTAAGTTTCCCTTTGAGAACCCTTTCTGTTTATTGAACTCTCTGGCAAGTTTTGCTTCAATTAAAGTAACTGTTTCTCCGCATTTGCTGTCTAATCCTCTTACCTTCATGACAGTGTACTCTTTCTTTGTAAAAAAAAATGATTATAGGCCTACATTTTATCTATGTATTCATTAGTTTGAATATAGCCAACATTGGAACAGCTAACATCTTAGTTGATGACTTTATTTTTGACAAAAATAGTATTTTATATATATAGAAATTGCTAAACAAAAGCTTATTTGATGTGGCAGTATATTCTACAGTAAAAACTGTACTCAAATCTAGTCAACAAAATGTTGTCTTTCATATTTCACCTGACTGTAACATTGTTTTTATGAAATATTAGGGCATATAAATGTTAATTTGCAGTTTAATACGTATTGCTTATACAAATAGCCTACATTTTATTTAAACATATTTCAGTCGATTTTTAATCATCTCAGTATAGCAATACAGTTTGCTAAAACATCATCATTCATTCACACATGCGATTTAAATTTAAACTGTCTTTTTGCGAGCTGTGGTAAACAGCGCGCATCTCTGCCGTTCATTCATTCATAAACAGAAACCCGATTCACGTGAGAAGGAAAAAAACTTACAGTATACCTCAGCTCGCTCCTCGATATACCCGCACTTCTGAGGTACATTTTCCATTATTATTATTCCTCACAGCGCTGCGAGACGGTCTAAACAAGTAATGATCTGAATAAACTTGTGTTTTCTTGAGCTGATATGGGGGGCGTTCACAGGTTTGCGTGGATTGCCTCATTCATTTGCGTTTGAATAGCGCGCGCTCTCCGTGGGCGGAGTCACATTACATTTGAATCAGCTGTAATGAGCTCGACCGGAATCGCTCTCTTTTAATACAGATTTCAGAATGGACTACACTGACAGAGAGAAGGCAGAACTCGCATCACGTTTATTTTTCTTTATTTGGCAAAAAGCACAACACTTTGTTTTTATTGTGAGTATACACAAAAATAATACACATTTAACAGAATCGATTGATGTATGAAACTCCTATGGAAAATCAAAGTCAACAGAGTATTTATGAGTTCCCTTTCATTGTCACTCCGAGTTACGTCGGATGACGACGAATGGGGTTTCGCTTAGAAAGCCTGTCATCTTCGAGTATATAAAACGAGCCAATGGCAATGAAATGCCATGGGTCTGCGGAATTTGCATAGTGTATCTCCGCCCCATCCTGGAGGTATATAAGGAAGTACGCCGGCAACATGCAGATATGTTTTCGCTTCGGAGCCAAGTTGATTCTTCACTCCACAGCCAATTCTGAGTTCATCTCCTCTTTCTTTTCGAGACGAGCCTCTCTCCAAGTGTTGGTGTGACAGCGAGTTCCAGCGAGTGCACATTCCCTGCTTATCTTTGCCAGAGTTTGTGTGTTCATCTCCCTGGTCGCTTCAACATTTGTGGAGAAATCTCCTTTCACAAAAGAGCATTGCACGCGGCACGTCTTTTTAAAGATGCCTCGCACGTCTGGGTGTCGAGCACGCTAAGGCAGCGTTTGTGGATGAGTCATGTTTCCATTGCGGGAACATGCCCATCGCACGGTTGCGGTCGAGACTCAATGACCTTCGTGGTAGAGTCCCCTCACCCGCACCCCGATCTACGAGCTCCACGAGAGCTGGTACTTCGGCTGGCGGCCAGGGTGACCTGAGGGTTACGGTGTGGAACAACGCGCTGACTATTACTAGGAGTCCTTGGGAAGTGACGATTCGGCTGTGCTGCCACCTTCGGGTGTCCCAGCATTGCCCGAGTCTGATCCCGAGCTGACGGCCATGCTTTCCCAGGCAGCCGCGGCCATTGGTCTAGAGTGGTCCCCGCCACCTGGTCCAGTGGGCTCGCGGCTGGATGATTGGTTTTTGGGAGCGGCCGCTGACCCTCGTCGCCGCCCAACCCCAATACCTTTCTTCCCGGATGTGCATGAGGAGGTCACGAGGTCCTGGAAGGCACCATTGTCTTCCCGTGATCGCTCGGCGACCTCCTCCGCCTTTCCTCCTCTCGATCAGGGGGCTGCTAAAGGGTACACTGGGGTTCCCCAGGTTGAGCGCTCTGTTGCGATGCAACTGTGTCCTCAGAGTGCTTCTTCCCGTGGCGACCCAAAGCACCCCTCCAAGGCCTGTAGGTTCTCCTCCACCCTCGTGGCGAAGGCCTACAGAGCTGCGGGGCAGGCAGCCTCCTCACTGCATGCCATGGCGACACTGCAGGTCTACCAGGCCTAGTTGTTACGTGACATGCACGAGGGGAGGACTGACCCAGCACTTGAATCCTTGGTTGTCCCATTCCCGCTGCTCATCTCACGACGGGCAGCACCCTAAAATGGTTAACCCTCTGGGGTCTAAGGTGTTTTTGGGGTCCTTGAGATGTTCTGACATGCCCTGACATTTTTGCTTTTTTCAGTTGCTTATAAACATATTAATGGCAAAGGTGTAAATTCACTCTATATAGCACAAAGAGGGCTACCATCATATGTGAGCACCATGCATGTACATGTTTGTATTTTTGAGAGAATAATGTTTATGCATTGGTTATTGAAAAAACTAAAAACTAAAGTTTCTGAAATAAGGCCATAAAACACATTCTAAATATGTGTCAATAAGACTTTTGACTAATGGATGTCACCTAGAGTTTTTTCTTCAAAATGATGTGAAAATTATCCTGCCTAATCATTCACATAACACAATGCATTGATTTAAATTTTGCAAAACACTTTCTGTCTGGAAAGGCAATATGCGGACTGGGCGTCAACGATCATGCATATTTAGTGGTTCGCACCTGGAGACAATGGGGCCCACATACTTAATGAGCCATTCATTCAGGTGTGTCACAATAAAGAATGCAAGAGCAACAGTTGGAAGCATCTCGTGTTTTTTTTTTATTTTTCCACAAATTGTGCTTGCAAATTGGCCTATAATATCAAAAGGAAAACATGTCTAGTAATTGTGCAGTTAATTCTCATACTGTATTTTCAGTTTTGGAATATTTATCCTCTCCCCAAATTTGTCACTAATAAAACACAATAAAAAATTATTTTAAAGAAAAGGCTTATATTTACCTTTTATTAGTTTGTTTACATCTACCTTGTTTTTTTTTATTAAAAAGGTTACAATTACAACAACAATTCAAGTGTAATCTTTCTTTGTAAAAACTAAAGTATACATTTTATCATACATATTTCAAAGTTAAGGATTCATTACTTGAATATAGCCTAGGCTATATTGGAATAAACACTATAGCATATTATTTGATTATTTTTGACAAAACGTACTATATTTAACATATGAGCAAAAATTGGCAAACAAAAGCTTATTTGAGGTGGCAGATATTTTACAGTAAAAATGTATAATCTATCCAAAACTAATCAATGAAATGTTGTCTTTTATATGTCTGTAACATAGTAACTTTCGTTTTTATTATAAGAAATATAAATGTTAATTTGCAGTTTAATACGTTGCTTATACAAATACATTTTATTTCAACATATTTCACTCGATTTTTACTCAGTAGCCTATAGCAATACAGTTTGCTAAAAGCGAAACATTCACAGACAGAAACGATTCAAATTGAAACCGTCTTTTGCCAGTTGTGGTAAACAGCGGCATTTCTGCCGTTCATTCATTCATTCATGCACAGATACGCTCCGCACTTGAGAATGGAAAAAAAAAAAATTAATACATTATTCCATAGCCTCGGATCTGTTGCTCCTCGTACTTCTGAGGTAAATTTTCCATTATAGTATTATTCCTCACAGCGCTGCGAGACTGTGTAAACAAGTACAATGATCTGATGTGTTTTCTCGAGCTTATGTGGGCGTTCACAGTTTGCGTGGATTGCCTCAGACATTTGCGTTTGAATAGCGTGCGCTCTCCGTGGGCGGAGTCACATTACATCTGAATGAGCTCTAATTAGCCGACTGGAATCGCTCTCTTTTAATGCAGATTTCACATGATGAGAATATTTGTTTTTTATATAAATTACTTCATTTAAAAGAAGAGAATTCAAGCTTCATGCCTGTGTGTCTGTATGTCTGTTTGACTGAGTATTCGCTGAGTTATGGTTCATTTTCGGACGCGTTTCAGAATGGACTACACTGACAGAGAGAAGGCAGAACTCGCATCATGTTTATTTTTCTTTATTTGGCGAAAAGCACAACACTTTATTTTTATTGTGAGTATACACAAAAATAATACACACTTAACACGATCGATTGATGTACCGGGCCGCTATACCACCCACGCCTGGGCCGGTCATTCCGCCTCGCTGCACCACCGACGGTACGTCTGTGGTCCGTATGACCCCGCTGGTTCAGTTTCTGGGAGCCTGGTTAGAGCTTCCCGGTCTGTCCCGCTGGGTCGCGAGGACCATCAGGCTCGGCTACGCGATTCAGTTTGCGCGGTCTCCTCCCCGCTTCAGGGGAGTCCGCTTCACAATGGTCGGTGGCAACGCCCCTGTCATGAGAGCGGAGGTCGCCACCCTACTGGCGAAGGGTGCGATCGAGACTGTCCCTCCAGCCGAAATGAGGTCCGGCTTCTACAGCCCTTACTTCATTGTACCGAAGAAATCCGGTGGGTTACGACCTATCCTTGACCTGCGCGTCTTGAACCGCTCCCTTCACAGGCTGCCGTTCAAGATGCTCACGGCCAAATGCCTTTTCGAATGCGTACAGCCACAGGATTGGTTTGCAGCGATCGACCTGAAGGACGCCTACTTCCATGTCTCCATTCTTCCTCGACACAGACCGTTTCTTCGGTTTGCTTTCGAGGGGCAGGCATACCAGTACGCGGTTCTCCCTTTTGGGCTAGCCCTGTCTCCTCGCGTCTTCACGAAGGTCCCCTACGAAGGTCCCCTACGAGAACACGGGGTTCGCATCCTGAACTATCTTGACGACTGGCTGATTCTAGCTCACTCTCGAGACCAGGTTTGCGAACACAGGGACCTTGTGCTCCGGCACCTAGCTCGTCTGGGCCTTCAGGTCAACTGGGAGAAGAGCAAACTCTGCCCAGTGCAGAGGATCTCTTTTCTCGGTATGGAAATCGACTCTGTCGCCATGTGCGCGCAGCTTACGAGCGAGCGCGTGCAGTCACTGCTGACTTGTCTTCTTCAGTTCGAGGGCAAGAGTGCGGTCCCACTGAAACTCTTTCAGAGGCTCCTGGGTAGGGCTGTGTATTGGCAAGAATCTGGCGATACGATACGTATCACGATACATGGGTCACGATTCAATATATTGCAATATATTTCGATACTGTGCATAAGGTGATATATTGGGATTTTTTTAAAGTAAAGTATATTAAAAATATTTAAAAAAAAAAGACATGATGTGCATAAAAGTCAAAGAAGATTACTTTAGGTAAACAATTCAGTACACAGAAAATCAAACTGTGTGAAATTGTGGTTCACAGGTTCTTAGTGAGCAAATTTTTATATGCTCAAGTAGGCCATAATAAAAGAAAATAGGTACATAGCCCCTAGTCACAATACAAAACAACAACGTGAACTGGACGAAAATGAATGAAAGTGGATGAAAGTGAACAAAATGAATGTGTCATATATTGAAATCAAGTTTTATGTGGTAAAAGATTTTAAAAGAACTAGACGCGCGAATGAGGCGAACCGCGCCGCGCCGCGCTAAACGCCTCGTGCCGCAGGACCTCCAGACGCGCGTAAACGCGTCTTTGCATTGACTTAACATTGAAATCACTCGCGCCAGATGCTCTATTCGCGTTTGGTGTGAACGATGCACGCGATTACATTTAGAAATAGACAAGCTTTGTTTCCAAATGCACCAAGCAAAGATATCCTTTCAATTGTATAAACTTTTATAAAACCAGCCAATATAATCACAATAAACACATCCAAAATGAAATATTTAACATATATATAACAACTGCACAACGTCTAATTTGTAAACAAAATGATTTACGCACTAAATCCAGCATGAACTCAAATTGCATATGTTTAAACTCTCAAGACAGACGCCACATCCCGAACCTCACAGCAATTGGCTGTCGACTGCGTTTTTCGCTTGATATTTGTATAAAGGAACTGCCGACTGCCAACTTTTTGATGCTCTCGGTCGCTCTCAACGCTTTCTCCGGTCCGCTGTCAATCCTAAAATATCCAGTGGACACGCACCGTTATAGGCGAGACTGGCGAGGACACTAGTGCTGCGTCCCAGCATAGCTATCTAGTGGTAGGGATTTAAACAACATAAACGTGAACCACTGTTTTACGGTCTTACCATGAATATTTTTGGACGTAAAAAAAAAACAAAAAAACGATATTGCGTTTTTGAAAATCGATACAGTATTGCAAAATAAAATATCGCGATACTCAAGTGTATCGATTTTTTCTTTCACCCTTACTCCTGGGACATATGGCATCCGCAGCCGCAGTAACGCCGCTCGGTTTGCTTCATATGAGACCGATTCAGCTTTGGCTTCGCGATCGAGTCCCGAGTTGGGCATGGCAACACGGCACGCTCCGAGTCCCAGTGACTCCGACCTGCCGTCAGACCTTCTCCCCGTGGTCGAACCTCAATTTTCTACGGGCCGGAGTTCCCTTAGAACGAGCTTCCAGGCATGTTGTTGTATCCACAGATGCCTCCGCCACGGGTTGGGGTGCCATGTGCAATGGACATGCTGCCGCGGGCTCCTGGACAGGACCCCAGCGCCTTTGGCATGTCAATTGCCTCGAGTTGCCTCGAGTTGCTGGCTGTACGCCTTGCCCTGCACCGCTTTCATGCGTTGATCAGGGGTCAACACGTACTAGTTCGATCAGACAATACCGCCACAGTAGCGTACATCAACCATCAAGGTGGTCTACGCTCCCGCCGTATGTCGCAACTCGCCCGCCACCTCCTCATATGGAGTCAGAAGCATCTGAGGTCGCTTCGAGCCATTTATATCCCGGGAGACCTGAACCAGGCAGCCGACGAGCTGTCTCGGCTTCGGCCTCTCGCTCCATCCCCAGACGGTTCAGCTGATTTGGGATCAGTTCGGGGACGCACAGGTAGACCTTTGCGTCCCCCAACTCCCACAACTCGTCCCACTGCAACCTGTTTTATTCCCTGACCGAGGGCACGCTCGGCACGGATGCACTGGCGCACAGCTGGCCGCGGGGCCTCCGCAAGTATGCGTTTCCCCCAGTGAGCCTTCTTGTGCAGATCTTGCGCAAGATCAAGGAGGACGAGCAGCAGGTAATTTTGGTTTCCCCGTATTGGCACAACCGCACCTGGTTCCCAGAACTAGTACTCCTCGTGACAGCACCTCCCTGGCCTATTCCCCTGAGGAAGGACCTGCTTTCTCAGGGACAGGGCACCTTGTGGCACCCTCGTCCCGATCTGTGGAACCTCCACGTGTGGCTCCTGGACGGGACGAGGTAGGTTTGAGTACCCTACCACCAGCGGTGGTGGCTACCATCACTTCCGCTAGAGCATCGTCCACTAGACATGCCTATGCGTTGAAGTGGAACCTCTTCGTCAACTGGTGTTCTTCTAAACATCTAGAACCCACGAAATGCCCCATCAGTGTCGTGCTTTCCTTCCTGCAAGAAGGGTTGGAGCGAAGGCTGTCTCCCTCCACCCTGAAAGTGTATGTTGCCGCCATTGCCGCACATCACGACGCAGTTGATGGTGAGTCCTTGGGAAAGCACGACCTGATCGTCAGGTTCCTGAGGGGAGCGAGGAGACTGAATCCTCCTCGTCCTCCCCTCATACCCTCTTGGGACCTCTCAGTGGTTTTAACTGCCCTGCAGAGTGCTCCCTTTGAGCCTCTGCAATCAGTGGAGCTTAACCCTCTGGGGACCAAAAACGCGGCCGCGCGTTTTGCTGTTTTTTTTTTTTTTGCAATGAAAATAAACACTAAATGCTCTGTTAATTTTGATCTTTCATTTTCGTGTAATACATCAATCGATCCTGTTCAGTTTCTATTTTTTTCTGTATACTCACAATAAAAATAAATGTTTTGCTTTTTGACAAATAAAGAAAAATCAACATGATGCGATTTCTGCCTTCTCTCTGTCAGAAAACTCTCATTTGAAACGCGTTCGAAAATGATCTATAACTCCGCGAAAATTCAGTCAAACAGGCAAACAGACCCACGGGCATAAAGCTTGAGATCGCATCTGTTAAATGAAGTAACTTATATAAAAAACAAATATTCTCATCTTCTGTAATCTGTATAAAAAGAGAGCGACTCCAGTCGACCTCATTACGAGCTAATTCACAGTAATGTGACCACTCCCCGGAGAGCGCGTGCTATTCAAACGCAAATTCTGAGAACTATTGAAGATCTGTGAAATGCCCTCATCAGCTGTAAACAAAGCGCGTCGCGATCGAGTGAGGCATAATATAGCCTACCTTATGGAGAAAAGATTCCTCAGAACAGTGCTGATATGAGGAGCAATATCTCCTGATATGAGGAGCAGATCCCGCTGAGGAGTGAGGTAGGCTGTTTTCTTTTCTCAAGTGTGGAATAACGTTATGGAATAACGTTAGTGTAGGCCTATGCAAACCGCAAAAAGATGAATCGCATTTCTATAATATGACTCGCCTTTCTGTGAGATGAATGAAGGGTACATATTTGTAAAGACTGTTTAGCCTAAATATAAATCGCGCGTCTGTGTGTGAAAGAATAAACTGCTTTGCTATAGCCTACCGAGATGAGTAAAAATCGACTGGAATATGTTGAAATAAAATGTATTTGTATAAGCAACGTATTAAACTGCAAATTAGCATTTATATGCCCTAATATTTCATAAAAACAACGTTACAGTCAGTCACTTGTTGACTAGATTTGGGTACAGTTTTTAGGCTACTGTAAAATATACTGCCACATAAAATAAGCTTTTGTTTAACAATTTCTGCTCATATCTAACGTTATATATATATATATATATATTTGTCAAAAATAAAGTCATAGACTAAGATGTTAGATGTTCCAATGTTGGCTATATTCAAACTAATGAATACATATGATAAAATGTAGGCCTATAATCTTTTTTCTTTTTCTTTTTTACAAAGAAAGAGTACACTTGAAATATTGTTGAAATTGTAATTGGAATTGTAACATTTTTAATAAAATAGCAAAACATATTTACAAGAGAGATGTAAGCAAAATCTTAAATGGTCAATATAAGTCTTCTTCTAAATACATCTTTTGTCCTTGCATTGTGGCTCAGTCAGTGTCACACCTGAAAGAATGGCTCATTAGGCAGAGTCATTATGCAGAGTCATTATGCAGAGTGGGTGTAAACTACTCCTCCCCCTCGCATATTGGCTTTCCAAGCAAAACCTGTTTTACACCATTTAAATCAATGTATTTTTTTTGTGAACGATAAAGCAAGACTATTTTCATATCATTTTGAAACTCAAAGGGACAACATCCATTAGTCAAAAGTCTTGTGGACACATATTTAATATGTGTTTTGTGGTCTTAATTCAGCAACTTTCATTTTTATTTTTTCCAATAACCACGCATAAAAATTATTCTCTTCAAAATACAAACATCTACATACAAGTTGCTCGCATATTATGGTAGCCCTGTTTGTGCTATATAGAGTGAATTTACACCTTTTAAAATAAAATAAAATTCTGAATTAAAACTATAAGGAAACACCAGTAATTTGTTTAGGCTTGGTTTGTAGGGATTTCCAAACCTGCACACATATATTCAAACACACATAATTATTGAACCTGTAAGAACTGATTTTCCTGCTAAAACAAAACGCACCCTGCAATAAAGCCATAAAATTCACCCTGGACAGCAGATAGCAAAGACAGAGCACAGAACCTTGTTCTGCCCAAATTTATCTCCTTGTCCCCTTTTTTGACTTCAACTCATCCCCCCTCTCCTCCCTCAAGGCACTGAAAGTTCATTAAGAATGTCTATATAACACATATGGTGTATCTTGTGAATATGTTGTTTTTCCTTTTCATGTTTGGTGTCATTTTAAGGGTCTCAGTGCGATTGGTAAAATGGTCTTAATTTCATTGCAGTCATTGGTTTAATGAGAAAGATTGAGAACTCAGGAGAATCCTGTATCTCTCTGGCTGATATCTCTTTACGATATCTCAAGAAATCAGGTGCTACCCCCCTGGGGTACATGGATTGGCCCAACCAACTCTAAACAACATTTGTATAACCCCCTTCTGTTCTGGTCTGGTATTTAAGGCGAGGGAATAGAACACACTTGGGGAATCTTTTACCAGGATCATCCCCCACACAGTAATGCATGTCAGTATTTTCCTGTTGGAAAATCCTGACACATTACTGTGTGTCTTTGTCAGGAGAACATTGCTTACTTTTAGAGTCATCTTTGAGTAAATGATGTCATGTATTTTCTGAATTGGCTTTTAATCATTTACTTCTGTAATTGGCATGATACATTTTTACCTGACAAATAAATGTTACATCTTGATTTATTCTGAAGTATTCTGAAATCATTATTTTAATATATTAAGGAGGCTGGTGCTACCGCAAATCTTAGTTAAGGTAGGTCAAACTAAAGGCGCATGTATGAACGGAGCAGTAGACACGTCATCATGAAGACCTTTTGATTTCTGTCTATCACTGGTTTAGCAAGTTGTATGGAAGTGGCTAAATTAAACTACACTCTCTAGTCCGAGTAAGCAGTAGGCGACCGACTTTAGAGGTATTGGCAAACCCTACATCCTCTGACTAAAATCAGAATTAACAAGTTTGTGTCCGTGAGAAACACGAATTGGCCGACGTGATCTCTGTGCGGCATTGGGTCCATAATGAATTTATAACTGAAAGTATGGGATCACTCAGAATAATCAAAGATCTAAATTAATTCATAATCAATGTCAGATTACGCATAGAGCTAAAGTAATACTAAAACTAAATTCCAATAAATTAAGTGAACTTCACTGGAGCGCTGAAAAGACATACACGCTTTAAACCTTCGCCAGGCCGTTGGATTCCGTCGTTGGGCCAATGGATGGTCCTTACAAACCCGTTCTTAATGAAAGAACCAAATTGCTTACCACAGCTATGCAGACGACACACAGCTCTACTTAGCCCTATCACCTAACGATTACAGCCCCATTGACTCCCTGTGCCAATGCATTGATGAAGTCAACAGTTGGATGTGTCAAAACTTTCTTCAGTTAAACAAAGACAAAACTGAAGTCATTGCGTTAGGAAACAAAGATGAAGTTCTCAAGGTGAACGCATACCTTCACTCTAGGGGTCAAACAACTAAACATCAAGTCAGGAATCTTGGTGTGACACTAGAGTCAGACCTTAGTTTCAGTAGTCATGTCAAAGCAATAACTAAATCAGCATACTATCATCTGAAAAATATTGCAAGAATTAGATGCTTTGTTTCCAGACAAGACTTAGAGAAACTTGTGCATGCTTTCATCACCAGCAGGGTGGATTATTGTAATGGACTCCTCACTGGCCTTCCCAAAAAGACCATAAGACAGTTGCAGCTCATACAGAACGCTGCCGCCAGGATTCTGAGCAGAACCAGAAAATATGAACATATCACACCAGTCCTCAGGTCTTTACACTGGCTCCCAGTTAAATTTAGGATTGATTTTAAAGTATTATTACTAGTATATAAATCATTCAATGGCCTTGGACCTCAATACATTGCAGATATGCTCACTGAATATAAACCCAACAGATCACTCAGATCACTAGGATCACATCAGCTAGAAATACCAAGGGTTCACTCTAAGCAAGGCGAGTCTGCTTTTAGCTATTATGCCAGCCGCAGCTGGAACCAGCTTCCAGAGGAGATCAGATGTGCTCCTACAGTAGTCACTTTCAAATCCAGACTCAAAACACATCTGTTTAGCTGTGCATTTACTGAATGAGCACTGTGCCAATGCTCGTCCGACTATCTGTACTGTATTTTATTTTTTATTTTTCTAAACTGTTTTAATTATTCTTATTTCTTTTTATTATTTTAATTTCTTCTATGTAAAGCACTTTGAATTGCCATTGTGTATGAAATGTGCTATATAAATAAACTTGCCTTGCCTTGCCTTAATGCGCATCTGAACGCCATCAGCGTTTCTCACAGGTTTGCGTTTAAAGTTTGTGTAGAGAGAATGGTGTCGTCTTGGCGGCCCCTAATTTAATTACAAATGATTGTTGCGACGGAAGCGAATCAATCAAAACCAACTTTAGCTGGAAAATAGCTTTATTAAAGAACCGCTATAAAGCCAAAACAATCTTACGTTAAATTATATCTTTATCTCTGTAAAGCTGCTTTGAGACTATCTACATTGTTAAAAGCGCTATATAAATGAAGATGACTTGACTTGACCTTTGTCATTAACATGTTTATAAATAACTGAAAAAAGCACAAATGTCAAGGCATGTCAGAACATCTCAAGGGCCCCAAAAACACCTTGGTCCCCAGAGGGTTAAGTTCCTGTCAATGAAGACAGCGCTCCTGGTTGCATTGGCCTCCATCAAGAGGGTAGGGGACCTGCAGGCATTTTCGGTTGACGAAGCGTGCCTGGAATTCGGGCCGGCTAACTCTCACGTGATCCTGAGGATGTGCCCAAGGTTCCCACCACACCCTTTCGAGATCAGGCCCTTGGAGGAGGCAGACCCAGCCTTGGGACTGCTCTGTCCAGTACACGCCCTTCGTGCTTACGTTGAAAGAACGCAGTGTTTCAGGACCTCAGACCAGCTCTTTGTCTGTTATGGTGGGAAGCTGAAGGGAAAGGCTCTCTCCAAGCAAAGGTTGTCTCACTGGATAGTGGACGCCATTGCTTTGGCTTACCAGCAGCAAGGTCGACCATGCCCCCTTGATGTGACGGCCCACTCCACTCGGAGTGTGGCATCCTCTTGGGCTCTAGCGCATGGCGCCTCGCTAACAGACATCTGTAGAGCTGCAGGCTGGGCGACACCTAACACATTCGCGAGATTCTACAGTCTCCGAGTAGAGCCAGTTTCTTCTCATGTACTCGCTTCAACTAGCCGGTGCTAGATTCTGCTCAGGTGTCTTCGCTTGCTCGCCATTCCTCTCCACGGACGGGATACGTGCGATATTCCTCAGGTGAGCCTAATAAGCCCTGAGTCTCCTCCAGCACTGCTGACGTCAACGCCAGATTTATGCCACTGGCAGCTTTCGTGCTTGGCTAGGTGCCTCCATGTGCATGGTTCCCCTCCGGGCGACCCCCACATGTGTATTTCCACTGTAAGCCTCTTTGAGCATGTGTCTTTCCCTTGGAAAGCCACCTTGCCACCCCTGGGGTTGAAATATTCCACCTGCGGCTGGACACCCCAGTGTTACTCCGTATGCAGCCCTTCGGGGTCATATGTGTATTCCAAGTCCCCCCCTTCGGGTTGGGCATGATTGCATATTTCCGCTGAGATATGCTTCCCAGTGTACCTTGGTATTCCTGTGTTAAGTAGGAGTCCTTCGTCCGTGCCAGTCTCACGACAGGGAGCTCAGACTTACGCAGGGCACTGGAAGACAGTCGAGAGGTGGCGTGATTAGACTGGGAACCCCATTCGTCATCATCCGACGTAACTCGGAGTGACAACGAAAGGGAACGTCTCGGTTACGTATGTAACCCTCGTTCCCTGAGTAGGGAACGGAGACGTTACGTCTCCCTGCCACTTCCGCTGTACCGAGTTCAGTCTCGGCTCCTCAGCGAAGACATATCTGCATGTTGCCGGTGTACTTCCTTATATACCCCCAGGATGGGGCGGAGATACGCTATGCAAATTCTGCAGACCCATGGCATTTCATTGCCATTGGCTCGTTTTATATACTTGAAGATGATAGGCTTTCTAAGCGAAACCCCATTCGTCGTCATCCGACATAACGTCTCCGTTCCCTACTCAGGGAACGAGGTTAACATATGTAACCGAGATGTTTCTTTTACACTGATAAAAAAAAAGCGAGCTGGTATCGCCGGCGATACCGCCGACCTCAGGGGGTTTGAGTTCCAGATGAATTTGTGACTGTTACACCTGTTCAACCACAGCAGAGTTTTGTAAATGGTAAGTTTGTGCTTTTTCTTTTTTTTTTTGTCTTGTGTTCTGAGGATCCGCTGTACCTTGGGGAAACTGTGTTTGTACATGTACTAATTTAATTGTTTTTGCAAGCAATCATAGAAATACAGCACATTGCAATATATATTTATTTTCTGTGAGAAACGGACCTTGAGTTTGAGCTTCAAATATAACCTTAATGGTCGGGTTGGGTTAAATGATACAACAAATACCAATCACTTTTCTGGAGTGTGGAGTTTCCATCTTGCGGACTCACCTTTCCAGACACAACTTCATGCTTTTGGATTATCACTTCTTTTGGACTGTATATACACTGGTGGACACGAACACTGGGACGCTTCAACACCCAAGGATTCTCATGGACTGTTTTAGGGTATGGTGCGATGGACTCTATGCTTTTATCAGCCTGAGTTTTCCTGGTTTTATTGTGTTGTTTCAAAGTCTCCTGTGAAGATTGTAAATACACCGTTCTTATCCACTTTAACCTCAGTTTTTGTCTCATTCTTTTAACACCCATTTCCTCACACAGTAAATCTGACCCCATTTTAACTTTTGTAACTCAATTAATTGGCTGATAGTTACAACTTGACTATATATCATGGGCTATTTGGCATTATTTCACACTGTATCCAGTATCCAGTGTTAGTTTGTAAGATGTACGTTTCCCATTGTTCTTTGTATTATTCTACTCCATGACCTACTTTCCCTGGTTGATTGATTAGTTATTCTGTTTCATTTATCTCATTAATTTCCTTTGTTTCATCCATGCTTATATACCCTGAGTTCTGGCTAAGTCTCTGTCCGTCTTCATCTATGTATAGCATGTATGAAGTGTTTTCTGGTATTATCTTTAGAAATGTCTTTATGCTAATAAAGTGAATATATTTTTCATAATTAACAAGAAATACTTAATAAGTGTTAATAAAGGTGTTGACGAGTGATCCATGAGAGCATAGGCATAGGCATAGAGAGCATCACTAACCACTCGGTGAGTCGTCAAAATTTCTGCGTTCACCACTCTAGTTCATCCAAAACAAACCAGAAAAGAGACTCAAAGTGCTAAATTCCAGAATTATCCTTTAAACTTTTCATCTCCAATCCTGTCTGTATTTGTAAGAAGTGGCGCTGTCCTAAGTTGAAAGATAGCCTACGGCTTTATTATCAAGTAAATAGGTGTGTGTGTTCATGTTGGCCGCTGTCCATTTTCTAAGGTTCTGAAATGCAAACATTTTTTGACTACTTTTTTTTTTTTTTTAAAGGGTGTGCGCCCATGAGCACCCACGGAGGAAAACATAAATCGGCACCTAAGCACGAGAGACAAACTTTTGTCTCATCTCTGTTTCTCCTGTTTATTCAGGTCTTTAATCTGTTGATCTGTTTGTTTCTCTAAACCCTGACAATCAGCAGATGAACAGAGGAGTGTTTATCACTGAAACTTCAGCATGAGAAGAAATCATTATAAGAGAGAGGGAGCATGACAGGCCCTGGAGAAACTCTGTGACGAATAAAGAAGAGCAATAAATAAAACGCGTATAAGGGTTTTGAAATCTTTTATTTTAAATATTTGAGTATTTTTATGGTTCTTTTGTGTTTAATCCAAGGATTTAGCATTATACCTTAACGTTTCAATGCAAGTTAATTTTCAATAGGCTTAGATTTTGTTCATTTTACCTAAAGAAATCCTGATGTTGTTCTTTGACCTGTTTCAACACATCAACTTGATCAGGAGCTCCACCCTCTTACAACACTAACCAGGAAGAGACAGACTTGTTATTTCTCTTTTCTGCCATGCTGACTTTGTCTCGACAAAAGCAATAAAGAATCAGCGATCAGTGGAGTACAAAGGGGAAAACTTTACAGAAGAATTTGAGAAGTTTGTTTCTGAACAAGTTTGTTTCTGATCTTTGTGATTCTCATGGTGATTCATTTTTGAAACCCTCATTCAGAAAGTGAAAGTAAAGTTTAGATTGCTGGAGCTCAAACAGGGAAAATGGCTTCATCAGCTGAAGATGATTATATTTGTCCTGTCTGCTGTGAAATCTACAAGGCTCCTGTTATTTTATCCTGTAGTCACAGTTTCTGTAAAGAGTGTCTTCAAAAGTTCTGGAGAACCAAGGAATCTCAGGAGTGTCCTGTCTGCAGGAGAAGATCCTCAAGATCTGAGGCTCCATTCAATCTTGCGTTAAAAAACTTGTGTGAGTCGTTCCTGAAGGAGAGAAATGAGAGGCGTTCATCAGGGTCTGAGGAGATCTGCAGTTTACACAATGAGAAACTCAAACTCTTCTGTCTGGAGGACAAACAGCCTGTGTGTTTAGTGTGCTTTACTTCACAACAACATGACAATCATAAATTCAGACCCATCAGTGAAGTGGTTTCATCATATAAGGTAAGACAAATGTTTCTTGATTCACATGTAAAGAATTATAACGAGTCACAAACACAGTTCGTTCCAGTTACTAACGTAACTTTGGTCATGATGAGCAAAGATCTGTGTGTGCGCAGAGTTCCTCCTTCGATTGGGCCAAAAGCAGTCAATCATTGAGGTAATTCAGGAAGTGAACTCTCATCTGTCTCAGGGGGAGAGGGCAGCATCCACAAATATCATAAAAGTACGCAGAGCAAGAGACAGTCAGAATTAGGGATGTAAACGTTTAATCGATTAATTGTCGACAAGAATTTACTCGATTAAATTAAATTGTCGGCTAACTGAACATTGCGAACGTGACACGAGATTCTCGCGGGCGGCGAGAGACCCGACACAAACTTGAGGCGGCAAAAAAGAAACCAAACATGAGGCGGTCAAAACGGAGTGGAGTGTGGGAGCATTAAATTACAGAGCTGCCAACTCTAACGCATTCACCGTGAGACACGCAATTGACACTTTTCACACGCTCTCACGCCACACATCCATTTTCTCACGCACAGAAAATTTGCGAAACAAAGAGGACACGGAGACCTACAGACTAAACAGAGCAGGTTATTTATGATAGAAAAACATCTCAGCTCTCAGATTCTGTCACTTTTATTACGAAATTCAAACAATAAATACCGTTTTGGCATTTGGAAATGTGACGTGATCCCTAGCGCACGTGAACCGATCATCTCTACAAGCTAATAGTAAATAAACACGAACACTGTTGAAAGATACAGTACAACTTACCGAAATGTATATTCCTCATACATAATATCGATCAATCAGTGTTTTTCATCAGCGTGAAGAGGTCAATAACATAGCTGGAGAACAATTATGTCACATTTACCTCAGGAAAGCCATTTAATGAACATAATATAGGCTATAGCACGTAGTTGGCAAGAAAAAAAATAGCTATAGAGAGTATTTTGCTAAATATGTGTACTATATTACATATTTATTATATTTTTACTTATATCATTAAATAGAGTTGTTTATATTATTATAAAAAAACGCATTATATTTAATTATTTTTAACCTTAAATAATAGTCTACTACCAGCTCTCTGTATGTTTACAGCATTAGGTGAGTTGTTTTTTTCTCTTGAGAAAAATTAACCCTATCTTGTGTAGCCTACCTAATATTTATCCAAATGAGTCAATATTAAATCAAATCACAATAATTGAATTGAATTGAAATAATAAAAAAGCTTAGCTTACCAGAAATTGTACCATGTAAACATTGTAACATGTTGTCACTAAACCTAATAAAATTCAGTTTAGTTACAAAATGTTAGTGACAATCACAATACACTTATTGTGATGCATTTTTTTTTTTAATTTTTTTTTACAATTATTTTTTTTATGTATTTTCATTTTCTGTGCATAATTTATTTTGTTAAACTACATAAATGCCATTATCTGTACCATATCCCAACTGTTACAATAAAACATTAATTGAGCAATATAACATGCATTTTTATTCAGTATATACGCAATATTTTGCTTTTTATGTTAAAGACACTATATTGATACCGTGAGAAATTTACATTCTCAGGAAAGTAGCCGCTTATCAGTTAATCGTTAATCGATCGATTAGGTCAATCAACTAATGATTAATGAATTTATCGATAATTTGCATCCCTAGTCAGAATGGTATCCATTCTGGTTAAGCCCCTTCGAATTAGCATTAGCATTTTCTGGAACGAGGAAGAAGCGGCTGTAAAAGTCTGAGTCGCCCTTCGCTAGCAGAGCTTGTGCTTCAGCTCGGAGGACGTGAGCGTTGATGTCTGAGACTGAAGTGTTAGTCACACTCCTGAAGCAGGGGAGCCTGCGGGAGAACTGGAGCGAGTAACTCCGTTTGATTATTTCTAAAACCCAATCTGACATGCCGGTAAAAGCTTCCCAAGCCCGGCTCTGGGCGGCGAGGGGTTGAAGAGGCTGATATAATCATAATTTAAAAAATAATTTGTTACATTTATATAGTGCTTTTCTAGGTACTCAAAGCATTTTGCAAAAGAGGAATGTTTTCTATTAGAAGTGGTGGATCATCTATGACGACTTCTGGGCCGCTGTAAAACGCTCAGCGAAGCCGTCCACTGCAGACCCGAACAGACCCGAGAGAGAGACGGGAGTCAAGGAGGGCTGTCTTGTCTTGATCTCCGTCAGGGAGCGCACCATGATTTATAACAGAGTTTGCTCAGTCCTCCACTTCAGAGACATAGTGTCATCAAAGTCCTCCTCGGAGCCACCAAATGAAACCATGGCACTCGCTCCAGATGAGGGAAGCAGGAACCCTGGAGGAGCAACACTCGTGGCACGGCATTTTGCAACAAATGTCACTCAAATTTGCTCTTTTAATAGTGACAGTGTCTCTTGAAGAGTTGCCGGATAGCCCAGAGGAGAAGCAACGAGTCAGCTTTAGCTGTCGAAGAGCCGTTAATCCGCTAGTTGAGGCTTGTTTCAGTGATGAGCGGAAAGGCTCCTATCTTCTTCTCTTTGGAGACAGCGAGGAGATGATCTTCACGTTTGAAGGAGAAGAATTCTGATGAAAACAGTTTTCAGCGCGATTTAAATATGCAGTCGGCCCCGTCCGTTTTGGCGGGCTGAAAAGCCATTTGTCTGTAGAGATGTACAGACGTGAACCAATCAGGCTTCAGTATTCAGTGTTGATCTGATTGAACAGCTGCAGTGATCAGGACTGGTTGTGTTTAGTCCAGCTGAACTACATTATAAATGCAGTTTCATAGATCTGAGGAGTTAGTAACTACGGGGGCAAATACATTTTCACGCCGGCCCAGTTAGTATTGGAGAACTTTTTTGTTTCAACAAATAGCATTGTAATTTACAAACTACTCAGGTTGCCTTTGTTTTGTGGTAGGTTTTAATTTCTGAATCAATTTAGTATGAGATGGGGGCAAATACTTTTCACTGCATTATATGATCATATCACTGTATTGTCTTCTCTTCACTGTAATCTGGAGTTTTAATGTATTTTTGTTCAATTCTAGGAGGAGCTCAATACAGCACTGAAGTCCTTACAAGAGAAACTTCAAGATAATGAAGAAATGAAAGCAGAGTTTGAGGAAACAGTTCAACACATCAAGGTGAGGAAACAGAGACGAGAGTCATTTTCATTACAGCTGTTGGATCACTATATACAGTTATGATCTGATATAATGGATTCCAGTTTATTATTTCTGTAAATGACTAGCAGCAATCTGCTTCTGGATCCGTTTTATGTCGGGTATCCGAGTTTATCTTGGATATTAATGATGTGTGTCGACTGAGATGATTGAAGTGAATGTGCTTTGATTTCAGTCTCAAGCTGAGCACACAGAGCGTCAGATTAAACAGCAGTTTGAGAAGCTTCATCAGTTTCTCAGAGATGAAGAAGAAGCTACAGTCACTGCACTGAGGGAGGAAGAGGAGCAGAAGAAGCAGAGGATGAAGGAGAAGCTGGAGGAGATGAACACACACATCTCAGCTCTTTCACACACAATCAAAGACATGGAGGAGATGATGAAAGCCAATGACGTCTGCTTTCTGAAGGTCTGATTTCAGATCATTGGTTGATTGATTGATGATTGATTGAGTTCTTGATGATAAATGGTGTGTTTGTTCTGCAGGAGTTTCCTGTCTCAATGGAAAGGTGAGTGATCTGCTCCTGTCTCTGGTCTCTCTGGTTCTGATCCAAAGCCACTGCAGTTCTGACTCCTGAATGTTCTTCCAGAATCCAGAGCTCACAGCCGGATCCACAGATGGCTTCTGGAGCTTTGATTCATGTGCCACGATACTTGGGCAACCTGCCGTTCAGAGTCTGGAAGAAGATGCAGGACATCGTCCAAAACAGTGAGTCTGACTGCAGGAGATCTGAGCTGGACATGATGGATGGGTGGAGAGTTAGAGGCTCTTCATGACATAGATAGATAGATAGATAGATAGATAGATAGATAGATAGATAGATAGATAGATAGATAGATAGATAGATAGATAGATAGATAGATAGATAGATAGATAGATAGACAGACAAGTAACTACGGCTTGAAAGCTGCCAGTAATAATATATTATTATGCATTATAATATTATTATTATTTTAGTTTAAACCAACCGCAACTCCTCTATGACATAGACATAGAGTTAGTTACTGATGTTGTTGAATGAATGAATGAGTCATGGGATGGCAGGAATGAACCCAATAGCAGACAGTTTGCAGGACACACAAGGTTTATTATACACAAAAAAGGGAAAACAAAACCCAAGAGGGGGCAAAACAAGGGCAAGACTGACAAGAGAAGACAAAACTAGACTAACACTTGACAAACTACACTATAACAAAAACAGGATCAAACTTCTACTTAAACAAGACTTTCAATAGATTTACTCACAGACAGATCTCACATAGATTAACAATGAACCGGCCCAGGACAGCAAACACAAGGGGATAAAATAGGGAGAAACTAATGAGGGAAACAGGTGACAAGGGTAAAGCAATGATGACTAAACGAGGGTAACAAGTGGGCGGGGCTAGATGACAAGACAACACAAGCACATGGCCTAGCAAAAGGCCATGTGTGTGCACATAAAACATGGGCCTGTCATGATCCTGCCTCAAGACCAGGGAAAATCAAAGACTAGAAGGCAGAATCATGACAGAATGAATGAATATGAATGAATGAATACATTTTATTATTGTGTCATGTCCAAATAGGACACATCCTTTTCGGGATTATAAGACACCACAAACCACTTCAAATTATAACATTCACTTCCTGTAGATGGTAACATACTTCACAGTAGGTTAACACATGCATAAATAAATAAAGAAGTACATAAAAGTGAAAAAATAAAATAAAGAATTACAGATTTAGTGTTTCACCTAAATGTACTTTTTGTTCTCTTTGCCCAGGCTTTTTCTAGATAATCAGCAAGGGTGAATACCTTATAATCAAAAAAACACTTTAGTCTATCCGCATCATTCAACCACATCAAATCTGTAGTTTTACACTTTTTAAACAACTTCAGCCGCATCTCATGGTATAAAGGGCAGTAAAACACAAAATGAAAATCATTCTCTATATCAATATTACAATAATCACAGATTCTTTCTTCCTCTGGCACTCCCCTGTAACGTCCTGTTTTCAGGTGCAGGGGCAAAACTCCAGAGCGGAGCTGAGCGCAGTCAGCGCACAATGATCTCTGTTTTTTTGATAGGGGAGCACATACATATTTTTCATTTCCAAAACAACTCTTTATTATTCTATATGTTCTTAATTTTGGTTTAAGTAATATATCTTGTGACCATTTACTTTTATGTGTATCTAATAAAACTTCCTTTGCAGCAAGTAGGCCTATATGTACTGTGTTTATATTTTGAAAAAGGTCAGGAGCTCCAATTTGTGTAAATATGTCTTGTACTTCACATGCCCATTGAAGGATTCCAAATTTAAGAATCTATTTGAAATATGCTTCCTTACATAACATCACGGTGAAGAATACTGATTTTAGCATTTGAGGTTTTAATTTAGATAGTATATAAACTGAGAAAGTGATTATTGAGTTTACAGCAAAATATTCCTGCCCGACCTGTTTTTCCTTTGTAAGTTAAATGAGTCAGATCATGGAGACGCTAACCTATTGTCTTTAATGGCTCTTGGAGCAAGAGCCACAGTCCAGACGTTGAATCGTTTGGCTGACTGGATTAGCACATGGGCGTAGGTTTAGGGGGGGACGCTAGGTACTAGTCCCAATCAATATTTTGAGATGACAAATTTGTCCCCACCAATATTTAGCAAGCTCCTTTGAACTGCTATTTGGATCTTTGCGCGGCTATTTGGATCGATTCCAACGGCCAAAACAACGACAGTACAAGAAACGCCGTAATTTGATTGGCGGCGGTGTATCTGACAGGCTACACGCGCTGGCCGGGACTACTTTTGTGCTTGCACTGGCAGCGAGTGGTGTGTGTGTGTGTGTTTGTGTGCGCGCGCGCGCACGCCGACGGTAAGTTACCAGGGCTGTCTCTCTGCCACATACAAAGGCCAGAGTAAAACATTTTAAAATTCCGTTTTTTGCCACTTTTTGTACTTTGTAGATAGATCAGCTATGCCACCCAAGAAGAAGAAAGGGGACATACGAAGCTTTTTCATAAAGCAGAGTGTAAGTAGGCAAAATAACTAGCCACACAAATAAACTAGCAGTATAACGTTACTAGTGACTGACCAGGCTTTCAAATGCAGATTCTACTGTGGAAAATAGTATTGGTGATAGTATGTGTTACCCAGGATGTTGTTACAGTTAAACCTAGCAGTGCAATCTTTCAACTAAGGTTAAGAGTATTGATTAGGCTGTGCAGCACAGCACTGATAGACTCATATCATGATAGAATGCTACGTTAGCAAGTCACTGAATGTTAATTAGCTGACCTTAACTTAGAGTCTTGCAGTCAACATAAACAGTGGATGTCCCCACCAAAGCTGAGGCCAAACCTACGCCCTTGGATTAGCACATATGCATTTGAGTGGTTATGCTGATTAAATTGAGACTGCGGGTCTGGGGCGGGTTCCTTAACCTGTATACTCATTTACATGCTTTGTTTGAATTTGTCTCCACCTTCAAAAGTCCCTCCTCCTAAAATGCCTATAAGACACCATGTAAATTTATATACTTTAGATCATGTTGGAAGTTTCTACAGCAACGTACGGCGGAGTTCTCAATAAAGAATAACTTCCGTTGAACGCAATCCCAACTGTCTCACTGGTCTCTGCTTTGAAGAAAGAAAAACTTTACAACACCATGCACCCTTTACAGACACATCCCAGTTGAATATTTTCTTAGCAACTCGGTTCTCAGGCATTTTCACCAATCTATTCCATAAAGCCATCATACTACCTTTCCACCTTACTTCACTTGGTTCCCAACCCATGTCACCCGTTATTGCTAAGATTGGGGTAAATTTGTGGACTCCTAGGAAATAACGTATTGCTCTATTTTGTACCATCTCTCCTCTCACATTTATTTTTGAGCCCCATATTCCTGCCATATAGTCCATGACAGGGCAAACACAGGCCTGGAATAATTTGGAATAGGTAGCATATCCCAGGTTTCCCAACTGTTTCGTTTTTGCTATTACACCCCCAAGCGCTCTACTAGCAGATTCGGCCAATATACATATACCATGCTTGTAATTCAAATACTCATCCAAAATAAAGCCCAAATATTTATAATGTTCAACATAATCCAACTTGTGACCCCAAAAATAAAACTGAAACTTGCTTCTTCTATGCCCAGATTTACTAAAATGCATAATCTGTGTTTTACTATGGTTAACTCTAAGTCTCCACTTCCCACACCATTTTTCAGCACACTTTAACATCTTCTGAAGATGTTCTTCATTTTCCGCCACCAAAATTATGTCATCTGCATAAAGTAATATGTCTAGTGTGTTATCCCCATCATAATTTATACCCAATCCAAGAGCTTTTATTTCCTGTGCCAAATTATTAATAAATATGGCAAACAGGGTAGGGGAGAGACAGTCCCCCTGTTTAACCCCTTCTGGTGTAGGGAACCACTCTGAATAGTACTCATTGACTTTAACACAAGCTTGAGGGTCTTTATACAATGATTGTAAGGCCCAGTAAAACCTTCCCTCTAGCCCTTCTCCCAAAAGACAATAAAATAATAAAACTCTGTTTACAGAGTCAAAAGCTTTTTGAAAACCGATATAACAAACAAATAATGG
This sequence comes from Leucaspius delineatus, assembly GCA_023718395.1. NCBI lineage: Eukaryota > Metazoa > Chordata > Actinopteri > Cypriniformes > Leuciscidae > Leucaspius > Leucaspius delineatus. Next base: position 1,565,297 of record CM043370.1, read on the forward strand.
CTTGTCTTGCATTAATCTATTTCTAACTACAGTAGTGATAGAAAATACATGATCCACACAGGCTCTTGCCTTTCTGAAACCGTTCTGCTCCTCTACTTAACAATAATTTTCTTCCAGGTAGGCCATGAGCCTGTTATTAAGAATAGATGTATATAATTTGTATGTTGTACTCAATAAGCTAATTCCCCGGTAATTAGTTGGTACTCTAGGATCATTTTTTATAGATTTCGTTATTGGACTAATAATCGACTGGTACCACATAGAGGGAATGAGCCCATTTTCAAAACAAAATTTGAATAAAATAGAAAGGAGATCTTTAAATAACGGACATTTCAATATTTCATTTGTCAACATATCAATACCAGAAGCCTTTCCCACTTTCAGGGCATCAATAGCTTTTTGCACCTCCTCCTCATTAATATCGGCGTTTAGCACATTTTCATGATCAGAGGAGTGAGATGCTTCTCTTTCTAACTTGCAATTAAAAAGACAAATTTCATTTAGAAAAACTGAATCAAAGCAATCCATTTCTTGGTTACCCGAAAACAAATCTGAAAAACACTTTTCCCATTCCTGCAATACCTGTGAGACATCTGAGGCTATTTGACCCTTATTGTCATATATTTCAAAAGGTATTTTATTATATCTTTTGGGCCCGATTTTTCTAATCTGATCCCAAAATCATTGCGGGTTGGAAGCATGCATATCCTCTAGTTGTAAGATACAACCCTTATTATACTGTCTTTTAAAATATCATAACCTTTTGTCAAACTGATTTTGTCTCAATTTAAATTCAGCTCTGCATTGTTATTTTAGTTCTTTTCCACCTTTACATTTCATATAAATATGCTCTGCTTTACGCATCAACTTCCACAAATTTTTAAGCTCTTCATTCCAGAAAGGTTTATTTAATCTGTTAATTTTGTGAGATGACTTTGGTCTTATTTCTACTCCTCCTAATTCATCATACAACAAATTACATACCCTACTATACCAATTATCTATGACATCTTGTTTGTTTTGTGCTACTTGTAATTTGTTAACTAGTTCCATTATACCTTTAATTAATTTCTCTAAGGGTCGCTTTAGATCATGCCTACCTAACTTGCAGGTAGACCTTTTATAAGCCTCCTGATTGATCTCCTCTGTGTTAAAACCAGTTTGTTGCCGTACACTTAATTCAAGTAATGATAATAAATAGTCTGGAACATGACACCTGTCACTGATCAAGTCGTAACATTGACAATCTGAGATGAGTTGGGATGGAGATATAACTTTAAAATCAAGACAGGTTTCAAGGCTATCAAAGGGTATAACTATATAGTCTATAACCGCCTTCCCTTTGGTTGAAATAGAAGTAAAGTTGTCATTAAGGGGGCTTACCCGGCCATTTAAAGCACACATTTTAGCGTCTACTAGAAATTCCAAAAAGGCCTCGCCATGACGATTCACATAGTCATCAATTGCAATACGCATAGGGATATTGTCCACCTCTTTCACATAGTCCAACTTGTCACCAATTCGACTATTTAAGTCACCAACAACATAAATTGCATCCAAATTTGAAAATAAATACATCTGACTTGATAAATGAGCAAAAAAAGTGGATGCATCCCTGCCCCAAAAAGATGTCTCTGGGGGTAAATAACATGAGTACACAGCAAAACCATAATCTGAATATCTGTGCGTAAAACAGATCCCTATAATCCCATCAACTGTTTTGTCAACTATTTCTATTTCATATTCTCTAAAAAGACATGATTTAACAAATATGCCTACTCTACCCGAGCCTCTTGATGCTTTAATATGTGTCATCCTATTCTGCCCAAACCATACATAACCCTCTAAATGTATTACTAAATCTCCCATTAAATGCGTTTTATTTAGAGCAATCAGATCAGGTGCAAGTGCTGTTAGAATTGTAGATCGCAAACCTCTGTTCAGGTCAGTCCAACCGTTAATGTTCCAATGTGCCTTAGTTAAAGAATCTGAAGACGAATGAGCAGCATTTCACGTGGTATCCGTGTAGCGTTGTTTCCCATGTCCGTCTACTCGCGGCTGTTCTTTCCTCCGTAATCGTCCATTTCCAGCGACATAGAACTCTGATCCCCCGGGATTTCCTTGAGAAGCGTCTTAAAGTTTGTTTTAATCAGTCTCTCAGTATGAGACTTCGCCGAGTGTATATACACTCTGCTGAACTCCTGTTGCTCTCGTAGTTGCTGCTTTCTCCGTAGAATAGCAACTTTCTCATGAACAGATCTGAACTCCGCTTTCACCACTCCCGGTGCTCTGCCGTAGGCCCGCATCCTCTCTACCGCAATCGGCACAGCCTCACTGCCGAGACCCTTGATGACGAGCTGCTGCACCTTCATCTGGATGTCCTCCTGTTCTTCTTCTGGTAAACCCAAAATGACGATCGACACGTCTGGATCAAACCGTGCCTTAGATGCCTTGGTATCCACTTTATCTATATTTCTAAAGTGTCAATCCGCGCCTCCAATCGCCCGATTTCCAGATCCATATGCGCATGTATCTCCTTACTTTGTTTCGCCAGTTCAGACAGAACTTGGCTTTGACTTTTCTGAATAGTGGATTCAAGGCGTCCAACTTTGCTGTTCAACTCCTTTGTAATATTGCCGCTCATCTCATCCATTTTATCAGCGAGTTTTCTAAGTTTGTGCGTAAGTTCTTTGTTTTCCATATCTGTGGCAATTGAGTCTGTGTTCTTAGCTCCGGTTCTCAGCGCACTGCCGCTTTCTTTGGACATAAGCAGACCGCACCGGGCGCATACGAACAACAAGTTAAATCAATAGTCTGCTCGGAAGTTACTTCAAAGGCTGCTTGATTACAAGAATGGTAAAGCTAAATCCTGAAGTATCCCTTTAAAGGGAATGTGAGATGTCGCTCTGATTGGTTTATTTCATGTTACGCCCAAACCACACCTATGAATAATGAAGCGACTTCAGACCAACACATTTTAGATTTGCGTCGGGCGCAAGAGTCATTTATCCCGCCGGTATAATAGCAACAGCGCCCGAGATCCACCCACAAAGTTACTTGCATTTCAGATTGTTAAAGCTGCAGTCAGCAAGTCTGGCAGATTGGTTGACTTAGCCAAAATTTTTAATGTTTACAACTCTCATGCCCCTCCCCCACTACCAACGAGCACCCTCCCATAGACCTCCCATGTACCTGATTTTCTGTGAACACGCGCATCTCTTCAGCATCGATCAACACCATGGACTCGGAGGTAGGCTGCCCTGGCTAATCTATCCATAGATAGCAATAACAGAGGAATTGGAAGCTTGTTAGTAGATTTTCTCTCCGCCATCACGCTTCGTACAAGCTCAGGCGAACTTCTTCAGGCGTGTCCTGTGCATGTGATATTGTAACGTGCGCGAGCCGGTAGGGGATCTGTGACTGTGGCGTGTGCACGACATGTGATTGACAGTCAGATCTCACACCCCCCAACGCTGATTGGATCCGATGATCCGGGAGCGGTGGATTTTTGCAAAACAAATAACACGCTCCAGGTGGAGTTAGAAGCTCAGGTTTTTTCTAAAATCACTTTATTTATGTTGTTCTGTTGGATTATAGTGTCGATTTCACTGAATATGATCAAAAAAATGTTGCCGACGGCAGCTTTAAAATAGGGGCCATAGATAGATAGATAGATAGATAGATAGATAAATAGATAGACATATAGATAGATAGATAGATAGATAGATAGATAGATAGATAGATAGATAGATAGATAGATAGATAGATAGATAGATAGAACAGTTTGGTGTTTGTTAGATGGTTAGAATTAGTAACATGATGCTAACACAATCACCATGTTGCTTGCATGTTTTAGCAAGATGTAACTTGATGCTAGCATTATTAACATGTTGTTAGCATTGTGCTAGGGCTGTAGTCAAGACCACCTTTGTCGAGTCCAAGACAAGTCCAAGACCAGGACTAGTCGAGTCCAAGTCAAGACCGAGTCCAAAGAGGTTCAAGTCCGAGTCAAGACCGAGTCCAAAAAGGTTCGAGTCCGAGTCAAGACCGAGTCCAGGACAGGAAAAAAAAAGTCTGCTAAAAAATATAGGCTATAGCCTATAGAAATTAAATCATTATGTAATAATGAAATAATGAATAATTTTAATTTTATTTAAAATAATTGACTAATTTACAAAGAAAAAAAAAATTGTATAGGCCTAAAGGAGCACTACACATTCGTTTCGACTGTCTGATCAGCCTTACATTCTGTTCCTGTCAATCATACACGCGATGTCAACCAATTAAATTGCATGAGGGAGGACCGAGCCAACTCACACACACACACAAGAGATGCGGATAAACCACGGATGACGAGACGAAAAATAATATTTTAATTAAATTCGGGCGGGTGGCGGCTGAAGCAATCAAATGAAAAAAGTTTGCCACTAAGCAAACCTGCAAGTTATGAGCTGGTTTATTTTGTTTCGATATTAGCTATATTTTAAAACAGCCAGTCATTGCGCCTACCACTCGTGGAATAGGCAAAGAAAGAATAAGAAAAAAAGTCGGAAAACTTTGCCCATTAATTAGATGTGCAAGGCAAGCAGGCTAGTTTTCAGGGTGTTATGGAAAATTAAAAATATGAATATTCACGTTGCACTAGCGGTGGACTTTCAGCGAGTTTATTTAAACATTTATTTTTTAAAGAGCCGTTTGTGAGTCAAAAGAGCCGGCTCTTTCAGTGAGCTGAGTGAAACGAGCAGGCTCACGAAAAAGAGCCGAAATGCCCATAGTTATTAGGTGGCCAGTGTTTTACTTTCCCTCCAATAATATATTGTTTTAATATCGCGGCGACGTATGTGTGATTACTGGGAACATAATAAAGAAACCTGGACTCGGTCGAGACCAAAAGCCATATTTGGCAAGACCAGTGGCCGAGACCGAGACAAGTCCGAGTCCGAATACCAGCGAGTCCGAGACAAGTCCGAGACCATAGAAAAGCGGTCTCGAGACCGGACTCGAGTCCAAGACCGGACTCGAGTACTACAGCCCTACATTGTGCTAACATGATTAGCATGCTTCTGCGTTTTAGTTAGCATTTTTGACGTTTTAACACTTAGCTAATCGATATTAGCATGTAGCTATTCACTGCTAGCATGTGTAGCATGTTTTGTTTGCTAGCATTAGTGTCACGAAACCACACACAAGGAACAGGGGATCCAATTGCAGTGTTTATTAAAGGGAAAATCCGTACTCACAAAACTTGGTCTAGGCAAAGGTCAAATCCAAAAAGGGCAATCCAAAACATAAGAAATAAACATGAACAGGGCAGAAACAAACTCCAGAAGTGGTGGACATAAAACAAGGACTCCGTGACAAACATTGAAACTGACAGGGTATATATACACAAGTGCTAAACGAGGTGACGAGAAACAGCTGAACACAATGAACACTCAGTGACAGACAGAATGCTGGGAATTGAAGTCAAATGTGAAAGACACAGTGAGAACGAGGACCTCTAGTGACAACCCAGGGAAACACAACCAGACACTGTGACAATTAGTCAAAGGAGACAACCACCATGTCTCTACGATGTTCTGGTGCAGAGATATAGGTCTTGTGGAACAGTTGCTAGGGTACTCTGTTTAGTTGCTAGGGAGGAGCTTGGCAGCTGCCAATGATGTTACTTCAAAGGCTGCTTGCCAGTATGAATGATACAAACCAACCGCAGCTCCTCTATGACATTCAGATTACAAGATATCCCTCTTTGGATTTGGGTTGCTAGGGTGCTCGACAATGGTTGCTAGGGCGTGGCTAGGAAGTGTTGAAGGAGATTTATGATTGTAAGTCAAACACAACAGACAGTCTTAATAAACTAATTTAAAACAAAACACAGACTATAAGAGTCAATAAAATGAAGATGATCAGATGCTGAACATCAGACACACACTTATGCCCATTTCACACATACTCCGTTTGCAGTGCGTAAGCGGTGCATATTTTTTTCCGTACCCATGTTATCAGGTTTGAGCTTTCACACTGCACGCGGTTGCAGTCTGTCGATCCGTTCCAGTTGCGGTGCATATACAGCAGTGCAGCGATCGTTTCCACACCGAGTCTGTTTAATTAAATAAAATGTAGTAATCTCACCATAAATGTATTTAATTAAATACTATTTCTACCAGAAAGACTCGGGAGATAAAATGATATAACAAGAGTAAATTTATTAAAAGCTCAGGAAGCATAGTCTTTGGCGTAGGCCCCGTCCTTAGCAAGCAATGCGAGGGTAACGCAATCTGCAAATCCCGCCTGAAGATGAAGGCGGGGGCGCAGCCGACCCCCGGAGGTAAAGGAAGGGACCATCCTGGTGGTGGTGGGGAGGATGGAGGAAGGGAAAAGACCATCTTGGAGGTGGTTGGGGAGGATGGAGGTAATTGGCGCCGTCAGTATCTGCGAACTCAGACGGATGTAATACTATTCTTTTATACTGAGAGTGTTAACACATGATTGGTTAGAAGAGAGCTAATTCATGACGCGCTGATTGAGTCTTCCTGGCAGAACTTGACGCTAAGCTTACATTTTCACTTTAAGACCAGGGTAAAACAAGGAAAACGTCTACGGTTACGTATGTAACCCTCGTTCCCTGAGTAGGGAACGGAGACGTTACGTTGGATGGCGATGAATGGGGTTTCGCTTAGAAAGCGTGTCATCTTCGAGTATATAAAATGACCCAATGGCAATGAAATGCCATGGGTCTGCGGAATTTGCATAGCGTATCTCTGCCCCACCCTGGGGGTATATAAGGAAGTACGCCAGCAACATGCAGATATGTTTCTTCGCTGAGGAGCCGAGACTGAACTCGGTACAGCGGAAGTGGCAGGGAGACGTAACGTCTCTGTTCCCTACTCAGGGAACGAGGGTTACATACGTAACCGAGACGTTCCCTTTCGTAGTCACTCCGAGTTACGTCGGATGACGACGATTGGGGTTCCCAGTCTAATCACGCCACCTCTCGACTGTCTTCCAGTGCCCTGCGTAAGTCTGAGCTCCCTGTCGTGAGACTGGCACGGACGAAGGAGTCCTACTTAACACAGGAATACCAAGGTACACTGGGAAGCATATCTCAGTGGAAATATGCAATTATGCCCAGCCCGAAGGGGGGGACTTGGAATACACATATGACCCTGGGGGGCTGCATACGGAGTAACACTGGGGTGTCCAGCCGCAGGTGGAATATTTCAACCCCAGGGGTGGCAAGGTGGCTTGCCAAGGTAAAGACACATGCTCAAAGAGGCTTACAGTGGAAATACACATGTGGGGGTCACCCAGAGGGGGAACCATGCACATGGAGGCACCTAGCCAAGCACGAAAGCTGCCGGTGGCATAAATCTGGCGTTGACGTCGTCAGTGCTGGAGGAGACTCAGGGCTTATGAGGCTCACCTGAGGAGAATATCGCACGTATCCCGTCCGTGGAGAGGAATGGCGAGCAAGCGAAGACACCTGAGCGGAATCTAGCACCGGCTAGTTGAAGCGAGTACATGAGAAGAAACTGGCTCTACTCGGAGATTATAGAATCTCGCGAATGTGTTAGGTGTCGCCCAGCCTGCAGCTCTGCAGATGTCTGTTAGCGAGGCGCCATGCGCTAGAGCCCAAGAGGATGCCACACTCCGAGTGGAGTGGGCCGTCACACCAAGGGGGCACGGTCGACCTTGCTGCTGGTAAGCCAAAGCAATGGCGTCCACTATCCAGTGAGACAACCTTTGCTTGGAGAGAGCCTTTCCCTTCAGCTTCCCTCCATAACAGACAAAGAGCTGGTCTGAGGTCCTGAAACACTGCGTTCTGTCTACATAGGCGCGGAGGGCGCGTACTGGACAGAGCAGTGCCAAGGCTGGGTCTGCTTCCTCCAAGGGCAGCGCTTGCAGGTTCACTACCTGGTCTCGAAAGGGTGTGGTGGGAACCTTGGGCACATATCCAGGCCGGAGTCTCAGGATCACGTGAGAGGTAGCCGGCCCGAATTCCAGGCACGCTTCGTCAACCGAAAATGCCTGCAGGTCCCCTACCCTCTTGATGGAGGCCAATGCAACCAGGAGCGCTGTCTTCATAGACAGGAACTTAAGCTCCACTGATTGCAGAGGCTCAAAGGGAGCACTCTGCAGGGCAGTTAAAACCACTGAGAGGTCCCAAGAGGGTACGAGGGGAGGGCGAGGAGGATTCAGTGAAGAAGACGTCTGTCAGACAACCGAACCGCTGTTCAGGTAAGTGAAGCTATTTTCTGCACGACCCTATTTTTTTTACAGTCTATATATTGTGTACGACCTAACATTAGATGTAATATATACAGAAGATAAGCAACTACATGGTTCTCTTTTGCAATCATGTAGAAACAGATCAAGCCTGTGATGTGTTTACAGCTCTCTTATTTTTTTAGTATTTTTATTTAACCTTAACCTCGATTAAAAGTCGACCGTGGCGGGTACGAAAGTTATTTTGGCAGGTTATGTAATGGCAATCTTTAAAAAATAGGAGAAAATCTCTTTTTTGGAGCTTTTTTAAATACCTGAATTCAAACTCGGATCATATGTCACCTTGTTCTTTATTGAAGTGAACTTTTGCCTATATGTTTGCTGATTCACTGCCCTGAACTTAAGAACGTGAGTACAGACTGACGCGACCGGGGTGCGATTGACCGGCCTGTGGGTCATTCAATAGTGCCACATTATAAGCAATCATTTCTTGTATAAAATTTAACCAAAGCAACCTTATTTTAATGTTACCTAAATTTATTTACAGTAGGTGGATGAATATTTGTATATTTAATTTAGTATTTTGTCTTTTACCTGCTGTGAGGCAAAAATCGTCTGACACATGCCACTGATCAGGAGATAGAAGCAACAATACAAAGATGGATTCAGCTTGCTCCTGATAGAGATGGAGGAAGGAGATCAGCGCTTGAGGAGAAAAGAGGGGCTGCAGAGCTGTTCTTCACTTTCTGAGGACAGTCCTAAATAGCATCACTTTCTCCCTCACACATACAAACATTCTTGTGTGCAAATTAGTTTTAAGTATTTTTTTTTTAATTTGTTCTCTGTTTGTTGAGAGTAAAATTGCATTATAATATGTTTAAATTTCAGTGCTAGATTCATTGATAGATTAATATAGTTAGAATTGAAAAATGTTGTACATAGTTGGCTGTTCAGGCAACTAAAATAGTGTTCACAAATTCTAGTTTTTTTTTTTTTTTTTTTTTTTTTTTTTTGGGCTTGTGCATTACTACAATAAGTAAACTACTGTTTAAGACAGACCAGAACATTTTGAAATTAAATGCACTTTGAGGTGGTAATAAGATGTTAAGCTTTGAATGTACAAAAAAATATATATATTATTATTGGCTTGTGCCTATTGTTAAATAAACTATTTTTGAGAATTGAATTTTCTTGTGCCTTATTTGTTCACATGGTTTGGGTAAGATTAGGCTGGGTTAAAGGGTGGTGTTGATATGGTTAACTTATGGCTGAGAATTGGTACCAACAATAAAACCTGTTTTGGCCCAGTTCAGGGCCAGTTAAAGGTGACTAACTGGCTGAGATTCGGGCCAGTTATGGCCCATGTGTGACCCTTGTCTTTAATCCAGTTCTGGGCCACTTCAGGGCCGTCATTCTTTGCGGTACTTGGGCCGAGGGAAAAGTGATTGTGTGGGCCGGAGCTGGGCCTGAAAAATTTTGCTATGTGGGCACTTGCTTGAGCAACTTAATATTTAATTATATAGAAGTAATGCATTGAATACGTCTATTAAAGAGTGCATATGTGTACAAAGAGAATTGCAATGCTGACAAAAAAAACTTTTTTTAAATAAAAAGTTGCTAATAACTTCTGGATTTGAAATACAAATAGTGAGTATGTATTTTGTACAGCCGTGGATCAGTTAACCTATTTAAATTTATTTCAACTTTCACTTTTACTCCACAACATTTCCTAGATAAAATGTATACTTTTACTCCGAAATATTTCCACTAAGCATCTTCGTTACTCGTTACTACAAAATAAAATCAGAAGAAATGTGTGCGACTGCAATAAGGGACGTTTGACGAATCACTGCTCCTAGATTGCATTACGCACGCTCCGCACGGCGCGCACTCCATTTCAGCGTAATGGTTGTTTGTTGCCATGCCAAAGGAGGAGGAAGCACAACTGAAACTGCCATGGAAGCACAAGCACCTACTGGAGGACCTCCCATTATCATAGATGACCAGAGCTGCCAACTCTAACGCATTCACCGTGAGACACGCAATTGACACTTTTCACACGCTCTCACGCCACACATCCATTTTCTCACGCACAGAAAAATCGCGAAGCAAAGAGGACACGGAGACCGACAGACTAGACAGAGCAGGTTATTTATGATAGAATAAAAATCAGCTCTCAGATTCTGTCAATTTTATTACGAAATTCAAACAATAAATACCGTTTTGGCGTTTGGAAATGTGACGTGACAGATCCCTAGCGCACGTGAACCGATCATCTCTAATAAACATGAATGAACAATGTTAAAAGGATCTCCGGCTAGTTTGACAACTTAGCCTTATTGGGTTGGCGATACCATTTGCGCCACACACGTGATATAATAACACACCCGATGTTTTCGTTGTAGCAAGATATTTTAAAATAAAGTTTTTACCTGTAAGTCGCCATTGTTGTTTTTACCCATTGCATTCTGGGCCGTGACGTAGAGTGGTCCCAGCGCCGCTACAAACACAAGGTACGTAAACACAAACGTTATCAGGTTAAACGATTACCTCAATTAGCGAGCGAAATGTCTGCCGTTCACCCTTTTCAGTTCGAGCCTGAACGTGTCGCAAATACGGAGGAAGGTTCACAGGATCATTCATCTCGTAGCCTTAGGTGAGGATGAGCAGGAGGAGCAGGAGGAGAGAGTAGGGCACACGCATTGGTGTGGATGTGGCAATTGTTTACCAATGCTTACTGAAAGGGAGAGTGTTTGCTGTAAGGAACTCCACTTCATATCAGCAGCAGTCCAGGGTAAGGTAGCTAGGGTAGCTATATTGATTAAGCATAACTATATTGGCCTGAAGAATTTTTAAATAATCTACCACAGTAAATGCATATTATAGCCTAAGAACAGGATACTTGTTTACAGATTTACCATGCCTCATTGCCCATCCTAATTTTGAGGCAGTTTATCTCAATCCAGATGTACTGTGGGCTGCCCTCATCAGCCTCCATGACAGATGGAGCGCTGGTTTACCCAGCCGCGATGCAGTTACTAAAAGGCAGGTCTAACATGAACATATTTGTTTAGAATTATATAACATATTATTACATGGCTTGGCTGAATTCCAGTGTAGAATGTGGTGTGTTATTTGTTGATAACAGACCGCTGCCATGAAAAACAGTGCGTTGCTCTGGACGCAGCAGGATTCTAAACAGAGACGGAACGGACTATTTTCTTTAGCGGAAGCAATACAACCGTTTTTAAATAAATAAATAAATTCCTTTTTAAATCAATATTTTTTGTCAAATTATTGATTTATTTGGTAGGTAGCCATGTAATAACCGGGATAATGTATTCGCTAGCTATAACAACCTATACCTATAACAAACTATAACCGGTCCAGTAACCGATAAAGAATCTAGAAAATAATACAGAGCAAACATTATTGGCTGGCATGTATTGGCTTGAGTCAAACCTTGATTCATCCTTTTATAACATTTAGTGTAAAACTCTTGGCTTTAGGTCTTACAGATATTCTTCCTATCGCCAGTTTACATGGTGGATGCATGGCTGGCTGGGGAGAAAAGTCAGCAGAATCATTCCATCATGTGCAGTGACCAAAATAAGACATGTCTACCCCGAACCAAGTGGAGCCTATACAGGATTTGAACATGCAGACAATCAGGGAGAAGTAGAGGAGGCATGGAGGAATTTTTAACTATGCATAGACTGAACTTGCAAAAAACAAACTGCTAAAAATAATTCTAAATTAAAGCAGCTGAGCATTTAAACTACAATGGTGTGTTCATTGTGTATTATCAGAGGTGTCAAAAGTGCACACTTCCCATACTCAAAGTAGAAGTTTCCTGTGAAATGAAGAGAAATAATTTTCAAGACCAGAATTCCTTTGGGACCATCACAATTTATTCCCTATATGAAGACAGGTGAGCTCTGCTTCAATAATATTGAAGCATTTAAAGGGATAGTTTACTTTGAAATGAAATGTTGGTATGTTTTAGCTTACCTCAAGGGCATCCAAGATGTACGTGTCTTTGTTTCCGCAGTAGTTTCAATTTTGATATAGGTTAAACAGTTCTTGTCTGTCAGTCATATAATGCAGGTCTGTGGTCACCACCTCAAAGAGCATGCACAGAGAAGTCCAAATTAAACAATTCCCCATCGTAAGTACGTAAGTTACAATAGTACGTAAGTTACGATAGGGAATTGTTTAATTTGGACTTCTCTGTGCATGCTCTTTGAGGTGGTGACCATAGACCTGCATTATATGACTGACAGACAAGAACTGTTTAACCTAAATATATCAAAATTGAAACTACTGCGGAAACAAAGACACCTACATCTTGGATGCCCTTGAGGTAAGCTAAAACATACCAACATTTCATTTCAAAGTGAACTATCCCTTTAAGGTGTGTGTGTATCAATCAGCAGTTCCAAGGGCCACACAACCCTGCCTCCACTAGCATACGTGGGGAATGACAGGCAGACATGCCTCACAGTATTGCTACAATAAAGCACAGTTATGTACATATTTACAGATTTAGATGTTTATACACCAACATTTTGATATACCAAGACAAACCAAATCAAACTGTTGAAGCTTATGTACATATTTACAGGTTTAGATATTTATAAATACAGGTTTGCTTTCCTACATCACTAATAACTGAATAAACAAACACATGTGCCAGAGATTCGCAGCTATTTGAAGCGTGAATACTGAAATGATTGCAAAATGATCTGTGATCTTGACAGTGTCTCCTGTGGAGCCATGATGTGTCTTTGGTTAAAACTCATGTCCACTGCCTGGTTTGGATCGTAATCAGAGGAGAGAACATCTTCCATCATGGCAGTCATGTAGCTGTAGTCCTTTTCTGTCATCACAGGTTTTGCTCTGAATGTCTTGTGGACTTTGCTCCAAGCGATTTTGAATTTGGGTTCACCCACGCTCTCCCCATCTTGATAAACGGCCTATTCAAAAACAAAAATGGAAAACAACTTAATATCAGGTTATTGCATAACACCAAAGGACATTTTTTTTCTGTGACAAACTTTCTGAAATTCCTACACTTTTAGAAATGTATGTATAGGAAAAGTGATGGCCACTTAGTGAAATAGACACTTGCACAATTATGCCAGGAGTGTTCATTAAGATTTTTAAACATTATTTTATTTATTTATAAAAGTTAATATTTATGAAATAATTTTGTCTACCATCACACCATAGGACGATTTTGAGATTTGGCTAAAAGTTGTAAAAAAAAAAAAATGACTCGGGTATTAAAACAACAAATTCATATAAAACAAGAAAATGTGTAACCATTTACAGTATTCTAAATGATGAAAATGTGAAATAAATTACGTCAACTACCCAAACATAGGGCGCTCACATGACGTTAAAGGGATACTCCACTTTAATATGAAAATTCTGTCATCATATACTCACCCTCATGTTGTTTCAAACCTGTATGAATTTCTTTCTTCTGCTGAACAGAAAGGAAGATATTTAGAAGAATATCAGTAACCAGACAGTTTCTGGTCTCATTGACTTCCATAGTTAGGAAAAAAATATACTATGGAAGTCAATGAGACCAGAAACTGTCTGGTTACTGATATTCTTCTAAATATCTTCCTTTCTGTTCAGCAGAAGAAAGAAATTCATACGGGGTTTGAAACAACATGAGGGTGAGTATATGATGACAGAATTTTAATTTTAAAGTGGAGTATCCCTTTAAGCATTTTCTGGCGCATAATGTGACGTTTGAGAACCTAAAACCCCGTTTCTCCTAGTTGACATGACAACACATGACCAGCATTATCAGAAATCTCCACTTTGGCCGGAGTTTTTAGAAATAATCGTTTTCTGTGATAAAAACAGGGTTTTCGTGTAAATGAGAGGCCAAACCGCAGGGAAATATCTGCGTCTTCCCTTCGTGTAAATGGGGCCACAGACTGATGTCACAGTGCAAAATACTGTGCAATGAGTTGTAATGATTACACTCACCTGTTCCTTGTTCACATTGTTGTTATGATCCAGGGCAGCAAGCATAGAGGCATGAACCATCACATCATATCCAAAATGCGTTCTCTTTGGGAGGTATTTCAGATACATGGAGTGATACACCTTAAACAAAATCTAATTTGAAATGAGAACAATTACAATTGAATTACACTCAGCAATGGAAATCATGCCTAATTATAATATCTAATGTCTATACTTGATCATACCTCTAGTGTTGTTGTGTGGACGCAATCCGTTAAGTGATCCAAGTCTTTTAAAAGCCGCTTGTCTGTCACAGTCTTCACAAGACTGTTGTGTGCAACAGATCCTGGCTTCAGCCACAGCTTTCCTCTTTGAACTGCCTCGTCAAGGGGCTCGTGTGGACATTTGTGGTAGTACCTGTTCCCAGGTCACTCATGACGGTTGGTAACATGGTGTACTATGGAGACCCACTTCTCTCTCAACAGTTCAGCATTACCCTCACATGTTTGTGCACACCACCACAAATGATTTATGATGGATGTTATCCAATCTGCCAGGCCTTCACATTCCTTTGTCTTTGCTGCCTTCGCTAATTTTTTGATAGGCCTTTGGCCACATGCCATGGGTCAAATTGATGATTAAAAACACTCAAAACTGCAATCATTAATAGTTGGTTTATCTTATCTTAGATACTGCACTTCTTTGTATTGTACTTATTATTATGTATCTGTTTTTTTAAATTGTTTTGTGTTTTACATGTATTCTTTTTGTATTTTGATGCTGTGTCGACCTGCCAAGGGACTACAGATGAAAATTAGCTCTCTAGCTAACTCTGGCGCATTTACATTTTGAGTGTAAACAAAAAATGTTGATTAATGTGCATTGTCCCTTTTAAATAAACAATAAAAAAAAAATAAAAAAAATAAAGTTTTTCAGGATTGTTTACCATCATTTCTTTCACAATTTGAGGGTGGCGGTCAGTGGAGATGGTGCTCACCTTAACTCCATTCTCTTCAATTGTTTGTAGAGCATCTTTGAAACCCTTGATCTCCATTGTGTTGGAGCTTGACACTTGGGTGCAACTTACAACTTTAAAGTCCACCACCTTTTCAGTCAGTGCATCCATAAAGGTGTACGTACAGTATTTAACTGAGTGACCAGGAGAGTCACACCGGCCATCTCCACAGAGCACAACTTCTTGCTGGTTCGTCATTGTGGTTAACACAGTACTCTGCTCTTTATTCCATGTTTTTTCAATCACAGGAAACACGTACCTCTTCCTCAGTGTTGCATATGTATCAGCACTTATTGTCTTTAGGTTCATATTGTGACAGAAGCGCTCAAATTTTGCAAAATGGATCCCACTGAAGAAGACTGACGCTGATAAGAGCAGGTTTCCCATCCCTTTGCAGTGTTTTCCAGGAGGCTGACTTTGCCACCTGTAACTGCCGCCATTAATGCATGTGAGTTCTAATGTCAATTGTGATCCATCATTGTGTAGCTCTCTCATATCTTACTGAACAATAAGGGAGCCACACTTTGAACAATGTCGAAGCAATTGCTGTAACTGTTCCTCAAAAAATAGAAAAACTCTAGTGCTAATTCCTCAACATGTGAATTAATTGAAGGTTGTGAGCCCTGTGTACTTTGAGAGGACTCTGATGCACTTGCAGTGTAATCCGGATCAAATAGACTACGCTGTGACTGAGACAGATCGCTAGGTTCATTATCTGATAAGAACAGATCTTGAGAGTTGTCATCCTCCACTACCAACTCGTGTTTACGTGCGTAACTACTATGGTCAGTCGCCACCTGGTAGTGTGCGTCAGCTGGCCACTGTACAGCTGCATCCAATTGGTATAGCCCGAAATCCGTCTGAGTCTCTGCATCAACTTTAATTGGAGAACACTGGATGCTTTTATCTTCCATTACAGCCTCGACAAGTGCATGGTTGTCTGGTTTGACACAGTCCATGATTTCCTCTGCACAAGTGGAGACACCAGCGCTAGTGCTACTTAGCATGCTATCCAGCGTCTCTTGCCTTAGCCGTTTCTGTTCACGCTTTACACTTGAAATACGCGGACGTTTAGCATTCTTGTGAGGAAAAATCGTGGGTATTGCATTCGGTTTAAGTACTCGCCTGTAACCACGAACCCCCATGAGCTCGTTCAGCAGCTGTCGGCGATCACAATCCTCAAATGAATCTGGGCTAAAGTGTCGAGAACAGAGCCGAGGGTAATTGGGGAGTTTCACTCGCCCACAAGCATCTTCCCATTGTTTTCATTTTTTTCCATTGCAATCGACGGCCCATAGTACAAACCAAACCATCAACAATCCATCAACAATCCATGGTGCAAGCCATCAACAATCGACGGCCCATAGTACAAAAAGCTGAAAAAAAGTAGTGATCACGCTTTTTTATTTTTCTTAATCATGAAAGCGTTTCAGGTATTTTTAACCAAGCGCCTTACTTAGGAGGGGTATTGACATAATATCTAGACCAATTTAGTAAACTAGCCAGAGATCCTTTTAAAAGAAACAGTATAACTTACCGATATGTATATTCATCATACATAATATCGATCAATCAGTGTTTTTCAACCGCGGAATGGGTCAGTAAAACAGCTGTAGAACAATTATGTCACATAACATTTACCTCAGGAAAGCCATTTGATGACCATATAGGCTATAGCACGTTAGTTGACTAGAGAAAAAAGAGCTATAGAGAGTATTTAGCTAAATATGTGTACTATATTACATATTTATTATATTTTTTACTTATATCATTAAATAAAGTTGTTGTTATGATAAAAAACTCATTATATTTATATCTGATAGGGCTCTCTGTATGTTTACAGCATTATGTGAGTTTTTTTTTCTTGAGAAAAATGAATGCCTATCTTGTGTACCTAATATTTATCCAAATTAGTCAATATTGCATATTGTGATGCAAGATTATTTTTTTACATCCCAACAACCCCCCCACCCACCCCACAATAAAGCCACAATAAAGCCACAATAAAGCTCACAATCAAAGTTCTTAAAAAAAAAAAACCTTTTACTTCAATTACTTAAGTACATTAAATATCAGAAAATACTTTTGATGCTTAAGTACAGTATATATCAGATACTTTAAGACTTTTACTTAAGTAATATTCTAAAACGTAACTTTCACTTCTACCTAAGTGTTTTTCTAGTATGATACTTGTACTTTTACTCAAGTATTGCTTTCTAGTACTTTATACAACACTGCAGCACTGACAGTGATCAGAGGAAAATGTGTTTGATCAACAGGACGAGTGTCATAATTCATAATAATCTGTGTTGGGTTCACTCTTGATCATTATATGAAGATCAGAATAAAAGCTTCTGTTGATTGTGTCTCATCAGCTCCTGTGATTCTGGATCCAAACACTGCGAATCCACTGCTCGTCGTGTCTGATGATCTGACCAGTGTGAGAGACAGCGAGAACTATCAACCTCTTCCTGATAATCCTGAGAGATTTGACTATTATCCTTGTGTTCTGGGTTCAGAGGGTTTTAACTCAGGAACACACTGCTGGGATGTGGAGGTTAAAGAGAATTCAGTCTGGAGTCTTGGAGTAACTACAGCATCAAACCAGAGGAAGGGAGGTGTTTTCTTCAACAGTGATGTCCGGAGTGTGTGGTATCATCAGTACGGAATGTATTTAGGTTTTGGTTTTCATGTTAAACAGAAGCTTGATCGTGTGAGAGTGAATCTGGACTATGACGGAAGAACGGTGTCGTTCTCTGATCCTGTAACTAACACACATCTACACACATTCACAACCACCTTCACTCATACACTCTTTCCATTCTTCTGTTGTTATTTTGGCTCTCTGAGGATCTTAGCGGTCAATAGTCAGTAAACGTCACTCCTGTAGGTCTGGATCTTCCTGCTTTCATCATGTTTCCAATATTTAATCCATATCACATGAGTGCTGTTGATCTGAATATCAGTACGGTGGCTGTGATTGGGCTGTGATGATCACATGACTGATATCCAGCACTACAGCAACACTCAGATCAATATACAAGAAGTTTTCATTTATATTCCACTTCACACAATTAGACCGATTATAGACCGTTTTAGCATTCATGTTTTCAGGATAATTGACATTTACCCGATTATTTCAGTCAATGTGTGTTTATTAATTTCTAACTTTTTTGCATCATAATTATATATGATTATATACCAGATTTTTTCTTGTATTACATCAAATCACTGAAGCAGTAAATTCTGCACATTCTCAGTGTTTGTTCAACATGAGACTAAATGAATAATTATTTCAGTTATAGAGGAGAAATGATCATTTGTTCACTGGAATAAATGGATGTAAAAGGTTCTTGCTGATAATCTTGTGTTTTAAATAAATAAATATGTGATTATGTGATTTAATGCTCAGAGTGAAAGATTAAATGTTTGGGATGATAATTAGGGTTTAAGTCATGGAAACAATACTTTACAGACGTAACATGTTTATTTTACCTTTCTTTCTGCCTTTATTGGAAACTCCTTCAGTCTTCCTTCGTTTGACAAACGCACATCTGTAGTTTTGACGAGCGCCAGAGATTTACAAGGCGCTGTTTTCCTCATCCATTTCAAACAACACGTTATTATATATTATTAAATTGTATTTGTAAACAATTATTTTTAATTAACAAGTGTCATGATTTTTTGTACTTCGTTATAAAGGCTATTTAGATCAATACTTGATCCAGCAATATTCAGAAACGGGTGCAGCTATTAGGCTATTTTTCTGCTTAACTTTTTTTAGATTATAAAAAACAGACAAAATTACAAAAACAAGGAAGAATGATGTTTGAGAGGTAACATGTATTATTCTTACCAATTGTGATAAAATAATTTAATATACAATTTAATTATATGAAAATTATGAACCTTTTTAACACTGCTTTATAACGGTATCAACAAATACAGCTTCTGTCATGTGACACCATATTTATTTGCTGTAAAACCCTTTTTCTCGACAAAAAGTGTTTCCAAACTAGTTTTTCGCAGCATTTGAAGTTAAATGGAAAAAGATTCGATGATCGATAATCAATAAATTATCGATAATTGTCATTTCCATGTCGGTAAACATTTTGATGCTTTAAACCTTTTTTCGCAAACAAATCTTTCTGGAAACCTAAATCTAATATTCGATGTAAATCCACTTTGACACTTTAGTTGACTCATCAGATAATAAGCACAAGAATTATTCCATCCATGTATTTTTTCAAACATATTGTCTTAAATTAGCTATATGTCAGTTTGTTCTGTGAAGTATTTCTGCATTCCAGGATTATAATTTATAAAAAAAAATTACTTGATTTATTAATTGCAATGTTTACTTGGTCATGGGCTATTGAAACCACAGAACATTTGAACTCAACGGTTTCTAAAACATATAATATCCTTGAGTCTGTTTTAAGGAACCTTTAATTTTTAATATTGACAAAATGTAATATTGAATTGTGTAGCCTAATTTATTCTCTTATGATGTCTCCTCATCTGTTTTTCTTCTCACTGTTAATGTCTGCAACCTTTAACCCCCTGAGGTCGACAATCGCGCCGGCGCCATAGGCTCGCTTTTCTTTTTATCAGTTCAAAAGAGATTCATTTTGCTCTGTTGACTTTGATATTACAAACAAGTTTCATACATCAATCGATTCTGTTAAATGTGTATTATTTTTGTGTATACTCACAATAAAAACAAAGTGCTGTGCTTTTTGCCAAATAAAGAAAAATAAACACGAAGCGAGTTCTGCCTTCTCTCTGTCAGTGTAGTCCATTCTGAAACGCGTTCGAAAATGAACAATAACTCAGCGAATATTCAGTCAAACAGGCATACAGACACACAGGCATGAAGCTTGAATTCTCTTCTTTTAAATTAAGTAATTTATTGTTGTAAACTTAGAATCGAAGACCAGGAGACATTTGGGATCACGTTCAAGAAGTTATTCTTTATTGAGGACTTCGTGTTGACGTGGCTGCAGTTCTTCCAAACTAGTCTAACTAATGTATAAGTTATTTTATTGACATTTCAGTGGGCTGTCCTTAAAGGTGCTGACCTTACACACAGCCTTAGAGGTAACCACTAAATCTAATCATCTAAAGAATAGAGGCAATTACCCCCAACTGAGATAATGGTACCCCCCAAATTGTTTAAACAACACATGTTCACAATAACGAAGAACATTCACACATAGTTCAACTCTCAGTAGGAAGATCAAAGACTAACAAAACCCCTGACTATTACAATGTTTAGACAGCTGACTTACAGCTGACTTCTAATCAGTAAATTGATGCCATCATGTTCACCTTGAATGCCCAATACAGTGTAGTTCACCTTAGTTTTTCATGTGATGTTATGTAAGGAAGTAGGATCAGCAGATCTAAAACATTCTTAAATTTGAATACTTCAGTTTATAAAAAACAAATAGTCTCAGTTCATGTAATCTGTAAGAAAAGAGCGAGATGTCAGTCGTTCTCATCTCATCTAATTATTTTTAATGTGACTCCGCCCACGGAGAGCGAGCGCTATTCAAACGCAAATGACTGAGGCAATCCACGCAAACAGCTCGAGAAAATACAAGTTTAATCAGATCATTGTTGCCTACTTGTTTACACCGTCTCGCAGCACTGTGAGGAATAATAATAATGGAAAATGTACCTCAAAAGTGCGGGTATTTCGAGGAGCAAGGATCTGACTGAGCTAAGGAATACTGTAGTAAGTTTTTTTTCCTTCTCAAGTAAATCGAGTTTCTGTGTGTGAATGAATGAACGAACGGCAGAGATGCGCGCTGTTTACCACAGCTCGCAAAAAGACAGTTTAATTTTAAATCGCGTTTCTGTGTGTGTGTGTGTGTGAATGAATGATGATGTTTTAGCAAACTGTATTGCTATACTGAGATGAGTAAAAATCGACTGAAATATGTTGAAATAAAATGTAGGCTATTTGTATAAGCAACGTATTAAACTGCAAATTAACATTTATATGCCCTAATATTTCATAAAAACAACGTTACAGTCAGGCGAAATATGAAAGACAACATTGTGTTGACTAGATTTGGGTAAAGTTTTTACTATAACATATACTGCCACATCAAATAAGCTTTTGTTTAGCAATTTCTGCTCATATGTTTTATATATATAAATATATAAACTGCTCAAAAAATAAAGGGAACACTTAAACAACACAATGTAACTCCAAGTCAATCACACTTCTGTGAAATCAAACTGTCCACTTAGGAAGCAACACTGATTGACAATCAATTTCACATGCTGTTGTGCAAATGGAATAGACAATAGGTGGAAATTATAGGCAATTAGCAAGACACCCCCAATAAAGGAGTGGTTCTGCAGGTGGTGACCACAGACCACTTCTCAGTTCCTATGCTTTCTGGCTGATGTTTTGGTCACTTTTGAATGCTGGCGGTGCTTTCACTCTAGTGGTAGCATGAGACGGAGTCTACAACCCACACAAGTGGCTCAGGTAGTGCAGCTCATCCAGAATGGCACATCAATGCGAGCTGTGGCTAGAAGGTTTGCTGTGTCTGTCAGCGTAGTGTCCAGAGCATGGAGGCGCTACCAGGAGACAGGCCAGTACATCAGGAGATGTGGAGGAGGCCGTAGGAGGCCGTAGGAGGGCAACAACCCAGCAGCAGGACCTCTACTTCCGCCTTTGTGCAAGGAGGAGCAGGAGGAACACTGCCAGAGCCCTGCAAAATGACCTCCAGCAGGCCACAAATGTGCATGTGTCTGCTCAAACGGTCAGAAACAGACTCCATGAGGGTGGTATGAGGGCCCGACGTCCACAGGTGGGGGTTGTGCTTACAGCCCAACACCGTGCAGGACACTTGGCATTTGCCATAGAACACCAAGATTGGCAAATTCGCCACTGGCGCCCTGTGCTCTTCACAGATGTTGCAGGCAGCAGAACGTTCTCCACGGCGTCTCCAGACTCTGTCACGTCTGTCACATGTGCTCAGTGTGAACCTGCTTTCATCTGTGAAGAGCACAGGGTGCCAGTGGCAAATTTGCCAATCTTGGTGTTCTATGACAAATGCCAAGCGTCCTGCACGGTGTTGGGCTGTAAGCACAAGTCAAGTCAAGTCAACTTTATTTATATAGCGCTTTTCACAATACAGATTGTATCAAAGCAGCTTCACAGTATTAAATAAAATAGTACATCAGTGTTTGTTTCTAGTTTAAAACATCCATGTTTGATAATGCTGATCAATAGTATTGTTGATTGATTAATTAAATTAAGTAACCCCAACTGAGCAAGCCAAAGGCAACAGTGGCAAGGAACCGAAAAACTCCATCAGGTGACCTAATGGAGAAAAAAAAAAACCTTGGGAGAACCCAGGCTCAGTCGGGGGCCAGTTCTCCTCTGGCGTTTATGAAGTAAAGACTGGATTTTACTGTAAGATCAAAAATATTATATAAATGCCTGGCTGAAGAGATGCGTCTTTAATCTAGTTTTAAACTGGGAGAGCGAGTCTGAGCAACGAACAGTATCCGGAAGACTATTCCAGAGTTTTGGTGCTAAATGTGAAAATGCTCTCCCTCCTTTAGTTGATCTGGATATCCTAGGTATGACCAAAAGCCTTGAATTTAGTGATCTTAAAGAGCGTGATGGATTATAGGGCGATAGAAGATCCGTTAAATAGACTGGAGCTAAGCCGTTTAGGGCTTTATAAGTCAGTAGCAATACCTTGTAATTAATACGGAACTTTATAGGTAACCAATGCAGTGATGATAAAATTGGTGTTATATGGTCAAATTTTCTTGATCTAGTAAGAACTCTAGCGGCGGCATTTTGGACTAACTGTAGCTTGTTTATTGAGGATGCAGGACAACCAGCTAATAAAGCATTACAGTAATCTAATCTCGAGGTCATGAACGCATGAACTAACTTTTCTGCATCAGAAACAGAGAGCATATTACGTAGCTTAGCAATGTTTCTGAGGTGGAAAAAGGCTGTTTTTGTAACATATGAAATATGATTTTCAAAAGACAGGTTACAATCTAATATAACACCCAGGTCTTTTACAGTAGAGGATAAAGTAACGGGACATCCTACTATGTTAAAGTTGTATTGTAAGAGGTTTTGTGGGCGGTTTTTTTGAACCGATGAGTAGTACCTCTGTCTTGTCTGGATTTAATAAAAGAAAATTGCGCGTCATCCAATCTTTTATATCTTTAACACACTCTGTCAATTTGGATAATTTAGCGTTTTCATCCGGCCGTGATGAAATATATATTTGAGTGTCATCACCATAACAATGGAAACTAATTCCATGTTTCCTTATAATATTTCCAAGTGGCAGCATATATATTGAGAATAATAGAGGGCCTAACACAGATCCTTGCGGCACTCCATAGTTTACTGGAGTTATGATCGATTTTTCTCCATTTAAATAGACAAAATGGTATCGGTCAGATAGGTATGATCTGAACCAGCTTAGTGCTTGTCCTTGAACACCGGTATAATTTTGTAGTCGATCTAAGAGTATTGTATGATCTATAGTATCGAACGCAGCACTAAGATCAAGTAAAACTAATATTGAGATACAGCCTTGGTCAGAAGCTAAGAGTAAATCATTTGTGATTTTAACGAGCGCAGTTTCAGTGCTATGATGCGGCCTGAACCCAGACTGAAACTTTTCATAGACGTCATATTCTTGTAAGAAAGAGCCTAGTTGGGCGGACACAACTTTTTCTAGTATTTTGGACATAAAAGGAAGATTTGAAATGGGTCTATAATTTGCTAGATTATTTGGGTCTAATTGTGGTTTCTTAATGAGAGGTTTTATAACTGCCAGTTTAAATGTTTTTGGAACATGACCTAAAGTTAAAGATGAGTTAATAATATTGAGGAGAGGCTCTTCCACTACAGGTAACACTTCTTTCAATAGTTTAGTTGGTATAGGATCTAGTAAACATGTTGTTGTTTTAGATGAAGTGATAAGTTTATTTAACTCTTTTTGTTCTATAGTTGTAAAGCACTGTAATTGTTCTTGCGGGGTGATAATCGAGGCTGAATTATAAGGCGCGATTGAGGATTGAACGTTTACAATTGTGGTTCTGATGTTTTCTATTTTCTCAGTGAAAAATTTCATGAAATCATTACTACTAAACTGTAACGGAATATTTTGTTCAGGTGACGCTTGTTTATTTGTTAGTCTAGCCACGGTGTTAAATAAAAACCTAGGATTGTTTTGGTTATTTTCTATTAGTTTGCGGAGGTGCTCAGCCCTGGCCGCTTTTAGGGCCTTTTTATAACGTGACGTACTGTCTTTCCAAGCGATTCTAAAAACCTCTAAATTAGTTTGTTTCCATTTACGCTCTAAATTACGAGTTTCTCTCTTTAGAACACGCGTAGTATTGTTGTACCATGGTACTTTAATTTTCTCTCTGACCTTTTTTAGTCTCATAGGTGCAACAATATTCAATTTTCCAGAGAGAATGGTGCTCATAGTGCTGGTTAGTTCCTCTAGTTCATCTGTTTGTTTAGGTTCAGACAGCAGCTGAGACAGATCCGATAAGCAATTTGAAAAATTATCTATGGTGGATGGAAGGATTGTTCTGCCTAATCGATAACGCGGCGCAGCAGGATATATTACAGGGGTACGTAATATGCAAGTTACCATGTAATGGTCAGTGACATCATCACTTTGTGGAATGATATCTATATCGGTTGGATCGGTTCCATGTGATATAATTAAATCGAGTGTATGATTAAAACGATGAGTTGGTCCGGTAACGTTTTGCTTAGCCCCAAAGGAGTTTAATAAATCGATAAACGCAGCCCCTAACGCATCATTTTGATTATCTACGTGTATGTTAAAATCTCCAACAATTAATGCATTATCGACATTGACCAATAGGTCTGAGAGAAAATCTGCAAATTCTTTTAGGAAATCAGCGTAAGGCCCTGGCGGTCTATATACGGTAGCCAAGGCTAAAGATAATAGGGATGTTTTTCTAGCGTCTAAGAGCGTAACATTTAGTACAAGTACTTCAAATGAAATAAACTTATAACCCGTTTTCTGAGTAACACTAAGAAAATCTCTATAGATTGTTGCAATACCGCCGCCACGACCAATCAGACGGGGCTCATGTTTGTAGGAGTATCCTGATGGAGTAGACTCATTTAGACCGAAATAATCATTTGGTTTAAGCCAGGTTTCAGTAAGGCAAAGTACATCGAAGCTATTATCTGTGACTATTTCATTTACAATAACACAACCCCCACCTGTGGACATCGGGCCCTCATACCACCCTCATGGAGTCTGTTTCTGACCGTTTGAGCAGACACATGCACATTTGTGGCCTGCTGGAGGTCATTTTGCAGGGCTCTGGCAGTGTTCCTCCTGCTCCTCCTTGCACAAAGGCGGAAGTAGCGGTCCTGCTGCTGGGTTGTTGCCCTCCTACGGCCTCCTCCACATCTCCTGATGTACTGGCCTGTCTCCTGGTAGTGCCTCCATGCTCTGGACACTACGCTGACAGACACAGCAAACCTTCTTGCCACAGCTCGCATTGATGTGCCATTCTGGATGAGCTGCACTACCTGAGCCACTTGTGTGGGTTGTAGACTCCGTCTCATGCTACCACTAGAGTGAAAGCACCGCCAGCATTCAAAAGTGACCAAAACATCAGCCAGAAAGCATAGGAACTGAGAAGTGGTCTGTGGTCACCACCTGCAGAACCACTCCTTTATTGGGGGTGTCTTGCTAATTGCATATAATTTCCACCTATTGTCTATTCCATTTGCACAACAGCATGTGAAATTGATTGTCAATCAATGTTGCTTCCTAAGTGGACAGTTTGATTTCACAGAAGTGCGATTGACTTGGAGTTACATTGTGTTAAGTGTTCCCTTTATTTTTTTGAGCAGTGTATATATATATATATATATAATTCATTACATTTATATAGCGCTTTTCTCGGCACTCAAAGCGCTTTACATAGAGGGGGGGAATCTCCTCAACCACCACCAATGTGCAGCATCCACCTGGATGATGCGACGGCAGCCATATTGCGCCAGAACGCCCACCACACACCAGCTTACTGGTGGAGAGGAGACAGTGATGAAGCCAATCAGTATATGGGGATGATTAGGAGGCCATGATGGACAGAGGCCAAGGGGCAAATTTGGCCAGGATGCCGGGGTTACACCCCTACTCTTTCGAAAGACATCCTGGGATTTTTAATGACCACAGAGAGTCAGGACCTCGGTTTAACGTCTCATCCGAAGGACGGTGCTCTTTGACAGTATAGTGTCCCTGTCACTACACTGGGGCGTTAGGACCCACAAAGACCACAGTGTGAGCACCCCCTGCTGGCCTCACTAACACCTCTTCCAGCAGCAACCTGGTTTTTCTCAGGAGGTCTCCCATCCAGGTACTAACCAGGCTCAGCCCTGCTTAGCTTCAGTGGGCAACCAGTCTTGGGCTACAGGGTGACATGGCTGCTGGCTATATATAAAAATACTATTTTTGTCAAAAATAAAGTCATCAACTAAGATGTTAGCTGTTCCAATGTTGGCTATATTCAAACTAATGAATATATATGATAAAATGTAGGCCTATAATATATTTTTTTTTACAAAGAAAGAGTACACTTGAAATATTGTTGAAATTGTAATTATTGTTGTAATTGTAACCTTTTTAATAAAATAGCAAAACATATTTACAAGATAGATGTAAGCAAAATCTTAAATGGTCAATATAAGTCTTCTTCTAAATATATCTTTTGTCCTTGCATTCATTCTTGGCTCAGTCAGTGTCACACCTGAATGAATGGCTCATTATGCAGAGTGGGTGGGACATTGTATTCTCAGGTGTAAACCACTCCTCGTTCACGCTCCCCTCTCATATTGGCTTTCCAAGCAAAACCTGTCTTACTCAATTTAAATCAATGTATTGTTTTATGTGAACGATAAAGCAAGACTATTTTCACATAATTTTGAAGCCAGAACTCGAAGCGACAACATCCATTTGTCAAAAGTCTTGTGGACACATATTTAGTATGAATTTTGTGGTCTTATTTCAGCAACTTTCATTTGTATTTTTTTTTCAATAACCACGCATAAACATTATTCTCTTAAAAATACAAACATCTACATACATGTTGCTCGCATATTATGGTAGCCCTGTTTGTGCTATATAGAGTGAATTTACACCTTTGCCATTATCATGTTTATAAATAACTGAAAAAAGCACAAATGTCAGGGCATGTCAAAACGTCCCAAGGGCCCCAAAAACACCTTAGACCCCAGAGGGTTAATTTGCAATAGATAAAAATCCAACTTCCGCATCTTGACGTTCATGTAGTTTCTCCAGTCAAAGCTGCGCTCCAAGTGCGTAGAGCGAGTGAAAACAAAAGCATTTCCTCTTTGTTACACTGCGCAGAGTCCTGCAGCTTATGCACAAACATCAGGAAAGAGGATCAGTGCAGTGAAGACGTGTCGATAGATCACGATCCTCATGATTTCAGCTGAACTTCAGCCACTGCTTCCATGAGAGAATGTGAAAGAGCTCCGAAGATGAAGCGTGTTTCCATGCGGATTAAATGTCTCAGATGAACACATAGTATGGCAAGCCGTTGTAACATTTAATCCTTAAAACCTACTAGTATCTATTTTCATGCTACTAGTACTTATTTTTTAGATACTAGTATCTTTTCCATTAAAGGGATAGTTCACTTTGAAATTAAATTTTGGTATGGTTTAGCTTACCTGAAGGGTATCCAAGATGTAGGTGTCTTTTTTTCCGCAGTAGTTTAAATTTTGATATTTTTAGGTCAAACCGTTCTTGTCTGACAGTCATATCATGCAGGTCTATAGTCACGGTCTCAAAGAGCATGCACAGAGTCCAAATTAAAACAATTCCCCATCGTCCAAATTAAACAATTCCCCATCGTAAGTACACATTGATGGCCTAAGACACGAAACGAGCGGTTTGTGTGAGAAAACGAACAGTATTTATATCGTTTTTACCTCTTATAACACAACCACGTCCAAGTGATCTGAGGGCGCGGGCACTTCCTGCTGTGTGACGTGTACGCAGACTGGTGCATAGATATATACACTAGATGTCGCATTAAAGACATTCGTTCCAATGAACTGCCGTAGCCACGGCGACATCTAGTGTATATATATCTATGCACCAGTCTGCGCACACAACACACACCAGGATGCGCCCGCGCCCTCAGATCACTTGGACGTGGTTGTGTTATAAGAGGTAAAAACGATATAAATACTGTTCGTTTTCTCACACAAACCGCTCGTTTCGTGTCTTAGGCCATCAATGTGTACTTACGATGGGGAATTGTTTAATTTGGACGATGGGGAATTGTTTTAATTTGGACTCTGTGCATGCTCTTTGAGACCGTGACTATAGACCTGCATGATATGACTGTCAGACAAGAACGGTTTGACCTAAAAATATCAAAATTTAAACTACTGCGGAAAAAAAGACACCTACATCTTGGATGCCCTTCAGGTAAGCTAAAACATACCAAAATTTAATTTCAAAGTGAATTATCCCTTTAAGTACTAGTACTTATTCATTAGCTACTAGTTCTTATTCCTTAGGGACTAGTGTCTATTTGTTAGATACTAGTGCTTATTCTTTAGGTAGGGGAAGACCGGGGATGGTTGCAACACTTTTTGCATTTCTCTCAGTTACTCAGAGACTATTTGGACTAGACCAACCAAATTTGTATTAAACTTGCATCTGTCTGCCAATTCCATTTAAAGATTATTACATATGACATATCGTTCACAGTATTTATTTGAATGGAAGAAGCCAGATGCTGCAACTGACCCCAACCCAGGGATGGTTGCAACATGTTAAAAATACCTTAAATTTCACTAATTAACTTTAGCTTTTTGTCTCAATGAGCATAGAATTCTGAAAATATTAACTGTTTTAGGTCTACTATAATATAATAGTATAGCCATATTTATCAAATAACTGTGATTGAGTTTTGTTAGTTTATGTGTAGAACATAGGCCTACATAGATTCTGTGTGCAGATGTTACAGATGCTATTCAATCTCTCTATATTTCAGTGTCAGACAGGAAGAATTGAAAAATTTGCAATGCAACATACTTTTATTAAACATGCAATTTATAACTTGTTGCAACCGTCCCCAACCCTATCAGCCATGACAGAACATCATGTGCCTGCTAGACACACTGACTTTGACACATGCTAACCATGCTAACCAGGTCACTTAGAAGTCAACAAAACAATAATTCAAACTAAGTAAGTTTTGATTAATTCATACAAAATGTCAGGACAGTATGACAGACAAGCAATTCCCGCACACTATCGTAACTTGCAATGAAGTATTCTTTATTCACACGTTTCGGTCACACGACCTTCATTAGGAGTATACAAATGTTCGAAATCATCTCTTTTAAGATAAAACACATGACCAATTACCAAAGCTCCATCTGTAAACAATTACGCTCATTAGGAATATAAAATCACATCATACACAGTTGCAAATTATGATAGTTACAACGATCAATAAAGATCCCACTATAGGTTAACAAGAACATCTAATACACATGATCAACACATCAAAAAAGATCCTACTATAGGTTAACAAGAACATCTAATACACATGATCAACACATCGTCATCAAACAGCCTCAAATTGTTACCACAATCACTCAAACTCATTGTGAATACATAGTAGAAACAACACATCATTCAGAACCATTACATCACTATAACATTACATTAAATAGTGCTTCATCGTTCATACCCATAGGAAATAAAGTTTGAAGGGTGTAAATCCAGAACAGTTCACGTCTCTGTAGAAGTAATTCAATGTCTCCACCTCTAGGTGGCAAAGTTACTTTCTCAATCCCACAGAAACGTAAAGAGGTGACATCGTGATTAAAATTTAAAAAGTGCACCGCGACTGGATAGTTCATATCTTTTCTTCTGATCGAACTCTTATGTTCACTAATTCTTTGTTTCAATTGACGTGACGTTTTTCCCACATAGCCTATACCACAAGGACAACGGATCAAGTACACAACATGAGTGGAAACACAAGTAATCACAGATTTAATGCTATATTTTTTACCAGTTCTAGGATGATAAAAAAATGATGTTTTGAAAGTATTGTTACACTGAGCACAATTCCCACAACGATAATTGCCCTTCTGTATAGGACTAAGTAAACTCTGAGATGCACGAGGACTAACACTCTGAAAACAAGCATGTACCAAGCTATCTTTTAAATTCCTGGCGCGTTTATATACAATCAAAGGAGGATGTCTAAAAATATCGTTCAACTCCGGATCAGAAGACAATAAATGCCAGTGTTTCTTAAAAATTGATTTTATCATGTAGGACTTAGGTGAATGTGTTGTAATACAAGCAAAAGAATACTTTCTTGTTTTCTTTGTCTTCTTTTTTAGCAATTCAGATCGTGTCTTTTTAAAAGCTGTATTGTATCCTTCTTCGACCCGGTTCTGAATGATGTGTTGTTTCTACTATGTATTCACAATGAGTTTGAGTGATTGTGGTAACAATTTGAGGCTGTTTGATGACGATGTGTTGATCATGTGTATTAGATGTTCTTGTTAACCTATAGTAGGATCTTTTTTTATGTGTTGATCATGTGTATTAGATGTTCTTGTTAACCTATAGTGGGATCTTTATTGATCGTTGTAACTATCATAATTTGCAACTGTGTATGATGTGATTTTATATTCCTAATGAGCGTAATTGTTTACAGATGGAGCTTTGGTAATTGGTCATGTGTTTTATCTTAAAAGAGATGATTTCGAACATTTGTATACTCCTAATGAAGGTCGTGTGACCGAAACGTTGTGTGAATAAAGAATACTTCATTGCAAGTTATGATAGTGTGCGGGAATTGCTTGTCTGTTGAAACGATCCACCTGGTTGGTCTCATTATCCTACGCACCTATCGATTGCAGGTGTGCGATGGAGTTTGATCATTAAAGGACAGTATGACAAAAATACATCTCATGAAAAAATGTACTTTCATACCTCCAAAACAAGTTTTGTTCAATAAATGCAGCAGCAGATGAATGAATATGTCTTCTGCCTTCTTGGTGGTGGTGCTGGTGCTGGTGGTGGGGGTGGGGGTGGGGGGTTAATCTGTGCATAAGCAGTATGAGTGTCATCAACATATTTCTTATTAATCATTCATGAACTCATATTCATGTTTCATAAATGATTAGTTAAACATTTACTAATCACTTGTAAATGACTTGTAACGGAATTTACAAAACATACATAAAATGTTAGTGTATCACTTGCTAATCATTTCTGAATGTTTTGTAAATGATTAGTTCATCATTAACTAACCACTTATAAATGACTTACAACTGAACATTATTATAAAGTGTTACCGTATATTCTAGAATGAGCAAAGTGGAGTACGGCCATCTAGGATATTAGTCTATCACCTCTGTCTAATGGCCGAGACTGACGAGCTTGCGATTATGAGATCGTATACCCGGCCGGTGTGAGACTCGAAGTGTTACAGGAATCCGGATGAACGGGTGTAATTTCAATAAAGCAGTAAATAGAATAATCAAACATTCACCTAAATGTAATGATTAACAAACATCAAGTAAACCCTTTTCATTTTTGGAGTCAGATGAAACAAAGAGGTAATTAAATTAATTAGCTGAACGCTGTAAAGACAGTAACACACAGTAAACCTTCACGCGCTTATCAGAACCTGACGTTGGACTGATTGGGCAGGGCCTTATAAAGTGGTGACCCCGACGTGATCTCGCAACTCAGGCATCTTTTCAGGGGAAAATATTGGGATTTTTCAACTAACAAGAGGTTTGATCTTCTTCTCTTCCTTCAGCTTTTGTGGTAAGTCAATTATTTTTGTCTTTTTAGAAGTGTTGAAGGAAAAACAGACGCACCCCATATAAACACATTTTTATAATGGGTCGGTAACACCCAGTTAGACCGGAGACCTCAGAAATCCGGTAAAGCTTGAGAATTAGACACAAACACATGTCAGGGACATGATAGCGGCAGCCTAGATGAGGTAAAGGAGGAAAGAAGTTGTGCAGCCATAAGAAATAAATAAGGGGTTACAGGACAACCCTGACCAACTCCTCTTGACACTTGAAATCTAGGCGAGGTTCCTGATTCAAGGCTAATGGAACAGTTGCATTATTATAAAGAATTCTTATAAATTGCAGAATGGGTCACCAAACCCAAGCTTTTGGAGAGATAGAAAAATAAACTTGTGTTCGAGAGAGTAAAAAGCTTTGTTAAAATCTACAAAAAGAATAAAACATCATTATTAACTAATTCACTTTAGTCTAATAAATCTATAAAAAGTCTGATATTGTTTGCTATGTGTCTTTTTGGCATGAATCCAGATTGGATCTGTGTTTAATGACTGAAAGAAAAGGAAGGCTGAAGAAATTTACTACAAAAAGAGGCAATTTCCTTAGAATTATATCTGTCAAAATGCCATTAATTTGCTGCGAACTAATAGTAAGATTCCTAGAGATGTGTTTTTCCATTTTTAAGAAATAATCAGAGCTCTGTTCTCCTTGTTCTAGCCGTTTCCTTCTCGGACGAACACAGGAGCCTTCAGCTTTGTATTTATAAAATGATTAATGTTTAATTTAGATTGGAGCTCTGCAAGTTCTGTTAGGCCAGTTTCTGATAAGCCTTCAAGTGTTATGATCTTTGATATAACCTTCTCCTCTTCATACTCTGTTTTATTTTGTTTTCAACTTATACGCATTCTGTAAGACTGAGGAAGACACTGTTCCATTTATTTTTTGATTGTAATAAGATATATTTAAGTTTTTATGCAGCATATCGCTGATTATAAAATGTATCTGTAAAAATATGTATTTATTTATTATTCTGACAGTAACCATGCTGGTTAGGCTAATATTTAATTCCTCTATATATATATATATATATATATATATATATATATATATATATATATATATATAATATTTAATTGATTAAACAATTTTGCATTATATTAATTGCAGCTTCTGAGTAGTTCCTGTCAGTCACCTGTAGTTCCCACTGTGTCCACAGGGGGCGCGAGAGAGTAATCAGTGTGTTATAACTGTCAACACTCCTCACACACACCAGGAGGCGCTAAAGAGCAGATCATCTTTCAGTTCTCCCGTGATGAACAGAATGAATTAAACTTATTATGTTTGTTTTTTTTCAATTGCTAACACACAATTTTGCAAACTAGGCTCATTTTATCAAAATACTTTTCACAATTCACAAAACCACACACCCAAACTGCAAAATACCCAATATATCCTACAGAATGAAGCACTGCAAACAAAACTACATATAGCATTATCAAAATCAAACTTTTGCATGAAATGGCACACACTTCATACATATAAACAGATTTCTGTCTAACCAACTAGACACTGTTGGGCGTAATGAAGAAAATTTTAGAAAATTCTTCAGATTGTTCACATGCACAGACATATTTGCAGAGACACACACATGCTGTTGAAACATTTTATTTTTTTTTTGTAACAAACAAGTCAGTGCAACATATGCACAGCAGAAATATTTATACTGGACTGAACACAAATATGCTAAAAAAAACAGTAAACTGAAAAAGATTGAAGTGTTAACAATTAACCATTGAGGTGTTTGGTCAGGTGACACATGTATCGGCCAATCAGATCATGGAGTGTCATTTTGAATGGCAGTGTTTTGAAATGGCAGACATGTGACTTTATGTCAGATTGTTGTGTCTTATGCAGAGAACTGTGTTCAGTGTGTTTAAAAAGTGCCATTTTGAATTGCAAAATGTGTGTAAAGCAGAAAATGTGTTTAGACTTTTGGAGACGTGAGAAGAGGTTTTGCTCTCTGTGTGTCAGTTTAAATAATTGTGCTGTTCATGTCATTTTACGGGCAATTTCCACCAACTCTGGAACAGCGGAGGAGTCAATAGGTTTCCATTAAAGTCAATGTCTGTATTTCCACTGACTGTGGAACGGCTGCGTTCTGCTGTATTACAAATTTATTAAATGTTTAATTTAGGTTTCCAATACAATAGTATATAAACTGAGAAATTTAGTTGACTGAATTTATAGCTTACCTGATCTATCTCAGCTGCTCAGTGAACCCAAACAAACAGATGAACTAGAGGAAATGACTAGCACTATGAGCACCATTTTCTCTAGTACATTAGACATCGTTGCACCAATTAGACTAAAAAAGGTTAGAGAGAAAACTAAAGCACCATGGTACAACAGTGCTACGCATGTTCTAAAGAGAGAAACTCGTAATTTAGAGCGTAAATGGAAACAAACTAATTTAGAGGTCTTTAGAATCGCGTGGAAAGACAGTATGTCACGTTATAAAAAGGCCCTAAAAGCAGCCAGGGCTGAGCATCTCCGCAAACTAATAGAAAATAACCAAAATAATCCTAGGTTTTTATTTAACACCGTCGTTAGACTAACAAATAAACAGACGTTACCGGAGCAAAATATTCCGTTACAGTGTAGTAGTAATGATTTTATGAATTTCTTCACTGAGAAAATAGAAAGCATCAGAAACACAATTGTAAATGTGCAATCTTTAATGGTGTCTTATGATTCAGCCTCAATTATCACCCCGCAAGAACAATTACAGCGCTTTGCAACTATAGGACAGGAAGAGCTAAATAAACTTATCATTGCATCCAAACCAACAACGTGTTTATTAGATCCTATACCAACTAAACTATTGAAACAAGTGTTACCTGTAGTGGAAGAGCCTCTTCTCAATATTATTAACTCGTCTTTATCCTTAGGTCATGTTCCAAGAATATTCAAGTTGGCAGTTATAAAACCTTTAATTAAGAAACCACAATTAGATCATAATAACCTAGCAAATTACAGACCCATTTCAAATCTTCCATTTATGTCTAAAATTCTAGAAAAAGTGGTGTCCGCTCAACTGTGCTCTTTCTTGCAAGAAAATTATATCTATGAAAAATTTCAGTCAGGATTCAGACCGCATCATAGCACAGAAACTGCGCTCGTTAAAATTACAAATGATTTACTTCTAGCTTCTGACCAAGGCTTTATCTCAATACTAGTTTTACTCGATCTTAGTGCTGCGTTCGACACTATAGATCACAAAATACTCTTAGACCGACTACAAAACTACACTGGTGTTCAGGGACAGGCATTAAACTGGTTTAGATCGTACTTATCGGACCGTTACCATTTTGTCTGCGTAAATGGGGAAAAATCGAAGATAACGTCAGTAAACTATGGTGTACCGCAAGGATCTGTGTTAGGCCCTCTGCTATTCTCAATATATATGCTACCACTTGGTAATATTATAAGAAAACATGGAATTAATTTCCACTGTTATGCTGATGACACTCAATTATATATTTCATCACGACCAGATGATAACAATAAATTATCTAAATTAACAGAGTGTGTTAAAGATATAAAATACTGGATGACGTGTAATTTTCTGCTATTAAATTCAGATAAAACGGAGGTATTACTTATTAGTCCAAAAAACTGCACACAAAACCTCTCACAATACAACTTTAATTTAGAAGGGTGTCCTGTTACTTTATCCTCTACAGTAAAAGACCTGGGTGTTATATTAGACCGCAACCTGTCTTTTGAAAATCATATTTCATATGTTACAAGAACAGCCTTTTTCCACCTTAGAAACATTGCTAAGCTACGTAATATGCTATCTGTTTCTGATGCAGAAAAGTTAGTTCATGCATTCATGACCTCGAGACTAGATTACTGTAATGCTCTATTAGCTGGTTGTCCTGCATCCTCAATAAACAAGCTACAGTTAGTCCAAAATGCCGCCGCTAGAGTTCTTATTAGATCAAGAAAATACGATCATATAACACCAATTCTGTTGTCTCTACATTGGTTACCTATAAAGTTCCGTATCAATTACAAAGTATTACTACTGACCTATAAAGCCCTAAATGGTTTAGCTCCCGTGTATTTAACGGAACTTCTATTGCCCTATAATCCATCACGCTCTTTAAGATCACTAAATTCGAGGCTTCTGGTCATTCCTAGGATATCTAAGTCCACTAAAGGAGGGAGGGCGTTTTCACACTTAGCTCCTAAACTCTGGAATGGCCTTCCTGATATTGTTCGAGGCTCAGACTCGCTGTCCCAGTTTAAAACTAGATTAAAGACGCATCTCTTTAGCCAAGCATTCACATAATACTTACCTTTTATACTACAGTTGAATTAGATTGAATGCATTAATATTGCGAACAGCAGCTACGCTAATTATTTCCCATATGCTTTTCTGTTGTTATCTCGGGACGCTAGTCCCGAGGTAAATACAGATCGTCAGCTCCAGTTTGTATCCAGCCTCTCATGGAAACTACAGATTCTCCAACACCCGTGCAGAGACGACTCGGCGCCTGTGAAGAGACGACTTGACGCTGGCGATATGTTTATGCCCTAAATCAATACATGATTAACTAACTGTATTTCTCTATGTATATTTCTGAAATGCACTTTCTGTAAAGCTGCTTTGAAACAATATGTATTGTGAAAATCGCTATACAAATAAATTTGAATTGAATTGAATTTGAATTGAATTGAATTTGACATTCAGAGCACTGGTCAGAAATCACATCGCGTCAACACCCGCCGCGGGCCTTCGCGATGCTTTGTTTTAATTAAACAGTCGGATTCCCCTGGTCCCCGGAGAGCCCGCCTCGGCGCCGGCGAGACCGGGGACCCGGCCCCCTGACGGAGCCCGCCGAACGGTGGGGGAGAGGGACCGAGCACACCCGGCCACACCGAGACCTCGGACGGGAAGGGGCGCCGCGGGTGAATAATACATAATTGAAGTTTTGACCAGCATAAACACACAGGACATCGTAGTAATTATACTGTTGGTACTATAACCCCATCGCTAAAATGCAGTCTACATTTGATTGTTTTAATCGTCTGTGAGCAAAAATAAAAGGCTAAACTACTGATAGCAAAATAAAAGTCTAAACTAACTAACTGTTTACTGATAGTTATCAGGTGCCATTGGCAAAAGCTACATATACTACATAGCCTACCTTCAAAATTATGAATAAATGAGGAGGCGTAAAACTTAAATCCCTTGTCTAGCAGAGTACTCATCGGAAATTGAAATTAAACACCGGCTATAGAAGGTCGCCATTACTATGGTGTGTTTACCTCAGTAGCTGATGGCCGGAAGTAGTTAAGCCCGTTTTGTAGAACCCGGAAGAATGTTGCGCATAACCCCTATCAAACGTGAATTTACATACGCAGATCCGCAGAGCTTCTGTTTTTGTCGAATGCCGGAGAGCTCTGCAGCAACTCAGCACTTATATCTCGTGTGTCCTCGTGACTTCAGCTGTCAGTCACGGCCGCAGCCTTTCACAACAAATCAGGACCTGGTGGGGATTGAAGGACGGCGGAGCACGGAGCCGATCCGCAGTTGGTGGAAATCCGGGCTCAATGTGTTAGCAACTGGAAAAAACTGAAACAGTTTTTGTTAAATTCCCTCTTTGGAAAGGCTGCGCGATACTCCTGCTGGCAGGAACATCATGCCTGATGAAGGTCGTGAGAATGAAACGAACGTTGCTAATAAAATGTTGAAACTCATTTGCATATACTGATAGTGTGCGGGAGTTCCTTGTTTTTTGTAGATTTTTGTATATTTTTTTATCTACTTATTTGGTCTTTTTCCCCCACACACCTATCACCTGCAGGCAGGGGCGTCGCACTGATTACCAGGGCCCCAAGGGGAGGGAGGGCCCTTGAAAAGTCTGAAATATATTTTATTTTACCTGGATATTTTAATTTCCTAATTAAATTTCATAATGAATGTCAGATGAAATGTAAAGCAGATCTTAACATTGTGAAACACATGGCCCTCAGTTTTAGGGACATGGGGGCCCATCAGGACTGCCTATGCGTAGGGCCCGGGATCTTGTGCCACCCCCCTGCCTGCAGGCGTGCGATGGTGT
The DNA here is from genome assembly GCA_023718395.1 of Leucaspius delineatus. Taxonomy (NCBI): domain Eukaryota; kingdom Metazoa; phylum Chordata; class Actinopteri; order Cypriniformes; family Leuciscidae; genus Leucaspius; species Leucaspius delineatus. The sequence continues at coordinate 1,603,554 of CM043370.1, forward strand.
TTGCTAAGTTATTGAAAAAAATTTAAAGATTGCAAAAAAAGACTTCTTAAGGTTTAAAAATTGATAACAAAATTATTTGCAGTGCATGTAAATCTTTGAAAACCTTTATTTTTCTTTGTGCATTTCAAACACTTAAATTTTGCTCTCTTTTCTGCTGTCTTTTCTGCGGGTTTAAAAAACGCTATATAAATAAAGGTGACTTTGTGCTCTATTCAGTACAATGATTTTATGTATAATAGAGTTTTATTTGGTTTACATGTTTTTTTAGTCCAGTTTATTCCTCTTAATATTTTAAGTGTTTATGTCTTTAGGAAATGTATGGTTGCCATAGCAAACAAACAGGGTTTGAGTTTGTAACTAAGAAAAACTATACAGGCTTTATATAGGCTATGTATAAATGTATATATGTACAAACACAAAAAAGTGAAACCACCCTCCAGAGTGGAAATCTTAAAAACGCTCCACCGTCGCGTTTCCGTCTAAAGGGTAAAAACGCAAAAGTATGCTAGACAGTGAAGGCACCGATCACCGGTCCATTGCCACCTAGCCGTCTGGAGAGCATACTACATAGAATTTCACACACTTTTGCGTCACCATATGCACGCAGATTTCCCCCCCAAAACGCTCGTCTAAACGCAGAATAAAAAAGTGATAACGCAACGCCACTTTGGCGTTTTCTCTTCAGATCGTTTCCGTGTAAACGTAGCCTTAAGGCCCTTTCACACTGGACGCGATTTTGACGCACGAATAATTCGCGCGATGGGTTTATTTTTTGATCAGCTGTTTGTGTAATGAGTGCTTCCACACCGAACGCGAATGTGCTGCGGCGAAAAAACGACTTTTATTTTTTTCGCTTCGATGTCGATTTTTTTTTACTTTTGCGGCGACAGAATAGGCTTCAGCCAATCATATACTACAAGGACAACGATTTGAAAAACAATGTGTGGCGTAGCATTGCCAACCAACTCGGTTATCTTGACTGTGAGTATGTTGTGTGATAGTTTTTGTCGTTGTATAGTACTGTGCTGTGTAGCCTAGCAGGCCAAACTACATTTGGGATAGAAAGCACACTATCATCGTCAAAGATAGAGACAGAGACCGTGTTTACTTTGAACATGTAACAAAAGCTAGTGAGACTATTTAGGGCTCCTTTTAGTATACTATACATTCTTTGTGTGATATCTACAGTTTCTAGTCGAATGCTTTTTAACTTACTTACTTCGTGTGTTACATGTAATGTGTAGTGACATGACAAAACGCACTGTTTAGTTGAAGACGCAAAAAAAAAAAAAAAAAACTGTGCGCATACTCCCCTTCAGACTCTCTGTTCTGTCAAATTGGGTGCACCCAAAAACTTCTTTTCTGTCTTTTAAATAAAATGAAAACCTCGTCTTCACTGGATGCTATGACTGACTGGATGATGATGATGAAGTGTCCATGTTTTCTCAGCTGTCGGCGCGATTCGCGCGAAAGTTTTGGAATGTTGAAGCTCTCTGAACGTCACAGACGTCGCAAATTCGCGTCGCGGCTGATGTGAATGGTTTTGATGCGAACTATTCGCACACGAACTATTCGCTTTTTCGTTTCGCTTTTTCGTTACGCATCCGGTGTGAAAGGGCCTTTAGTCTCTGTCCGTCTTCATCTATGTATAGCGTGTATGAAGTGTTTTCTGGTATTATCTTTAGAAATGTCTTCATGCTAATAAATTGAGTATATTTTTCATAATTAACAAAAAAAATACTAAATAAGTGTTAATAAAGGTGCTGACGAGTGATCCATGAGAGACAAACTTTTGTCTCATCTCCGTTTCTCCTGTTTATTCAGGACTTTTAATCTGTTGATCTGTTTGTTTCTCCAAACACTGACAATCAGCAGATGAACAGAGGAGTGTTTATCACTGAAACTTCAGCATGAGAAGAAATCATTATAAGAGAGAGGGAGCATGACAGACCCTGGAGAAACTCTGTGACGAATAAAGAAGAACAATAAATAAAACGCGTATAAGGGTTTTGAGATCTTTTATTTTAAATATTTGAGTATTTTTTTATGTTTTTTTGTGTTTAATCCAAAGATTTAGTGTCTTAACGTTTCAATGCAAGTTAATTTTGAATAGGCTTAGGATTTGTCAATATTACCTAAAGAAATCCTGATGTTATTCTTTGACCTGTTTCAACACACCAACTTGATCAGGAGCTCCACCCTCTTACAACACTAACCAGGAAGAGACGGACTTTCTCTTTTCTGCCATACTGACTTTGTCTCGACAAAAGCAATAAAGAACCAGCGATCAGTGGAGTACGAAGGGGAAAACTTTACAGAAGAATTTGAGAAGTTTGTTTCTGAACAAGTTTGTTTCTGATCTTTGTGATTCTCATGGTGATTTATTTTTTAAACCGTCGTTCAGAAAGTGAAAGTAAAGTTTAGATTGCTGGAGCTCAAACAGTGAAAATGGCTTCAGCAGCTGAAGATGATTATATTTGTCCTGTGTGCTGTGAAATCTACAAGGCTCCTGTTCTTTTATCCTGTAGTCACAGTTTCTGTAAAGAGTGTCTTCAACAGTACTGGAGAATCAAGGAATCTCAGGAGTGTCCTGTCTGCAGGAGAAGATCCTCAAAACCTCATCCTCCATTTAATCTTGCGTTAAGAAACTTGTGTGAGTCGTTCCTGAAGGAGAGAAATGAGAGGCGTTCATCCGGGTCTGAGGAGATCTGCAGTTTACACAGAGAGGAACTCAAACTCTTCTGTCTGGAGGACAAACAGCCTGTGTGTTTAGTGTGCAGAGATTCAGAACAACATGACACTCATACATTCAGACCCATCGGTGAAGTGGTTTCATCATATAAGGTAAGACAAATGTTTCTTGATTCACATGTAAAGAAACATAACAAGTCACAAACACTGTTCTGGCTTTGCCTATCTTAGCGTTTTTTGCTCCCCCTGCTGGTCTTTCTATATTCTGCACTTTGAATTGGTTTTATTCAGTTTCCGGGGTTGGGTTCAAAAGAACAACACAGCACATGGTAGAGCATGTTGGTCAGGGGATCTCTGGATAATCCGTAATTCGTTTGTAATTATAAAACGAAAATACCGTTTTTCTGTTTTTTGTTTCAAAACGAAAAACCAAATAACCGTTTTTGGTGTCAGAATCAAAAAACGAAAAACCAATTAAAAACGGCCCGTTTTTCGTTTTTTGGCGATCATTTTATCGTAATTCCTTTTTGAACAAAGAATGAAGAGAGTCTTTGAACTTCAGTCAATTCGTTTTTCGGTTATAAACCAAAAACGGAAGTCACCCCTTTATTCGTTTTTTCTTTTTTCAAAAAAACGAAAAAACGAGATTTCGGCTTGATTTTTCGTTTTTTTAGTTCACAGGCAAAAAACGAATAAATGACTTCAAAATTCGTTTTCCACATGTGGCGGCCTGACACGCCCCCTTCCGCCGATTGGTCAAGCAAGTCTGATCATGTGACGTCATCAGTTGTCGCTCAGGTCTGTTCATCAAAATAATAGTCCTCTTTTCTGACCCTGCATTTAGATGTACATTACACACTGTCTAATGCAGCTCAAAGGAGGCACTGTGAATTTGCATAGCAATTTCATTCTAAGAGGCTATTAAATGTGAAGTGACAACATGAAACACTACTTTCAATATATGAAAAAAAAAAACACCAGTAGTTGGTGGCAAGTCAGCCTGATAATGATTGAATACCAATTTACTCATTTAGGCTAACAATAAGCAGATTACATAATTATACCATGAAAAAAAAAAATGTATATATATATAAAGCATTTTGGAACTCTTCTTGGTGGAAATTGACAGCACGTTCAAAAAGAGATAATGCATCATGCTGCAGTAGCATTATGGTGCAAGTTGTGCATCAACCAATGGGAGGCAACACAGTGCCCTAAATGCCACTCCGAAGAGTACAACATCACTGAGGCTGCGGGTCTCTCCAGTGCCCTGGATGCAACTAAAAATATTGTTTAATTTTCAATTCAGTGTTTCAATGAGTTTCAACTTTGGGGAGAATCCATTTCAGTCACCAGAGGACCAGGATGCTGTGGAGAGGCAGTTTTCTATGCAGTGTCCTGACATTTCATCTCTTTTTGAACGTGCAGTCAATTTCCACCAAGAAGAGTTCCAAAATGCTTTGAAAATCTTAATTGATCCTGTTCGAGTTCATGCTTAATAGTTTGCCTTACTGTCCTCTGAATTAACACAAAGTGGTTATTAGTAAAAATGGGGGAAACTTGTGGAATCTTGTGGAAACTTGTGGAAACTCCTGTGGAATCAATAAATGTTCTTGATGGCATGCATTGTTTCTCGTTTTTATTGTTTGATTATACAGCCAGAACTGGACTTCCGTTTGGGTTCCACCAGTAAGTGATCCTGCCTATATATATATATCTTTTTAAAAAAAAATTTTGCCACCAACTACTGGTGTTTTTTTTTTTCATATATTGAAAGTAGTGTTTCATGTTGTCACTTCACATTTAATAGCCTCTTAAAATGAAATTGCTATGCAAATTCACAGTGCCTCCTTTGAGCTGCATTAGACAGTGTGTAATGTACATCTAAATGCAGGGTCAGAAAAGCCTAAAGCCTCTTACGTTGTTGATTTATATTTCAAACAACAATTCGAGATTTGCTCGCAATGTTTTTCTTACAAAAAAACTCATCATTCTGCAGGACAATTGTCTATTACAGTATACAACACAGATAGAAGGGTGTCAATAAATCTGTGGTGGATATACAAGACACTTTAAGAAAAGTTTATTTCCATCACACTGTAAAGTGTTTTTAGATATTACATATAGATTACATATACCAAAGATTTTACATATAAACTGGGTCAGCATACTGTTAATTACAGTTAGTACCATGGGAAGTATAGGGGTGCTGAGCGTGACCCCTGGCGTGGAGCCCATGAAGAAATATGGTTGGGGATAAAAGTTCACTCAAACAAAACCAAGAAACTGTGGTGTTTTGCCTATAGGCATGTATTACGTGTGCTTGTTTTTATTTATGCTGTATTATAAAATAGCCATATTATAACAAAGAAATAAAATATATTTGGAAGGCTCAGTTTGTGGTTCACAATTATTTGATTAAAAACAACAAAAACAATAAAACAAAGACAATGTCACTTATATTAAACACTTTTTTATTTATGTTTTTGTTAACAGAAGTTATCTTGCGCCTTTAATTGCCTCCGCTATCGTCCAGCTGTCTCATTCTTGCGGGTCGCGGCTATGATTACAGTTTCAGTAAAAATGTATTTCACCATCATCGGTACCCACCCTCAGCCGATTGGCATTACAGTATTTGCAATCACCATCCCGTGGCAAAACGGAGCGTCTAAAAGAAAAGTTCTGACTGCTGACTGAACATTGGTCTGTGAGCCTCTCCCGCTCGGCGCTGTCGAGCGCAGCTTCACTACACAGATTTAACTCCGCACAGGCTGGTGGTAGACTAATAATTAATATTTCTGATGTAAAGATTTCTGTGAAACGTGTAAAGTTGCACAGAAGAAAGCCCAATAGGACATGCCCTGTACAGTTTAAGAATCTGTAGCCATAGTAGAGGACTATTATTTTGATGAACAGACCTGAGCGACAACTGATGACGTCACATGATCAGACTTGCTTGACCAATCGGCGGAAGGGGGCGTGTCAGGCCGCCACATGTGGAAAACGAATTTTGAAGTCATTTATTCGTTTTTGCCTGTGAACTAAAAAACGAAAAATCAAGCCGAAATCTCGTTTTTTTCGTTTTTTTGAAAAAAGAAAAAACGAATAAAGGGTTGACTTCCGTTTTTGGTTTATAAACGAAAAACGAATTGACTGAAGTTCAAAGACTCTCTTCATTCTTTGTTCAAAAAGGAATTACGATAAAATGATCGCCAAAAAACGAAAAACGGGCCGTTTTTAATTGGTTTTTCGTTTTTTGATTCTGACACCAAAAACGGTTATTTGGTTTTTCGTTTTGAAACAAAAAACAGAAAAACTGTATTTTCGTTTTATAATTACAAACAAATTACGGATTATCCAGAGATCCCCTGACCCATGTTGAATTTGCCGTCAGTCCATAGCAACAACAACTCTTAAACGAGGCACTGCCTGTGTGGAATTTGATTATTCTTGATTATGGCATTTTGTATGTTTTTGAGGGAGTGCATATAAAGTGATTGTTTTCATTGTTCTGGATTATATTGTGTGAACACTTTGTATTATTTTCTCCTGTTGTACATTGATGGACTTGACATTTACCATGTTACAGTTTATTTATGTATCCTTTTTGTTTTTATATTGTGTTACAGTTTTACACATTTATTCAGTAAATCTGAACGACGACTCCGGTGTCAAGATTGTTTATTGAGTGGATGTGTTTAGCTTGCTGGGTAGGAAGCCAGTACAAACACAGATCCGGTTACTAAACGATCTGGTTACTCATGGTTGATAGCTGATAATGGTCCGCATAAATGATCCGCATCCACAAATATCATAAAAGTACCCCTTCGAACGTGAATCTCAAGAACTGTGATGAGAGGCTATCTGTATATGAAAGTATGTGTCTGTCACAGTGTCTGGTTTGTGTTCCCCGGGTGTCCACTAGAGGTATCTTCCCCATACTGTCACCATTACTTCTTGAACTGCATTTCCCACAATCCCTGTCTGGACTCATCACTGATCATTGCACTCAGCTGTTCCCTATCACATTGTTAGTTTCTGTGTATATATACCCTGTCTGGTTAGTGCTTGTCACGGAGTCCTTGTTATTCGTCACTACACTTCTGAAGTCTGTTTCTCGCCTGTTCTTGTTTTGTTTCTCGTGTTGGATTGCTTTTTTGGATTTTGACCCCTGCCTGGATGACTCAGATTTGGATTACCCTTAATAAATAATTATACTGCAATTGGATCTGCCTGTTTCCCGTGTGTGTTCCGTGACAGCGTCCTCCAGATCCACTGATAAAAAACAATCAGATCTGTGAGAGGATTCATTTCAAAGTTAGCATTAGCATTATGAACGGCGGTCTTACCAGAGCGCGGTTCAGACATCTCAAATCGAGGATGAGCCTGAGGTCACCATCCTTCTCTAGAACGAGGAAGAAGCAGCTGTAAAAGCCTGAGTCACTCTTCACTAGCAGAGCTTTTGCTTCAGCTCAGAGGACGTGAGCGTTGATGTCCGAGACTGAAGTGTTAGTCACACTCCTGAAGCAGGGGAGCCTGCGGGAGAACTGGAGCGAGTAACTCCGTTTGATTATTACTAAAACCCAATCTGACATGCCGGTAAAAGCTTCCCAAGCCCGTCACTGGGCGGCGAGGGGTTGAAGAGGCTCGCTCAGTCCTCCGCTTCAGAGACATAGTGTCATCAAAGTCCTCCTCGGAGCCGCCAAATGAAACCATGGCACTCGCTCCAGATGAGGGAAGCAGGAGCCCTGCAGGAGCAACACTCGTGGCACAGCATTTTGCAACAAATGTCACTCAAATTTGCTCTTTTAATAGTGACATAGTCTCTTGAAGAGTTGCCGGATAGCCCAGAGGAAAAGCAGCGAGTCAGATTTAGCTGTCGGAAGAGCCGATAATCCGCTAGTTGAGGCTTGTTTCAACGGTGAGCAGAAAGGCTCCTATCTTCTTCTCTTTGGAGACAGCGAGGAGATGATCTTCATGTTTGAAGGAGAAAAATTCTGATGAAAACTGTTTTCAGCGCGACTTAAATATGCAGTCGACCCCGTCCGTTTTAGCGGGCGGAAAAGCCATTTGTCTGTAGAGGTGCACAGATGTGAACCAATCAGGGCTGCAGTGATCAGGACTGGTTGTCTTTAGTCCAGCTGAACTACATTATAAATGCAGTTTCATAGATTTGAGGAATTAGTAACTACGGGGACAAATACATTTTCACGCCGGCCCAGTTGGTATTGGATAACATTTTTGTTTCAATAAATAACATTGTCATTTACAAACTGTACTTTGTGTTTACTCAGGTTGCCTTTGTTTTATGGTAGGTTTTAATTTCTGAATCAATTTAGTATGAGATGGGGGCAAATACTTTTTCACTGCATTATATGATCATATCACTGTATTGTCTTCTCTTCACTGTAATCTGGTGTTTTAATGTATTTTTGTTCAATTCTAGGAGGATCTCAATACAGCACTGAAGTCCTTACAAGAGAAACTTCAACACAATGAAAAAATGAAAGCAGAGTTTGAGAAAACAGTTCAACACATCAAGGTGAGGAAACAGAAACGAGAGTCATTACTATATACAGTTATGATTTGATATAATGGATAACAGTTTATTATTTCTGTAAATGAGTAGCAGCAATCTGCTTCAGGATCAGTTTTATGTCGGGTATCTGAGTTTATCTTGGATATTAATGATGTGTGTCGATTGAGATGATTGAAGTGAATGTGCTTTGATTTCAGTCTCAAGCTGAGCACACAGAGCGTCAGATTAAACAGCAGTTTGAGAAGCTTCATCAGTTTCTCAGAGATGAAGAAGAAGCTACAGTCACTGCACTGAGGGAGGAAGAGGAGCAGAAGAAGCAGAGGATGAAGGAGAAGCTGGAGGAGATGAACACACACATCTCAGCTCTTTCACACACAATCAAAGACATGGAGGAGATGATGAAAGCCAATGACGTCTGCTTTCTGAAGGTCTGATTTCAGATCATTGGTTGATTGATTGATGATTGATTGAGTTCTTGATGATAAATGGTGTGTTTGTTCTGCAGGAGTTTCCAGTCTCAATGGAAAGGTGAGTGATCTGCTCCTGTCTCTGGTCTCTCTGGTTCTGATCCAAAGCCACTGCAGTTCTGACTCCTGAATGTTCTTCCAGAGTCCAGAGCTCACAGCCGGATCCACAGATGGCTTCTGGAGCTTTGATTCATGTGCCACGATACTTGGGCAACCTGCCGTTCAGAGTCTGGAAGAAGATGCAGGACATCGTCCAAAACAGTGAGTCTGACAGCAGGAGATCTGAGCTGGACATGATGGATGGGTGGAGAGTTAGAGGCTCTTCATGACAGAGATAGATAGATAGATAGATAGATAGATAGATAGATAGATATATAGATAGATAGATAGATAGATAGATAGATAGATAGATAGATAGATAGATAGATAGATAGATAGATAGATAGATAGATAAATAGACAGACAGACAGACAGACAGACAGACAGACAGACAGAGAGAGAGAGAGAGAGAGAGAGAGAGAGAGAGAGAGAGAGAGAGAGAGAGATAGATAGATAGATAGATAGATAGATAGATAGATAGATAGATAGATAGATAGATAGATAGATAGATAGATAGATAGATAGATAGATAGATAGATAGATAGATAGATAGATAGAGCCAACCACCATGTCTCTACGGTGTTCTGGTGCAGAGTTATAGGTCTTGCTGAACAGTTGCTAGGGTACTCTGTTTAGTTGCTAGGGAGTGGCTTGGCAGCTGCAAATGAGGTTTCTTCAAAGGCTGCTTGCCAGTATGAATGATATAAACCAACCGCAACTCCTCTATGACATTCAGATTAGAAGATATCCCTCTTTGGATTTGGGTTGCTAGGGGGCTCAACAATGGTTGCTAGGGCGTGGCTAGGAAGTGTTGAAGGTGATTCATGTTTGTAAGTCAAACACAACAGACAGTCATAATAAACTAATTTAAAACAAAACACAGACTATAAGAGCCAATAAATTGAAGATGATCAGATGCTGAAGATCAGACACACACTTACAGTTCTTCATCATCAGCATAAATCTCAACAGATCTCAGTGATTTATTGTTATTTAACTTTCCCAAAGTATCAGTTTCTCTTGATGGACACAAATGTCTGAATCTCATATTTAATGTTTGTAGTTGATGCCGTTAAACGCTGATGATAAAAACGAGTGTGAAACTAATAACAGCACTGACAGTGATCAGAGGAACATGTGTTTGATCAACAGGACGAGTGTCATAATTCATAATAATCTGTGTTGGGTTCACTCTTGATCATTATATGAAGATCAGAATAAAAGCTTCTGTTGATTGTGTCTCATCAGCTCCTGTGATTCTGGATCCAAACACGGCGAGTCCACGTCTCGTCCTGTCTGATGATCTGACCAGTGTGACATGCTGGAACTATCAACCAGTTCCTGATAATCCAGAGAGATTTGACGATTATTTCTGTGTTCTGGGTTCAGAGGGTTTTAACTCAGGAACACACTGCTGGGATGTGGAGGTTAAACAGAGTTCATGGTGGAGACTTGGAGTAACTACAGCATCAAACCAGAGGAAGGGATGTGTTTTCTTCAAGACTGATGTCTGGTGTGTGTGGTATGAGGAGGACGAACGGGATTTTGAGGCGGACGAACGGGATTTTGAGGCGGACGAACGGGATTTTGAGGCGGACGATCGGGATTTTGAGGCGGACGAACGGGATTTTGAGGCGGACGAACGGGATTTTGAGGCGGACGAACGGGATTTTGAGGAGGACGAACGGGATTTTGAGGCGGACGAACGGGATTTTGAGGCGGACGAACGGGATTTTGAGGCGGACGAACGGGATTTTGAGGCGGACGAACGGGATTTTGAGGCGGACGAACGGGATTTTGAGGAGGACGAACGGGATTTTGAGGCGGACGAACGGGATTTTGAGGCGGACGAACGGGATTTTGAGGCGGACGAACGAGATTTTGAGGCGGACGAACGGGATTTTGAGGAGGACGAACGGGATTTTGAGGAGGATGTACTGTTTATGCCTTTAGGTTCTGGTTTTCGTGTTAATCAAAAGCTTGTTCGTGTGAGAGTGAATCTGGACTATGACGGAGGAACGGTGTCGTTCTCTGATCCTGTAACTAACACACATCTACACACATTCACAACCACCTTCACTCACACACTCTTTCCATTCTTCTGGTGTTATTCTAACTCTCTGAGGATCTTACCGGTCAATAGTCAGTAAACGTCACTCCTGTAGATCTGGATCTTCCTGCTTTCATCATGTTTCCAATATTTAATCCATATCACATGAGTAAGAGTGCTGTTGATCTGAATATCAGTACGGTGGCTGTGATTGGGCCGTGATGATCACATGACTGATATCCAGCACTACAGCAACACTCAGATCAATAAACAAGAAGTTTTCATTTATATTCCACTTCACACAATTAGACGATTAGAGACCGTTTTAGCATTCATGTTTTCAGGATAATTGACATTTACCCGATTATTTCAGTCAATGTGTGTTTATTAATCTCTAAACTTGTTTGCATCATAATTATATATGATTATATATCATATTCTTTCTTGTATTATATCAAATCACTGAAGCAGTAAATTCTGCACATTCTCAGTGTTTGTTCAACATGAGACTAAATGAATAATTATTTCAGTTATAGAGGAGAAATGATCATTTGTTCATTGGAATAAATGGATGTAAAAGGTTCTTGCTGATAATCTTGTGTTTTAAATAAATAAATAATATGTGATTATGTGATTTAATGCTCAGAGTGAAAGATTAAATGTTTGGGATGATAATTAGGGTTTAAGTCATGGAATCAATACTTTACAGACGTAACATGTTTATTTGACCTTTCTTTCTGCCTTTATTGGAAACTCCTTCAGTCTTCCTTCGTTACAGACAGACGCACATCTGTAGTTTTGACGAGCGCCAGAGATTTACAAGGCGCTGTTTTCCTCATCCATTTCAAACATGTTATTATATATTATTACATTGTATACAAACAATTATTTTTCTTAACAAGTGTCATGATTTTTTGTACTTCGTTATAAAGACTATTTAGATCAATACTTGATCCAGCAATATTCAGAAACGGGTGCAGCTATTAGGATATTTTTCTGCTTAACTTTTTTTAGATTATAAAAAACAGACAAAATTACAAAAATAAGGAAGAATGATGTTTGATAGGTAACATGTATTATTCTTACCAATAGTGATAAAATAATTTAATATACAATTTAATTATATGAATATTATGAACCTTTTAAACAGTGCTTTAACGGGATCAACAAATACAGCTTCTGTCATGTGACACCATATTTATTTGCTTTAAAACCCTTTTTCTCGACAAAAAGTGTTTCCAAACTAGTTTTTCACAGCATTTGAAGTTAAATGGAAAAAGATTCAATGAGCGATAATCAAAAAATTATCGATAATTGTCATTTCCATGTTGGAAAACATTTTGATGCACTAAACCTTTTTTTCACAAACAATCCTTACTGGAAACATAAATCTAATATTCAATGTAAATCCGCTTTGACACTTTAGTTGACTCACCAGATAATAAGCACAATAATTATTCCATCTATGTATTTTTTTCTAACATATCTAACATATATATGTCTTAAATTAGCTATATGGCAGTTTGTTCTGTGAAGTATTTCTGCATTCCAGGATTATAATTTATAAGATATTACATGATTTATTAATCAGTGTTTGCTTGGTCATGGTCCATTGAAACCACAGAGCATATACACTACTGGTCAAAAGTTTTAGATCGGTAAGATTTTTTATGTTTTTAAAAGAAGTCTCTTCTGCTCACCAAGGCTGCATTTATTTGATAAAAAAAAAAAAAAAAAAAAAAAAACAGTAATATTGTGAAAGATTATTAGCCTGGGTTTCCCCATACTGCCTTGCTCGCAGCGCGATTCTATTCACGCTGCTAGGCAGTCTGGACACCATGGGACAATTTTTCCCCTGAAAAAGGGAACCAATCACAGAACGGGGAGGGAGCAGCAAGACGATGACGACACCGAAGCAGTTTGTTTATATCAGACTCGACGTTACCTTCTACCCTCATGTTTATCTTGCACAAACGGTAATATTCGCTAAACGCCATCGTGTACAAATAAATCTTTGACCCATCGTCTTTTTCCTCGTCGAATTTCTGTCACTCTACATACGTCATCTGGTATAATTGAAGCGATTGGCTATGAGCTACATACAGGCGCATTTGATAGACATTCATAGCGCCCAATAAACGGCTCTGGGCATTCGTAAACCACGCCTCAAATACGAGAAAATGCGCACATAGTTCCCAGACCAAGTCTCAATGAGATTTGGTCTGACGTTAGCCAGGCTAAAAGATTATGACAATTTAAAATTACTTTTCTATTTTAATATATTTTAAAATGTAATTTATTCCTCAGATGAAAGCTGAATTTTCAGCATCATTACTCCACCTGTATCTCATTACCCTGTTAGTCTCAGCCTATTTATACCTTGTACACTCATTCACTCCCTGTGAAGTCTTGTTTTAGTCTCGCACTGCAATTCTGAGCATTCTCCCTGGTTTCATGTCTCTTGGTTTTTGGATTTCTTGCCCTGTTCCCTGGATTACTCTTTTGCCTCTGACCCCTGCCTGTTTTGTGTGTTTTGGGGAAAATGCTCAGAAATGCAGTGCAACAACATACAAAACTTTGCAGTGAGTGAACATGGACTAAATAGGCTGAAATTAACAAGGTAATGAGATACCAGGTGAATCAGTGATGAGCCCGGGCAGTGAGTTCTGGGAAATGTAGTTTGTGAGAGTGACAATAGTCTGGTGTGGAGTGCCCTCTGGTGGCTCTCAAGGGCACTCCAGCTGGTGACCGTTACACTGATATTATTCAAAAATTATTATTATCAAAATTAATTGGAGTAAGTATTGTATTTCTAATGATGGATTATCCTGGTTTTGGATTCCTAACATAATCTTCAAACATTGTGGTGACCTTCAGTTTTTATTATCTTGTCATTTTAAAAGCAGCAAATTACCTATTAAACTCTCAGAGTTTTACAAACAAGCTCTAGAATCCTGGAAGATTGCTTTCAAACATCATTTCTCCCCACACACGTGTCTTATGTGGAATAATGAAAATGTATTGTGTGGAAACAAATAACTTTTTTTCAAGGAATGCGTGGATCAAAATATTATTTTTGTTTCTGATTTATTCAGTGCTCGAGGAGTCCTTCTTTCTTTTTCTGAGTTTATGTTTCTGAAAGATGCTGTAATTTCAGTAAGAGATTTTAATAAGGTGACTAAAAGTATTCCTGTCAGTTTGAGAACCTTGATAGGCTGATAGGTTTCTTCAAGCGTCTCGGAGACGTTCCGCAGTTCTTCTGGATTTAGTCTTCTGTTTCTTCATGTAATCACAGACGGACTCGATGATGGTGAGATCAGATCAGACCGGCTTCTGTCAGACTCCTTGTGCATACACATCTCACTGGATTATTACAATTAATGGCAAAAAGAATGTTTGGAAATGTAAACTGATATTTCCCACTGACGCACTACAGCAAAAGATATAAATAACTGACTTACAACCATTTTTGGGGGGGTTTGGGGGGATATTAACATGCCTATGACTTTTGCACAGTACTATATACTGTATATATATTTGTTCCTACTATGGAAGTCAATGGAAGTCAACTATCCCTGTAAGTGTACATAAGAATGCACATTTCAACTGAGTATGTTTACCTTTTAATTTTTCATTCTTTGTAAAGACATTTCTCTATTAACATTTTTACATTTTGCATTTAAGAATTATATTAAAAACATATTAAAGAATATTACAACTGAAAATGTAAATATTTAAAAACAATAAATAAAATTTCTGCATTCTACTCGACTGTTCGATTTGTTTAATCACATTTACACTGTATTTAAAAAATTGTTTCACAGACAGAAGTAAATGACATTACAATTCACAGCACAAGGTCGTTTTGGTCTTGATTCTGTTTACACTCTCTTGTTGCACAAAGCAGGCAAGAAACAGATGAACAAGAAAAAAAATCAAGCTTACCCTTCATCTCCTCCATTCATCTCTGTTGAAATAGACGCATTCAATGTGGTTATCGTTTTTACATTTTACAAAGAAAAAATCACACCATGTAAACCCACTAATCCCCATTTGTCCAACACCTTGACAGTAGTCCTCGTGGGTCTTTTTTAAAGTGTAGTTCCTGCTGCACTTCTCAAATATGAGCAGTCTTTGAAACTGTCTTTGTTTGGGCATTTTATCTCAAGAAGTCCGTGGACTGGATCCGTTGACAAGTCAACTACTTTCCTGTCAGGAGAGGCTCCTAGATGTGGGCATGATGATTAATTTTTTAAGCCACAAGGGAACACTTTGTTTCCAGTGAGTTCTCATAATCTGCAGCAGCAACAGGTTCAAGTTGTAAGCCTCTTTTCATTGCTTTAGTTTGAACTGTTTGTTTAGCAGTCATGTTAGCAGCTAACTTTTCAAAGTCTTTAACTCTACAACAGACTTGCTTGAAAGATGTTGTTGTAATCCTCTCTGCACGTAGTCGATGCCAAGTGGTGCTGCTTTGGTCCCTGGTTCCACTTTCCAGGTGTAGTGATTCCTCTGGTGTAATTATCAAACCTCCATAGAAATCATATTCTCTCTGGTTTAAAACAGTTGTGTAGGAGCGTGGTTGTGGAGGCAGAGGCAGTGTAGGGTGCTCTTCAAAGGACACTGTCTGCTGGGGTAACTGGTAGGTTAAAACAGACCCTAAAGGTAGCTCACCAAACGCTGTGGAGACCAGTTCTTTCTGTTGCTTTCCAGCTGTTAATCATTTCAACATGTGGCTTCTGCTTCCTAATGTTTTTAGGTTTTCCCTCAGTTTATCTTCAAATTCACCACAGGGCAATGGAAGACTGCAGGGACGTCACTAGGATTGGGAGACAGGGGGGGCTTAGCCCCCAGGGTAATTGTAACTTGCATTTTCAAAATCTCTGCACTCACATCTAGAGCTACACTTATGTCAACAACCAGTCAAGAAACCAAGATGTTAAAGGGATAGTTCACCCAAAAATGAAAATTCTGTCAGTAATTACTCACCCTCATGTTGTTCCAACCCCGTAAGACCTTCGTTCATCTTCGGAACACAAATTAAGATATTTTTGATTAAATCTGAGAGTTGTCTCACTCCTCCATAGGCTTCTAAGGGACTGAAACTTGTTGGCCCAGAAAATGTATTAAAGAGATCGTTAATATAGTCCAAGTGACTCCAGTGGCTCAATCTTAAGTTTATAAAGCGACGAGAATACATTTTGTGCGCAAAAACAAACAAAAATAACGACTTTATTCCACTTTTCATTTCCTTCTCTCTGGGCCTCGAGTCTTTTCACGTAGTGTTTAAGCGTAGCGCGTCTGTGTTGCACGTCACCACGTAGGCTCACTATTGGCCGACGCTGGTCATGTGTGATACTGTACATGGTGACGTGCAACACAGACGCGCTACACTTAAACACTACGTGAAAAGACCCGAGGCCCAGAGAGAAGGAAATGAAAAGTGGAATAAAGTCGTTATTTTTGTTTGTTTTTGCGCACAAAATGTATTCTCGTCGCTTTATAAACTTAAGATTGAGCCACTGGAGTCACTTGGACTATATTAACGATGTCTTTAATACATTTTCTGGGCCAGCAAGTTTCAGTCCCTTAGAAGTCTATGGAGGAGTGAGACAACTCTCAGATTTAATCAAAAATATCTTAATTTGTGTTCCGAAGATGAACGAAGGTCTTACGGGGTTGGAACAACATGAGGGTGAGTAATTACTGACAGAATTTTTATTTTTGGGTGAACTATCCCTTTAACAAGTAAAACGTGACAGACATATCCTCTTCTTCCATTTCTACTCTGTTAAAGAAAAGTTACTGCAATGTTAGCTTTTAGACACATCAAAGCTGCATGGGGGAATTTACTTAGGCCAGACTTTGCTCCTGATGAGTTATTCTATAAGCAATGACTTAAATGCTATCTGTCTGCTCATGTAAATGTATGATAAAGTAATAGCATACTATATCTAATTCCTCTCTATATAAGATAAGTTGTCCACAGAATGCTATGTAATTACACTAATTACTGTAACAGCGCTGTGGATTGGTTCAATCAGAGTGTAATTTCACTGTGTAGTTTGGCTTGCATACAGTTTAACCCAAGAACCAGAATTTTAAGGTCATAGTGAAATTTGACAACACAGGTTTGAGCGTTTCTCAATTAAAGGGACACTTCACCCATTTGCATTAAGCTTTGTATTGTTAGAAACCCAGTCATATATTATAATAAACGTGGATTTTTCATTAATTTTTCCCTGACATGGGAGAAATAAGGATTTAAGTGTTTTACTTCCTGCTTATTATGACGTAAAAATCATCATTTTGCGTCATAATAAGCAGGAAGTCACATTTCATTGAAAAGTGTAGAGACTACAAACACTAGCTCCTCATTATTCCAGGGGGCGGGACCCGCTCACGCTACAGGTCTATTACAGATCAGTGGGTGGGACTTCACTTTCTGAAACTAAAAGCAATATCCTCCATCTTGTTTGGAAGCTAAGCTAACAGGCGCTGTGGAGACAGCTGTAAAGATATGACAATAGCGGAGGGTAACGTTACTCAATATGATGTAGAAGAAGAGGATTTCGGAAGTCTGATGTTCGAATCAATCAGGTGTTTGTGGCTACCTTTACAAGCCGCATTATAGCGAAGAGCAGCCGAGGCAGAAGACCTGCCTGCCGCGGACGAGGAGCCCGGACTGGCTCGAGCTGGGGGCGGACTGGTGGCGCCGGTGATCTCACTATGCAACTACGAACACAGAGATAGAGTCCGTCTGCTGCAAAGAATTTAAACGATGCCAATTTCTCCTGGACGAAATCTCTGAATCAGACGAGGACACGGATGTTTGTGTTGTGAACCATCCTAGTTTCGCACCGCATATGTTCTGACTGAACATCCCGGTAACGTTACCATGCAATAATTCACCACTTCGAAAGAAATACAAATGAGGAGTAATTCACTAATGAGTTTGCCAACTAACTAACGTTAGACATTTTGTGTGAAATGAATTTCAAGCTCCGGTGGTAGCTAGCCTTATAGACGGATGAGTGATTCTTATGCTGTTCTGGATTAGTGGGAGTGGCTTGCGCAGCTGTGCAATGTGGTGCATTGTGGGAGTTGTTGTCTTTCATACAAATGCGTCCTGAAGTTACTTTCTTTCTTTCCTCGGTCAAGAAGGCACCAAATTCAAAATTTATTTTACATTTTGACTACATATATGACCCACTTTCAATAAAGATCAATGTTCCCATGGGTGAAATGCTCCTTTAAAGATGATTTATTCTGCCAAATGATGTATACAATGTATGATATAAATCAACAACAAAAAGGCAGTATTCAAATAAAGGAAAATTAAGAATAAAATCATGTTCAAAACCACAGTCAACAGTTACTTTTTGTTTATTGTCTACTTCGTGGGTGGAAGCATCAATTAATGCCTTCTGTTTTTAAGGGTGGCAAATCGGTCTATCACTCTGTTGTGACTTGGGTGCTTCAGTATGTCATTTTCAATTGACATGGCTGCAAGATTCTGAAGCCTTTTCTGCCCCATTGTTTGACGTAGCCAGGAGTAAAGCCGACGCAGTGCACTAAAGGACCTTTCACAAGAGCAGCTGCTCACAGGCACTGTAAGGGCACTGGATGGTTGCCCTCAGAGAGGGAAACATGTCTGGGTCTAGGAGGTTGTGCACAGTAGAGTTCTCAACGGGTCGGGTCGGCCCGACAAACCCGACAGGACCCGCGGGTTCGGGCCGAAAATATAAGCAAATGACTCGGGTCGGGTCGGACCTCGGGCTTAATCTTTTCCGCTCAGTGAAAAAAAAAAACAACAACAAAAAAAAAACATTTATTAATCATCGCTGCTGTTCACTGTAAAGAAAGTCTGGCTGCTGCGTGCATCGCGGCTCGCGGCTCGCGGGGTCAGAGTCAGACCACCTGACACCGCTGCGTGCATGCCTTTAGCCTGAACGAAGAAGATGGAGTTGCCGTTGGTGAAAAGTAAACTTGCCGCAGGTGAATTCACCGTCGCCAGTCGAGGAGTGGGAAAATCAGAGGTCTGGAAAGTGTTTGGAGTGGTGCTGGATTCTGATGGAAATTCAACAGGTTATGTGCAATGCTCAAAATGCAAGGTGCTGATGAAATATGACAGCAAAAAAACAGGGTCGTCCAGCCTGAACCGCCATACATTAAACTGTGGGCATTCGACCACCACCATGACGCAGCAGCACCAATCAATGACGAAGTTCCTTGCCAAAAATGTCCCCCTTAAAACAAAACAGGCAGTAACAGAAAAATGTGTTTACATGTGCGCCAAGGACATTAGGCCATTTTATTTTGTTCAAGGAGACGGCTTCTTAGAACTTGCACAGGAACTCATAAATGTTGGTGCAACACATGGCAGAGTTGCTGCAAGCTCTGTCCTCCCATCTCCCAACACAGTAGCAACACACTGTCGGAATTTGGCAGAGGAAAAAAGAGAAGAGCTTGCAAAGCAGGTGAAAGAGATCCTGAACAAAGGAGGAAAAGTGGGAATGTCTACAGATATGTGGACAGACGACTTCAGAAAGATTCACTATCTGTCAATAACGTGCCACTATGTTACAGAAGATTTTGAATTGATCGGAAAGAATCTGACCACGGCAATGTTTCCCATGGATGAGAAAAAAATGGGCGATAACATCAAGAGGGAGCTGGTCAAGCTCTTGGTCACCAAGTTCGGGTTCGACCCACTGTCTTTAAAAGACATTGTTTGGGTTACAGACCAGGGAGCAAATGTAGTTAATGCTCTCAGGTCATACACGAGACTTGACTGCATGAACCACGTCCTCAACACTGTCCTTCGCCATGCACTTGATAATGACGCACTTATGCAGGTGGCCCCTGACTTCGCTGAAACAATGACAGCATCAAAGGCGCTTGTCAGGTAAAGTAGTAGGCTACGGTAGAAATGTTTTACTCTTATAATATTATTAGTATCCTATTAATCTATAACCTACATCTATAATCTTTTTTTTTTTAAACCTGTACTATGGACCTTCCATTTTAAGTCCTGAATAAAGTTATTAATATTATTATTATTATTATTATTATAAGTCGCTCTTGAGTATAAGTCGCATCAGTCAAAAAATGCGTCATGGAGAGGAAAAAAAACATAAGACAGTCATATATAATAATATAATATAATAGGTAATATAATCTGAGTCTTTAGTTTGTGTTTGATGATTATCACTAGGCTACTCATTTGTGTAACAGCAGCACGCTCTCTTATTGTCTCTACAGGTATGTAAAGCAGTCGGGAATGACAGCGCAGCTCTCAAAGACCATCCTGCAGATGGAAGATACACGCTTCAGCACTGTGTATTTGACCCTTAAATCCATCAGTGACATTTACGCGGAGCTGCAGGACAAACTGGAAGCGCGTGGAGAGAGTGACAGGATTGAAAAAATAACCCCCGACACTTTGGGCATGATGGTGTCATTTTTGAAGCCCTTTTATGATGCTCAGCGTGAACTGGAGGGGGACAAATATCCCACACTGCATCTTGCGCTGCTAGCGACTCCGACACCACTGCCAGCAAAATGCCAATGATACTGCCCAGCTGGCGGCTGTGCGTCAACGCCATGCGCACTGGTTAGAGGAAAAAATGGCCAAGTCTGTCACTGATCTCCACAAAGCTGCAACATTCCTGTGGCCGAAATTTAATCAGTTGCGGATGCTGCCCACTGACCAAAGGGTAAATGTGCAACAATATGTCAAGTCCCGCCTGTCAGCTGCGCAGCAACCGGTACCCGAGGGCCCAGGTGAAGCGAGCCAGGAGACGAGTGCTTCGTTGTCGGCAGCAGCACCGGCACCCGCCGCATAGAAAACACTGCGCTTTGATGAATGGGAAAATGTATTGTATGTAATGACAGTTACGTCCGCCAAAGGCCAACAATGACCGACGATCAGGACCTGCTGGGCTGGTGGAAGACCAACAGCAGCGTGTATCCCAAACTGTCTCAGTTGGCACCATTGAAGAGAGGAGAACACGCCTCAGTCCATCCACTGTGGACGCACTACTGTTCCTCCACGATGCCTTATAAGCATACGATTCTGTTTCAAAACTCTTCAAAAATTGTGTGGTGTGAAACGTAGCCTGCCCGCTGGCTGGGTACATGTTTGAGTTCTTTTTATTTATTATTGTGTGAAGATATTATTTAAGGCATATTTATATAGCCTATTTATATATTTAAAGTTTATTGTTTATTGTTTCAGTTGTTTGTATTATTTGTATTGTTAAAAGGCGTGAACATTAAAAGGTTGATTTGAATTCCCGTCTGCTGGTCATGATAATACGTGTATGAGAAAAAAAAAAAAAAACGGCCGCGTCGGGCCGCGGGCCGGGTTCGGGCTGATAATTCATTTTGATGTGTCGGGTTATATCGGGCCGGGCTTTAAAAGCCACGGGCCGGGTCGGGTCGGGTTGTCATTTTCAGGCCCGTTGAGAACTCTAGTGCACAGCTAACATGTCTTGGGGTGGACATCCAGCCTCTGTTTTGCACACAAGAAAGTTTTTTGCTACGAGAACCTCCTCTGTTTTCAAGTCAATGCTGTAGTGCCTGGCTAGCTCATCCAAGTAGGATTCACTCAAGAAGTTCTCAGATTTAGGGCTGCATGCCTGGATGCCTTTTAGGAGCCCTGAATGTACACTTTAAAATCTTAGTTCAAGCTCACTAACCATCCTGTCCACACAGGGGTAAAGCAAACTGGTTTTCAACGTCTCTGAGCTGATCAACTCAGTACCTGAACCCAAGGTTGTCTCCAACACAAAATCCTCCATTTTCTTCTGTTTATGCCTTTTCTTAGCATGTGGTTCTGGTATACTGTGTGCATGGCACATGGCCTTGGTTCTCTCATACAGGTCTGTGGCAAATGCATCTGTGCGTTTGCCCCTCAGTGTGTCACAGACAGCTTCTTTGCCCATAAAAGCTTCTGCCAGGTCTAAAGTCTCCTTCTGTAGGAGCTTGTGGAGTCCTTGAGTTACAGACAGATGTTAGGCAGTGCATAGAATGTTGAGAACTTGTAGAGCTTTGCTCTAAGACCAACAGCTATGGGGGATCCAATGACAGAGAGACACTCAAAAATGGAAGGTAATGCCTCCAGAATGACATTAATGGATTGCAGCTGCGCCCAGCGAGTGTTTGAAAGTTGTACAAGCTCAACTGCTGTAAATCCAAGCCTGGACTGAGCCTCTATGAACTTATGATGATTTACTTGAGAGGTGCTGAAAAAAGAATACACACTCTCCAACAAGCTGAAAAGCTCCACAGCTTCTGAAACAGCCCTGCAAGTATGGCACAACACTAGGTTTAGCTCATGGGCATAACAATGCACATAGATAGCCTCAGGATGGAACTTTCTAAAATATGCTTGCACACCTCCAGTGGACACACTCATAACAGCTGCGCCATCATATGCTTGTGCTACACACTTAAGTTCTGCTACACCATTCTTCTGGATCTGCTGCTGCAGCTCGTTAGCAATGGACTGGGCATCAAATGACTTTATCTCTGTAAGTGCTAGGAAACGTTCCTTCACTTCTCCCTCTGACACGTACCTAACACAAACAGCCAGCTGTTCTGACCGTGCATCTCTTGCCTCATCTGCCATAATGGCATAGATTTTGGATTTTGTCATCTCAGATACAATGACATTGGTCACTTCTTGAGAACAGCAATCAATAATCTCGTTCTGAGATGTTGGCGAGGTATAGGTAGCATTTGATGGTAGATGTTTTGAAGGAATGGATCAAACTCCTTTAAAAGCTCCATAAAAGCAAGAAATTTGCCTCTGTTTGGTTCGTCTTCCCCTTCTTTATTACCACGAAAGGGGATTCCCTGTCTCCCTAACATGGAAGTGACTGCAACAATTCGCCTTAGATACTCTCTTCTCTCTGCTATCTCACTTGCATTTGCGGATGCTATCATCTGTGCAACATCTCCCTGTCGGCTAGTTGCCTGGTAGCTTTTCCATGCAACAACACTATCCTTATGTGTGTGTGCCATCTCATGCTTGCCAAATATAAACAAGGCTTTCTTCCAGTTCTTGCAACTACTACTGACCAAAGCATCATGTTTTATGTTTTTGCCAAACACTCGACATGGGAAGCAGAAAGCTGCATTACGGTTGATTGAATATTCCAACCAGTTGTGCTTTTCAAACCAGCTGTGGTGAAATGACCTGTTCTGTGTACCAAAGCTATCTTGTGGGTAGCTCTTCAGCTTCACCTATTGGGGCCCTGTATCTTTGTTACCTAAATCAAGCACATTACTGGAAGAAATTGCTGCAGTTGCTTCTTCATTTTCCTTCTCTAGGTCTGTTTGCTCCTCTCTCCCTGGATCAGTTTGGTCTCCCTCTCTCTCTATTTCTATTTGCTCAAGCTCCTCTGTCTCTGGACCCGCTTGCTCATCCTGCCTCAAGCAGCTTGCCTGTTGACCCTTTTCCTCCTCAGCCTCTCCTTCTGTCTTATCCTTTAAGATAAAAAAAAAAACCTGATGCTAATTTCATGACTTCGAAATGCAAATTGGTCACATGAAACAACATCCAAAATGTCCAAAACCAGACAGAGGCCAGACAGCTAAAAAGTTGGTAAGTTAAACAAATATGACAAATAGCTGTACAAGAAAAAGAAAAAAATAGGCATCACTGCACACTTTATCATGTAAGCTATTGATACAGATCCTATTTAAAGTGGCTACTGTCTAAATACAATAACCTGATGGCGGAAGGAATAAAAATTTTGGAGTAATGATTACTGTATATATTTACTGTATGTAGGATTGCTTTCATTTTAGTTTCACGTGTGTATCTGTGGGCATTTGCTCATCTTTAGCCTACATTTAGGTAACATCTACGTATTTATTTAATTTATCACAGCCAATGAATGCAGAAAGTTAAATTGGTATAGCTAGCATATATAATAAATATAATGAAATAATTTAGTTTAGGCTATGCATAGTGCCTAGACCTGCCAACAAATGGTTATTGTTAGAAGAAAACAAAACAATCCTTAGACCTATAGACCATTACTGACCTCAATCACACCGGCTCCCTCAGAATCAACTGGCCTGCCAATCTCCTGCGGCTGCTTCTCTTTCTCTCTGCTAAAATATCTTCGAATATCCATCTCATCTGTTCAATGAATTTTATCATCATCATTTATTTATTGTCATCGTAAAAAACATTGTAAAAACGTTATTACAACGAAATTAAAAGTGCTACTCCTGGTGCATATATAAAAAATACATTCATACACTTCCTCAAGTCATACTCTCACACAGAATCATACCAACACATACACATAATAAGACAGGTCACATGGTAGAAAGTGCAAATGCAGTGCAAATAAATAATACAATCATTCATCATGAAATAGTCCTATTTCAGTAAGAGAGTATTTAAAGTTGTGATGGCTGTGGGGAAAAAACTGTCTCTGAATCTGGATGTGCATGTTCTGACCGACCTGTAACGCCTTCCGGAGGGGAGTAATTGAAAGTGTTTGTGGCCTGGGTGGGTGGAGTCGTTGATTATATTTTTTGCTCTGCTGAGGTAACGTGATGAGGCAATACTGTCCAATGTGGGTAGAGAGCAGCCAATGATTTTTTCCGCTGTACGGATAACCCTCTGAAGGGATTTTTTCTGTGCCACAGTGCAGCTTGTATACCACACTGTGATGCAGTACGTCAGTGTGCTCTCTATGGCAGAGCGATAAAAGCCCACCAGCAGCGTCTCACTTAAGTTGTTTCTCTTTAGCAATCTCAGGAAGTAGAGACGCTGCTGTGCTCTTTTGATTATGGTGGTTGTGTTAACGGACCAGGACAGATCATTGTTGATATGGACTCCAAGGTATTTGAAGGTGTTGACCCTCTCGACACTAGCCCCTGCTATGAGGAGTGGCGGTGGGTCCATCTGTCGCTTTCTCCTAAAGTCCAGGATCAGTTCTTTGGTCTTTAATGTATTAAGCTTGAGGTTATTGTTATGGCATCCTCTGTGGCCCTATTAGAACAATATGCAAACTGATGTGGATCAAAAGAGGCTGGCAAGCTCGATTTAATGTGTCGTAAAACCAATTAAAGGATACAACGGTAATAGCATTAACAGGGACCCTATGACATTTAGTTTTCAGTGACAACAACATTCTATGGGGATTGATATTGTTTGCCTATTATAGAGATAGGTTATATTATTGGCAAAGAATAAAGAGTTGTGATTAGCTTGCTAAGTTAACCATTTCTTGTATTTTGCTTTCTAGACCAGTTTTCCATAGCAAACCAAATATCCCCTTTCCTTTACCTCAAGAAAACTTAGCTAAAGTTAAGCAGGTAATTAAAAACAACTTACAATTTCACTCTGTATCACGACACTTACCAATCTTCCTTGCTTTCACCATTAGTGTGTGTATCGGTGTGTGCGGGCACGGGCGCGGGCGCATAGCGAGTTCAACTTCAGACCAAACTAGAGTAACAACGAGACGAGATGAATCGAGTCCTCCAGTTACTTGCAGTGCTCTGGTTTGCAATGCTCTGAAAGCTGCCACAGTTCACACCAATGCAACGAGACGGTGCGGTGCATCATCGACTTTGCGGCTATTTTTTGTAGCTGGATATATATCATTTGTTGCATCTAAATATGAATGAGGAAACGGTTATTGATAAATCAGCCCCCCTAAAATAGGCCTAACGACGTCCCTGGAAGAGGGACTGGGCAATAAACATTTGGAAGAATTCCAGCACTCATCCGGTTAACTCTTTGGGGATTTGCATTTGGTGGTTTTACTTTGGAAACTGATACTCTGCTGATTGACTTTGGCTTCAGTCCTAATGTTCTTGATGGCACATGCCATGTTTGAGGCAAAGAGGTTTTATTTGTTCTGGGCGGTACAGATTAGTGCCCCATTTTTAGGTAGTGAGCCAGTGTGTACAGTCGTCCCAGTAAGTGGTTGCAGTATCCCAATCCTGCTTTACAAGTGCAGTGGGTGTCTTGGATATATGGGCTTTCTGAAGACAGATCCACCTGCAAAAATACAGCAAAAACATTGTTAGTAACAAAGTCAGTATTATCACTGAAGGGGGGGATTCTTGAAACATTTTAGGACTTGCCAAATACCAGTGTTTTTCAGAGTAATGACTTTGGCTACTAATAAAATTCTGATGTCACTACTAACCCCTGTTTGTTTTCCACACAACAGTTGGAGACACTTCAGTTCTAACCAACATTAACATGACTGTCATAACGTTATTATCCAAATGTGGAACTTTTTATCATTTTAATGGAGAAATTAAAATAGTAAAACAGGAACTGTCAGCCTGTTGCTATTGTTTACATCCCTGGAAATGGTTTATAAATAAATGACATTATACTGAATGTGTTTGTTTAAATGTACAGGCTACAAGTACATGCATTTATATTAGTAAAAATAATAAGTGGAGGGAAAAAAACGGTTAACCTGTTTTTTTTTCCAGTAACTTACTTTTATTAATACTTGTATAAACAAATGTACTTACATTGGAACAACCACTTATCCATATCAATAAACCTACAATCATATCACCTGCACACTCTGTAATGACTCGTTATACCCGAAACACCTGGTATTTAGTATGAACCAACACAAAAGGTTGAAAAAATGAAATAAACTTTGAACTTCATATGAACCATCCTGAACATGGAGGTTGCAGAACATTGCAAACAAAAATACAGAATACCTTCCTGGTGTAAGGTACCTCGTTCTTTCGCATCGAGTGCCCTAACACTACAGCCTGCTTCGTTTCTCTTCACTGTAAACCACAGGCATCACATACATCAAATACTACAGTTAACTGTTTTTGATTTGGATAATATTGTCATCACATATAAAATCAGTACATACTTTCAGCATAATTTTACTAACCCGTTCGGCAATATTAGCTCTATTAGCTCGCTAAGCTAACAAGAAAGCCGAAAAAAGTAGATTTTACCTTCAACATCATGGATATACCCCTCATTCCAATTGCTGTATCCCTTCAGGAGGATGGACCTAGGTATTTATGAGTCTTTGTCCGCCCATGACTCCATTAGGTTGATAGTAAGAGGAGGAAGAAACACACTGCCTCTTATGCTTCCTCAGAAAGTCAAATAGCATTCTGTCAATATCTGCACATGCAGATTCACCCACGTATAGGAGAGAGCAGGGTAAGTCATTCTCGAGACGCCCTCAGCTTTAGCAATAAGGCTTCATCCTCTCAGAGATAAATCTCTCTGTAACCATGAAATTAATTTCCTTTTAGCTTTCCCAACAACTGGGTCCAAGTACAGTCTGCATCTGACTTTATCATCCTTACATATGGATACACTCCGATAGGTCACCTGTGACTGAACTGGAGTACCGTAAAGAGAAGGACAGGTTTTGACAGCTCACATTTACTAAGATTTAGATTTAAACCGGATGCTTTAGAGAAAAATTTATTCATTGGATGGAAATCACAATCTGAGACTCATCTTTTAAAATCAGGGTAGTGTTGTCAGCTAGCTGACTAATAAGTATATGTTTGTTGTAGTAATACCTTGCAGATGACAACTCGAAAGAATGGAGGAAAGAAGTTGTGCAGCCTCAGGAATAAATAAGAGGAGTCAGACAAATAGAACCTCAGATCCTCTGATCTCCTGAGATATGGACAACACAAACACACACTGCCATTTGTCTCCACACCCCACAGAGTGAAGGTGCGGGAACGCTTCTGTCCCTTCTGTCCTTCCTTCACATTTGGAGAGATTATATAAAAATGATAATGTTCTCTGTCAATACAAGTGTATTAACAGTCATGTTTGGTATCATTTAAAATGTCTCAGTGCGACTGGTACAACGGTCTCATCTCCACAGAAGTAAACCAAATGGTAATAAGGGTTTAGAGATGCTTTGCTTACTGGGTGTGCACTGTTTCCCAGGGTCCTTCATCCAAACTTCCTCCTGTTCCTCGACAAAGTGTGAACTACCTATGTCTATAACGCTAGTCAATGCAAATTCCTATTGTAAGTTCATTCCCCACATTGGGGGATGTTTTATCTTGGTCAAATGCTTCGGAGAAAGCTTGCATTTGAAGAAAAATGCTTCAAGATTTAGTAGCCAGATCAGCCCGTAATACTGACTGTCCTCAGACACTCAGCATTATGTATTTTTCTAATGTCAGGAATGCATCTTTTACTCTTTATCTCTGAGCATTTGATGTTATTGTATTGATTATCTTTGAATTGATTGTGTAATTGGCATGATACATTTACCTGACTAATAATAAATTGTTACATTTGGATTTATTCTGATTTACTCTGAAATGATTAACTCTAGTAGATTATGTTAAGTCCATAACACCACAGTTCTGCGCTCAGGTTAGTAAGCGGACTGGAATCCAGCTTGGGTGGAGCAGAGGAGCACACCAACTGAAGCTTTAGAGATCCGACTAACACATCGGCATTAGTCAATGTATACTTAGACTGTAGAGGCTAATAATGAGTTTTCCGTTTAGAACGACAGAGTGTTGTTAGACCAATCTATATAGTGTGAGCCTCAACCACTGATTATTGTATAGTATTATTCTAACTAAGTGTACATGGGAAATCACAGCATGATTATACAGAGTTACCATTAGTAGGAGTTACAGTAAGTTGGTCAGCTTGGTTCTATGGTAAGGGTCGTGACCTCTGGTTAGATATAATCTTTCCTTAATTAAGTGTGTTCAGATCTATGGGGACTAAATAATATATTCTAGAACGAGCAAAGTGGAGTACGGTCGTCTAGGATATTAGTCTATCACCTCTGTCTAATGGCCGAGACTGACGAGCTTGTGATTATGAGATCGTATACCTGGCCGGTGTGAGACTCGAAGTGTTACAGGAACCCGGATGAACGGGTGTAATTTCAATAAAGCGGTAAATAGAATAATCAAACATTCACCTAAATTTAATGATTAACAAACATCAAGTAAACCTTTTTATTTTTGGAGTCGGATGAAACAAAGAGGTAATTAAATTAATTAGCTGAACGCAGTAAAGACAGTAACACGCAGTAAACCTTCACCCGCTTATCAGACACTGCCGTTGGACTGATTGGGAAGGGCCTTATAAAGTGGTGACCCCGACGTGATCTCGCAACTCAGGCGTCTTTTCAGGGGAAAAAATTGGGATTTTTTAACCAACCAGAGGTTTGATCTTCTTCTCTTCCTTCAGTATTTGTGGTAAGTCATTTATTTTTGTCTTTTTAGAAGTGTTGAAGGAAAAACAGACGCACCCCATATAAACATTTATAGAATGGGTCGGTAACACCCAGTAATACCGGAGACCTCAGAAATCCAGTGAAACTTGAGAATTAGACACAAACACATGTCAGGGTCATGATAGCGGCAGCCTAGATGAGGTAAAGGAGGAAAGAAGTTGTGCAGCCATAAGAAATAAATAAGGGGTTACAGGGCCACCCTGACCAACTCCTCTTGACACTTGAAATCTAGGCGAGGTTCCTGATTCAAGGTTAATGGAATAGTTGCATTATTATAAAGAGTTCTTATACATTTGCAGAATGGGTCACCAAACCCAAGCTTTTGGAGAGATAGAAAAATAAACTTGTGTTCGAGAGAGTAAAAAGCTTTGTAAAAATCTAATAAAAGAATAAAAAGTCATTATTAACTAATTCACTTTAGTCTAATAAATCTATAAAAAGTCTGATATTGTTTGCTATGTGTCTTTTTGGCATGAATCCAGATTGGGTCTGTGTTTAATGACTGAAAGAAAAGGAAGGCTGAAGAAAAGAAAAGTTCTCAAAAATTACTACAAAAAGAGGCAATTTCCTTAGAATTATCTGTCAAAATGCCATTAATTTGCTGCAAACTAATAGTAAGATTCCTAGAGATGTGTTTTTTTTTTTTTTTTTTAAATAAGCAGAGCTCTGTTCTCCTTGTTCTAGCCGTTTCCTTCTCGAACGAACACATGAGCCTTCAGCTTTGTGTTTATAAATACTGTTTAATTTAGATTGGAGCATTGCAAGTTCTGTTAGGCCAGTTTCTGATAAGCCTTCAAGTGTTATGATCTTAACCTTCTCCTCTTCATACTCTGTTTTATTTTGTTTTCAATTTATACGTATTCTGTAAGACTGAGGAAGACACTGCTCCATTTATTTTTTGATTGTAATAAGATATAATATTTAAGTTGTTATGCAGCATATCGCTGATTATAAAATGTATCTGTAAAAATATGTATTTCTTTATTATTCTGACAGTAACCATGCTGGTTAGGTTAATATTTAATTCCTTTGTTTTGCATTATATTACAGTTTTTTTCAATTGCTTACGCACAATTTTGAAAACAGGGCCCGGTTTTTCAAACCCCTTCACACAATTAGCACAACACCACTTTCATCAAAACTATACCATGTCTTATAAAAACCTTATTTTGTTGTCATAACATAAACACAGCCATCATATGGTCTAACTCTGTTTGAATCAGTTAAACACTCCTGTGCTCAACCTAAAACACTTTTAGCATTTACACAGAGAAAGTGTACAAATAAATTCACCAACACCACATGACACCAATTGTGCAGACTAATGAAAATATTTATTTCTTTTCATGTACTCAGGTTAGTCAATACTGAACATTTCAACAAAACATTCATAACAAAACATTTTCCAGTTTTCATACAGTATTACTGAATGTACCATTGTACTGTAAGCTTACAGTAATACTTTAACATAAATTACATATTCAGTTCAGTACCGAATAAAAAAAAAAAACTAAACATCTCTCCGCCTAGCTGGATCTGGCCACAGGGCCTCTTCAACATCACAGGCTATATTTTCATTTGCAAGGCAACGTGGGAAGAATCTTTTGGAGTGACGAATCCACCCTTGTATGGATGCTGGTTCAGTTTGATCACATGCTTCCTCCATAGCTTGAATGAGGGGCATCTGGACATAGGGCCGGAGATCATAAACCTTCCACCGCCATGCTGAGAAGAACTCCTCGATGGGGATTAGGAAGGGGGAGTATGGTGGAAGGTATTGAACTATAAATTGTGGGTGTTGATGAAACCAGTTTTGGGCCAGAGCAGAACGATGGAAAGCTACATTATCCCAGACGTCAATGTATTGCATCTGGTCCCTTTGGTTTGCTGCTGTGATAATATTGTGTAATCTGTCTAAGGCGGTGGAGGACCCCATTCTGTGTAATGGCAGCACAAACGGTAATGTTACCCCCACATTGCCCTGGTACATTGACCATAGCCCTGTGGCCAGTGATGTTTCTTCCCCTTCTTCTCACTCTTGTCCGGTTAAATCCAGCCTCATCAATGTATATAAACTCATGCGGGACTTCCTCCGCATCCATTTGCAAAACTCTCTGAAATACAGCAAAAGATCACATTGTGTAGATCAATATACTGTAGGTCTGCTATACAGTAAAATTACATGTACAGTAAAAAGGTGATGTGTGCAGTACACAATACTACAGTCAGTGAACGAAACGTACCACCACATATTCACACCGCAGGACTTTCACCGTGTCTGAATTTCTTTCAAATGGCACTTTATACAGTTGTTTCATCAGAACTTGGTGTTTTTTTTTTAAGCATACGGGCTATTGTAGACAGAGAGACCTATTGGACATTATTGAAAAGTAGGTCATCATTGACAATATGGGCTTGAATTTCTCGAAGTCTGATTGCATTATTGGCCAAAACGAGGTTTATGATCTCTCTCTTGCTCCTGTGTGAATATGGGGCCCCTCCCTCCTTGGTGTTCATGACGTTCAGTCCTATGTTGGCCAAGCAAAATACACATCTTACTGTAAAATGAAACATACAGGAATACCAAAACTGTTTATATAGTGCATGCAGTAAGCTATGGATTTTCTGTTGACTGAAGAGAAGTTTCTCTCCTGTGCTCTTGACGAAATGTCCGAACTATTGATGCCACCGTGTGCCTGCTTAGATTAGGCTGTACTCTCAGTCCAGCCTCCCTCATTGTTAGTCCGTGGTTTATTACATGGTCCACAATTGTAGCACGAATTCCGTTACACAGATTTGGTTGTCTTCTTCTTTGTGCATGTCCTACCCCTCCTCCAGGTCTTCCTCTTCCTCTCCCTCTTCCTCTCCCTCTTCCTCTCCCTCTCCCTCTCCCTCTCCCTCTCCCTCTCCTTCTTCCTCTCCCTCTCCCTCTCCCTCTTCTTCTCCCTCTCCCTCTCCCTCTTCCTCTCCCTCTCCCTCTTCCTCTCCCTCTCCTTCTTCCTCTTCCTCTCCCTCTTCCTCTCCCTCTTCCTCTTCCTCTCCCTCTCCCTCTCCCTCTCCCTCTTCTTCTTCCTCTCCCTCTTTCTCTACCACTTCCTCTTCTTCTTCCTCTTCCTCTTCCTCTCCCTCTTCCTCTTCTTCTTCTTCTTCTTCTTCTTCTTCTTCTTCTTCTTCTTCCTCTCCCTCTCCCTCTCCCTCTTCCTCTTCCTCTCCCTCTTCCTCTTCTTCTTCCTCTCCCTCTCCCTCTCCCTCTTCCTCTTCCTCTTCCTCTCCCTCTCCCTCTCCCTCTCCTTCTTCCTCTCCCTCTTCTTCTCCATCTTCCTCTCCCTCTCCCTCTCCCTCTCCCTCTTCCTCTCCCTCTTCCTCTCCCTCTCCCTCTCCCTCTCCTTCTCCCTCTCCCTCTTCCTCTCCCGCTTCCTCTTCTTCTTCCTCTTCCTCTCCCTCTTCCTCTTCTTCTTCCTCTTCCTCTCCCTCTCCCTCTTCCTCTCCCTCTTCCTCTCCCTCTCCTTCTTCCTCTCCCTCTTCTTCTCCCTCTTCCTCTTCCTCTCCCTCTCCCTCTTCCTCTCCCTCTTCCTCTCCCGCTTCCTCTTCTTCTTCCTCTTCCTCTCCCTCTTCCTCTCCCTCTTCCTCTCCCTCTCCCTCTCCCTCTTCCTCTTCCTCTCCCTCTTCCTCTCCCGCTTCCTCTTCTTCTTCCTCTCCCTCTTCCTCTCCCTCTTCCTCTTCCTCTTCCTCTTCCTCTTCCTCTCCCTCTCCCTCTTCTTCTTCCTCTCCCTTTTTCTCTACCACTTCCTCTTCTTCTTCCTCTTCCTCTCCCTCTTCCTCTTCTTCTTCCTCTCCCTCTCCCTCTTCCTCTTCCTTTTCCTCTCCCTCTTCCTCTTCTTCTTCCTCTCCCTCTTCCTCTTCCTCTTCCTCTTCCTCTCCTTCTTCCTCTCCCTCTTCTTCTCCATCTTCCTCTCCCTCTCCCTCTCCCTCTCCCTCTCCCTCTTCTTCTTCTTCTTCTTCCTCTCCCGCTTCCTCTTCTTCTTCCTCTTCCTCTCCCTCTTCTTCTTCCTCTCCCTCTTCAGACAAGTGCCCAACTGGACTATGGTCGCCGTGAGATAACCCTCTTCGGTGAAAAGGTACCTCGTTTTAACCCAAGCCATCAGTCCCGGGTGCACATTGTCAGAGTGGCCCGCACTACAGTGTTGGAGTCTGGGTGTGAGTATGTAGTGCCTGGCACCGCCCACCTGCGCCATGCTACTGAGGTAGACCTGATGCTGAGCCCAACCAAGGGTTTCATAGAAAAGCACCATGTTCTTGTGGCTCACATCGTCGTACAGGCGCAGCGGTCAACCAATGTGCCCATCAGAGTCTTTAACCCTGGTGTCCTACCTGTCACTTTGAAGAGAGGTGCTGTGGCGGGGATTCTACAGCCAGCCACGGTGTTGGGGAAGGTGGAGCCCCAGCCACCCTTGGCTCCACCGGCCCTTGAACCTACTAACTCTGTCTGTGCTTCTTTACCTAGCCACCTGCAGGTCCTGTATAACGAGAGCTGTGGTAGTCTGTCCAAGGGCGACCAGGAGAGGTTGGCCCGCCTGCTACGGTCTTACAGTGACGTCTTTTCCTCTGGGCCCAGTGACCTTGGCCGTACGGGACTCGTGCAGCATGATATCCTCACCACCCCCGGTCCGCCTGTGAAACAGCAACCGCGCAGGATGGCTAGAGACAAACAAACTGCAGCAGACCAGCAGATGCAGCAGAGCCTGGACACTGGTGTGGCCCAACCCAGCAACAGCAGCTGGGCTGCACCAATCATTATGGTCAGAAAGAAGGACGAGACCTTGCGGTTATGTGTCGACTACAGGCCCCTAAACGAGAGAACCATAAAGGATGCTTATCCACTGCCCCGCATCCAGGACACCTTAGACACACTGTCCACTGCCAGGTACTTCAGCACGCTGGATTTAACATCAGGGTACTGGCAGGTGGAGATGACGCCGAGAGCCCGAAAAGCCACTGCTTTCTGCACCCGTAAGGGCCTGTTTGAATGGAACGTGATGCCTTTCGGACTGTGCAACGCGCCGGCCACGTTCCAGAGGCTCATGGACCGTGTCCTGGTGGGGCTGCAGTGGGAGACCTGTTTGGTCTACCTCGATGACATTATTGTCCTGGGGCGGGACGGAACTGAAATGTTGGAGCGGCTGAGTCAAGTGTTCGGCAGACTACGCGCAGCCAACCTGAAACTTAAACCGTCAAAGTGTGTCCTGTTCCGAGAGCAAGTGGCTTACTTGGGCCACATTGTCTCTGCCAAAGGTGTCGCCACCGACCCCCAAAAGATCCAAAAAGTGGCTGGGTGGCCCGCACCCCAAAACGTATCTGAAGTGCGTCAGTTTATCGGCCTGGCATCGTATTATCGACGCTTCGTTAAAGATTTCGCCTCCGTTGCCAAGCCCCTCCATGATCTAACCAAAAAGTATGCACGTTTTAACTGGACGGACGAATGCCAGGAGGCGTTTGAACAGCTGAAAAGCCGTCTGACGTCAGCACCCGTGCTGGGCTATCCCCTCGACAGTGGCCAGTTGCTCCTCGACACGGATGCCAGTGACTGGGGAGTTGGAGCAGTCCTCTCCCAAGTGCAAGAAGGTGAGGAGAGAGTACTTGCTTATGGGAGCAGGAGATTGTCAGCCACTGAGCAAAACTATTGCACCACCAGACGAGAACTTCTGGCAGCTGTCGAATTCACCTCTCATTTCCGGCAGTACTTGCTAGGGAGATCATTCATCATACGAACTGACCACAGCAGCCTACGCTGGTTGACTCGGATGAGGGAGCCTGAGGGCCAACTCGCTCGCTGGCTGGAAAAACTGGCAGAGTATGACTTCCAGGTGATCCATCGTCCAGGGAGACACCACCAAAATGCAGACGCGCTCTCCAGAAGACCCTGCGGGATGTCCTGCCCATGCACAGTGCCAGAGCCTAGCCTTCATAACCATCTTCAGCACAAAGGGATTCAGTGCAACATGGCAGAGAGTCCAGCTGCAGAGGATGCTGGGGAAACGCCTGCAGAGCAACCTCCAGTGGGGGTAGTGGTGCTCGAAGGTAGCTATGGAGGCAGCCCTGCAGTCGAGCCTAAGTATCTTCCAGTGGGGGTAGTGGAAGCTGTAGGTGACAATCAAGCTGGCGCTTTGTTCTGTCCAGGTGTCTACAGGGTCAGTGAGCCAGCCCAAACCAACCTGTTCGGTGGTTGGACCAGGGAGGAGTTAATCGGTGCCCAAGAATCTGACCCAGATATAGCACCAGTGAGGAAGTGGATGGACAAAGGGATGGGCAGGCCATCCTGGGTTGACATAGCACCCTACAGCCCTGCCACCAAAGCCTACTGGTCGCAGTGGAAAAGGCTTTACCAGAAAGACGGAGTTTTGTTAAGAAAGTTTTACTGTACGGATGGAAGGGTGTTCTATCCACAGATCCTGCTGCCTCAAGAGTACCGCATCTCAGTGACAGAACAAATGCATGATGGCCCAGTTGGTGGCCATTTTGGAGGAGAAAGGACCCTCGCACGTCTCAAGGCCCGGTACTACTGGTACAATATGAGAAATGACGTCACCCTGTGGTGCCGTACTTGCACCAGCTGTGCTGCGAAAGCCCGCCCCAAGAAAACACCTCAAGCCGCCATGGGCACAGTGCGAGTTGGTGCCCCCTTTGAACGGATCGCAGTTGATTTAATGGGACCATTAAATGAAACTGAAAGGCACAACCGCTACATAATAGTAGTACAGGACTACTTTAGCAAATGGGTGGAAGCATATCCTGTTCCCAACGAACAAGCAACGACAGTGGCTGAAAAGATTGTTTCCGAGTGGGTGTGTAGGTACGGAGCTCCACAGTGCCTACATAGCGACCAAGGTACCAATTTCGAGTCAGCTGTGTTCCAGGAAATGTGTGAGCTGCTGGGAATCGACAAGACACGGACCACGCCATTTCGCCCACAGTCAGATGGCCAAGTAGAGCGTTTCAATGCCACCCTGCAGAAAATCATAGCCACCACTGCAGAACGATGTCATTGGGACTGGGACATTATGACACCATATGCAGTCATGGCTTACCGCGCCACCAAACACAGCTCCACGGGCCTGACGCCTAATATGATGTTGTTCGGACGGGAAATTACAGAGCCAGTGGATCTTGTTGCTGGGCTGCCACCTGACCCAGACAACACTACTACCCCTCCAACTTATGTTGTACAGCTCAGGAAACGGCTCGAGCTATCTCATCAGTTGGCCCGAGAGACGTTGGGAAAATCTGTGGAGCGTGCTAAACGACAGTACGATAAAAACGTTTGCAGAGTCCAACACAAAGTCGGTGATGCAGTATGGCTCTTGGTCAAAGGCACAAAGAGAGTCCAGAATAAAGTGCGAAAGTTCCTGCCTTCCTACGAGGGCCCATACTTCGTCGTTGGTGTACTGGACGATTTGGTCTATCGGATTAAAAGGGGCCCGAGGACAAAGATGAAAGTCGTTCATCACGACAAACTTAAAGCTTTCCATTCCAGGACAATATTAGACAATGGCTGGGTCTTTCAGGAGGCTAAAACGTGGGCACCAGTGGAGGCACCACCCCCGTTGTCAGACCCCAGCTCTTCAGAAATCAATATTAGCCCCCTTGACCTTTGGGGTGTATTGGGGATTGCCCCACTGAAAACTGGTGGATTATATTATTGACCGCTGCAGAACTCTGGTCAGGGAGTCGGAGTCATCAGAAAGAGTTTAGTTGTTTATTGCACAAGAGTGACCATATACACAATAGTGTACTTGAGGTAGTTTCTGGAAAAAATAATATAACAGAAATAAATATTCACTGTCTAAAATTATTCAACAACTCAAGAGATTGCAAACTCAAATATAAACATCTCTGTAAAGTGCACTGATACATGACATATAAATCGAGAAATATATTAGTATGAGTCTGTAATAAACTGCATAATGCAATGAAATTCACAAAACACCAAAATGTGGATTATAGAAATTGGACTGTCAGTAATAAGTGACAACCAGTGAAAGATATTATCCACGGAGAAATTCACTTCAAGCTAATAACTAGTAAACATGAACAGTACGAGCCGCGATGCTAGCGGGATAATCCGCTCGTTAAGCAGGATCAAATTGCACTCAGAAAGATCGCTAAACATCAACTACAGCACAAACATGGTCTAACTTAGCGCAGTTGGGATACAGTATGACAATCTGTTATTAAAAATATACATAAAAGGAGCACTTTTTCATAAACTTTCTCTTGCACATAAACACTGCACATGAATGCGTGCACGCAATATGATCGCTCAACTGGAGTAAATAGCTTAGTGAATAGCCAATTACGCTGAGTCCGTATGTGCTGAGAACGCTGCACTACGTTATTTGCTTACAATGCAACTTAAAATATCACACACGCAACCAACTTAATATTTAAAGGGACAGAATTCACAACAGGGTGAATTACCAGAGACAGAGGACCCTGTGGTGGGTTCCCTTCCGGGTCTTTTCTCTTTACCACCATCATCGGCAGCTTCACCGAGCAGCAGCCAGCTCCCTTGCCACCCCACTGAGTCTTCGCTAATTGAGGCTGGGACCCAGCATGAGGCCAGGGGACAAGCTGCTCGCCCTGTTTTGAACTCCACCTCTCGGCGTCAACACCGGAGGGTCCGCAGAGCTCCTGACATGTTTGGTGATTGGATTGGTTATTGAGCACATCTGCCTGAGGTTGGGTGTAGGCGGATCGCTGCCCTCCTCAGAGGAAAAGAGTTCCAGTAAAAAGAAAGACAACAAAACAAAAGAGTTCATGTGTTGTCAAAACAAAAGAGTTCCAGTATTGTATCATTACATAAGTAACTTGTTTATGTTGAGGTTAAAAATGTGAAGATGGTTTGGGCTTAATATAATTGTTACTATCAACAGTCGGTAATTTGGATACTAATGGGCTACATAATTTTGTTATAGCATCTTGGGTATGTTCACTGCTAAGAACTTATATTTTGCTTCAGTTTTGCACTTGAAATCTTGCACCCCTGGGTAATTTTATGCTAACTTTGGGTTGAGTGGTTAAAGTAATAGTCCCAGTTTTCTCAGGGAATGTATAAGTGTCATGTCTACAATGCCTTGGACATTTGCTTACATAGGAGGAGTATGCAATATGCTTTAATGGACATTGCCTCTTCAACTTAACTTTCCACTGGAGGAGGGCCCTTCAAGGACTGTGGGAAATACGGGTTATGGTTGGGGATGTTTGTATAATGACTATCTAATTAATATTTTCCTGTGTACAGTGTAATGATGCTGGAGATATGTTATAGTTTTAATCATTCTCCAGAGTGGGGGTAGTGTTGCAATCTCTGCCTCCCTCTGGCGGTTTGTTGACAAAAAGAAACGCGTATGTGTGACGAAGTGAGCCTTTTGGGTTTCCTTAGTGTAAACAGAGCATAGCGGGTGAATCAGTCTGAGTTGACAGTGAAAAATGTGGTAGTGACGCAGTCTATTTGCCAGTCGAATTCTAGCAAGCAAAGTGCCTTTATGCTGTGAATGTGTAACATACCACTGTGAGTAATAAAGCCTGAGTTCATTGCTGAAATCAACCGACGCATCATTGTTTGTGCTTCGGCTCTGTTAGCCCGGATCACTAGACGCAAGTTACCTGCCACGAGCCAAATTATTATGTTGAGACCAGCTCGCTCCCAACTACGGTTCGGAGCGTGAAAGCTGTAAAGGTAACACAGTGGAGTTTGAATAAAATAGGGGTGATCGACTCATATTTGCGTGTCCCGGTGAGAAGTCTAGCCGCTGCATTTTGAACTAGCTGTAGACGAGAGAGAGAGGCCTGAGATAGCCCAAAATAAAGTGAGTTACAATAGTCTAAGGCCATCCTTAAAAATATTCTTGTTTGCCGTAATCTTGTTTTGTCAGTAAGCGGCACTGTAGATTGTCGTGGAAGTTCAGGTTTACGACTGCACATGGCAATTTGCAGGCAACACCGAAAACTGATGTGAATTGTCGGAAATTGACGTGGAACTTGCTTGGCAGTTGTCCCCCCATGACCCCCCTAACCCTAATTCTAGGGGAGGCTTTAACATGTAAATGAAAATGCTGTGAGCTATACAAATGCAAATCAGGGAAAGGGGAGTTTTACCCCAGGTAACATTTTTCTAAAAGGTATTTACTTAATTCTAAGAAAATCTCTGGTATAAATAGATCAGGCTCAGTATAGCCTAATTATAGACTCTTACATTTTAGCTTAAATTGATATATTTGATGAAAGTAGCTAGATTAGTTACTATGTGTCATTAGCAATACCCAATGTTATGTAAAAAAGACACAAAACCATTTATTTCAACAATTAATTTCAATCAGGCTTTGCCACAAAGGTAAAATGTGCATTCCATGCAAACAGCATCACAATCTCTTAGAGCCCAACCACTGTGCATAATACTACAACACGAACAGAAGATTGTATTTGACTCATGCTGCATACACATACGCAATGACAAGAATTATGCCTACTGTACATATAGAGTTACAACTACGATTAGAGTTGTTTACATAAAATGTACCTCGTTTCTATTTTGCATTAGAAATGTTTGTGGCCCCTTTAAGAAATCCCTCTCTTCTCGCGATACTATTCACTTGTGCTGGACGCGTGCGCGTGACCAGAGAACGGAAGCCATTTTACACTGCTCAGGTGAGCTCCATGACGGTGCGTGCATCGATCGGATTCTGTGTTATACGTTCTTCTTTCTTGGTAAATATTACTCCAATATCTTTAATATGCACAAATAAGTTGTGAAGCGAAGTTAAAAGAACATTTGATGTGTACATTTTTGTTTATAGATTTATTTGGAGCGCATGTGTGATGAGTGAACCTCGTGGTGATCGGACGGGTAAATGGGTATGTACGTTTCATGGTTTATGGGGTAAATTACTGATGGCATGTTTATTTGATAAATCTGTTAATGAGTTGAATCTATATTCTGTGATTATACAGTATAACTTTATGGTTAAATGCATATTTCTGGTTCCGCATGGGCATGATTAAACGTGGGTTGTGGCTTTGTTAAAGTGCTATTATTTCTCTTGTAACTTAGGCCTACCTCAGCCACTGCTGTATTCCAGTTTGTGTTATCGTATTTAATTGTAACATATTTTGGTTTGGAGAAATCAATTTAAATCTGACCAGTTGCAGTGTATTACACTGCATTTCAGTTTGAATTGAGTTAAGTATTCTGTGGATTTGGGCATTGATCCACTGGTTAAGCTTTTTGTGACATTTGATTGTCATCTTCAAATTTACTGTAAACTGTTTCTACAATTTATTTTTTTATTTTTTTATTTAAAGGTATAGCGGAGGATCTTTCCGAATTTTAGATAAGAACCGCCCTCTCCACTTTTTGAAAAAATGCACATGCGCAACACTCTACCTGCTCCCGAGAGGGAACGCCTATTAAACGTGTGCGAGGTTCTCCTCGTGCACGCTCTGTTTACAAGTTGCTGTCGGCATCGCTCATACAAGATTACTTTCCAAAAGAAGATTTGCACTTTTTCTCCAAATAGCATGCCAAACTTTACCTGTCGAGTAGAAACTTCACGACTGAGGCATCAGTGGGAAGCCCAACCTGTGTTTTCAGCGCACGCCATCGTGTGAAACAATCTCCCAAAAACACTCTGATCTTGTTTCTCTCTTCTGAGGCCTTTCTCTTCTTCTCATACAGTTCGTACAAACTTTTTCTCTTGCGACCCTCAGACATTTTCAAAGGACCCGGTGAAAAGGCGAGCTTCAATGAATGGCTTAGCTCTAGCTCACTACACACACCTGAAAGTGCGCATGCGCAGAAAGCGAAAACTAAGGGACAAGCACGTACGACGGCCTTACGTAAACATATCACCAGAATGATTGACACTTAGGTGGACCAA
Source organism: Leucaspius delineatus (assembly GCA_023718395.1). Classification (NCBI taxonomy): domain Eukaryota; kingdom Metazoa; phylum Chordata; class Actinopteri; order Cypriniformes; family Leuciscidae; genus Leucaspius; species Leucaspius delineatus. The sequence goes on from CM043370.1 coordinate 1,644,599, forward strand.
TAGTTTACACTACCCACCCGGAAAAAGAAAATCCTCCGCTATACCTTTAACTAGTGAAATCTATTTTTTTTTTCTTGTGAAATCTCTTCGAACAAGGCAAACTTTTTTCTTAATCAGACTTTTATCTGTTTAATTGTGCTTCCATTGACCGCTGTCACTTATTTTAAACAGCAGTCAGAATAAAACCCCAATTTCAAAAAGCATAGTTTGCTTCCGGTGTGTATTTCTTCAATTTCACCCGGTTGCATTTTTTCTCCTTTATTGTTTAATTTTACTGTGACTTATGTTGTTCTTATTAATATCACTCTCAATTAATTGTTTTCCAGCTGCCTTTAAGACATATTACACGACAGTGCGCAGGAGCTTCAGGTAGAGGTCTGCGCGGGACTGTTTTTTAAGTCCCGCTCCCGCCCGCTCCCGCTGGGGTTATATCCCGCACCCACCCGTTCCCGCTATATATACACTATTTGTTCACCCGCTGTCTGCTTAGAATAATTTTCTTCCCGACCCGACCATCCCGCTTTAATATAGATCTCCCAGAATTTCACATGTACATTTTCACAGAGAAAATAAAAATGTAGTCTGCACAAACATTTTTTTTTATTATTTTATTCGCCTTGTCAATATACAAAATTTAACATTTTGCTGCAGACAGTAGGGGAAAAAATATCGCAGCAAAAAAAAAAAAAGAAGTGTAGGCTATTATTTTTATTCGTATTATCAAAATTCGTAACATTTTGCTGTTAAGCAAATACAATCAATGCATGACAGAAAGAACCGTTACTGGTCCGTGCGTGCAGCGCGTGCATAACGGTCCTGAGTAGCCTACAGGGCAGACTGTAGCCTATACCGGGTGGTCGATAAGATTAAGATTAGGTAAAGCGAAGATATGCTGTTCTGAAAGAACATCGGCGTCGGGAACGTGATATTGAATGACCGACCGCTCCCGTTCAAATTACACCAGAGTTACCGACCGCTACCGTTTTTTAGTCGGAAATTTAATCCCGCGGCACAAAATATCTGGTCGGGTCCCGCGGAATGCAGACCTCTAGCTTCAGGTACAAACAACCAGATCTTGCATTGCAGGCGGAAGCTGTGGAGAATTCAGCTCGGAGTCGCGCGAGAAGAAAGACGGTAAGATTTATTAGAATCGATTCGTTTTTGGTCAATGTGACTATTTTTCAGGTGCATTAATAGATGTGTGTTGTCCATACGCAGTGCATTGTGCAGTACTGATGGTCTTAATTGGTTTTTACAGCTGCTAGAAGCGAGACAGAGTGTGCTAGCTGAGGATGAGGTGGGCCTTCGGAAGTGCGCTACCATAGACCTGATGTCTGATGAGGAAGACGGCATCGTCGGTGGGGTGTCTGGATGAATTGTGCGACCTCCGTCCTTTCGCAGCCAGGAGCTCACCGAGCTCTGTGCCATGCTGCAGTCGAGATTAGAGTCGACTCCAAAGTACAGGGCAACGCACCACAGACGTCTGCAAAATGGACCGAATTCAGACAGAATGCCGCTAGTTACCTGCAGCTGTATTTTGTCAGGCCTTGTGAAATGTAAGAATATTCTGTTTTTCATGATTTCATCATAAAGCAAGAGGTCATGGGATTGATGGCTATTATTTGTTTAATAATTGTAAATAATCCTGTAATTTACAGGAAGCAGTATGCCATCTTCACAACTCTGAGACAAATTGTGGGCGCTACGAACTGGATCAAGGTAAAAAAAAAAAAAAAAAAAAAAATCTTACATTCTTTTATTTTTTTTTACTTTCATAACTTACAAACATTTTCACGGTAAGATTCAAAGAATATGCTTTCATTCTCTTGTATAAGAAAATTGATCCGTTATAGTTTACAATCTTAATCATACATTGTTTCCATAGAGTAACCTCGCCTCATAACGAGGGCGTAACCTCACATTTACTCAGGGCTATGTCTGCAAGTCCAGATTTTCATGACGCTGATCATGACGACATTGTAAGTAACTTTTACTATTTTCTCCTTGTTTCATTTTACTGTGACTTGTGTTGTTTTTATTCATATCACTCTCATTTAATTGTTTTCCAGCTGCCTGTAAGACATACTACGAGTGCGCAGGAGCTTCAGGTACAAACAACCAGATCTGGCATTGCAGGCCGAAGCTGTGAAGAGTTCAGCTCGGAGTCGAGCGAGAAGAAAGAGGGTAAGATTTTTAGTCAATGTGACTATCTTTCACGAGCATTAATAGATGTTTTGTGTCCATACACAGTGCATCACAGTACTGATTGTCTGTATTGGTTGTTTTTACAGCTGCTAGAAGCGAGACGGTGTGCAAGGTGAGGATGACGTGGGCATTTGGAAGTGCGCCACCATAGATCTGATGTCCGATGAAGCTCAACCACCAGCCAGGAGCTCACAGAGCTCTGTGCTACGCTGCAGTCGAGATTAGAGGCGACTCCTAAATACAGGGCAACGCACCACAGACGTTTTCAAAGTGGATCTAATTCAGAGAGAACGCCGCTAGTCACCTACAGCTCCGAAGATAAAAACAGACAATGAGTTTCCAATTTGTTGTGTGTGCAGATGATCTATGCTTTGTACATAGGTGTATATTGTTTTGTGTTTGTGCTAATAAAGCTCTTTCTTTGAATAAACAGCATGTCCCTGGCAAATTTTCCTTTCCTTTATAAATTCATGTCCTTGATGGTAATAATAGTGTAGTCCATAGGTTAACAATGACATGAATATACCACAGAATAGCATATTATGAATATAAAAAAAATAATTTATGTATCAATTTATATAAATATTATAATTTTTTGAATTTATGAATATAAAAAAATTATTTATATATTATTATTTATATGAATATTATAATTTTTTGAATTTATAATGAGCGAGGGTGACCAATAGTAACAGATCTGCCAACCAATCACGAGTGATTTTTCTTGTTTAAACCACGTGGGTTCAACCAATAGTGAGTGAGGAAATTCAAGCCTTTCTCTGGCGGGAGCTGCTATTCATATGGTAATTAGAGCCATTCACACCTCCGGCGCAAGAGCTCTGCATACGTCATGGTTCGTTTCCGACAATATTCGGCACAGACGAACACGACGTTCACAGGCTGTAAATTGTCGTTAACTACCATAAATTAGGGAGATTTACGGCCGTTTACGGGGTCGGAAATCCCAATTTTCATGCAGTGGTTTGGTCTCCAAGAATCCTTCCTCATGGAGCCAACAACTGTCAATGGTGGAGTACGCCCACAATACGTTACCAGTGTCATCTACGGGCCTGTCTCCGTTTGAGTGTAGTGTAGGTTACCAGCCACCAATTTTTCCTAGTCTGGAATCTGAAGTCGCGGTCCCTTCCGCTCACGCCTTCGTCCAGAGGTGTCATAGCACTTGGGCTAGAGCTCGCGAGACTCTACTCCAAGTGGGGGCGCGCACCAAGGCCAAAGCCGATCGCCACCGGTCTAGGCCTCCCGTATACGTCTTTGGTCAAAAAGTATGGCTTTCTATTTTATTTTATTTTTTATTTCAAGAACAAATGCTATTATTTGTACAGAGATTGTATTTTTTACATTTTCAAACCCTCCCCAACCAACCCAGAACAATCTGCCTTACATGATGTTCATTAATAGTGATTACACAAAAGATTAAATTGATAATAATAGTAGTAATACTGATACAATATTATAAAAATAAATAATAAAAATTATAATAGTACAAAAAAACAAAAAAAACAAAAACAAAAAAAAAAACAAAGATAAACAGTTGGACACCACAATCAAAAGCGTAACAGTGATACAACAGTAAACGCAAGCCCTACATATCTACACATGTAAATATCTAGACCACTCATGCCAGAGCTTCAAAGGCCAGAAGTTTGTCATATAGAGAGGTGTGTATAAAATAAAAAGGTTATAATACCAATGAAAGTCCCACTACTCCCCAGGGAGTACATTTATGGCAGAAAAATAGGATAATAAGGGTTGCCAGACATATGTAAATTTATGGGATCCTCTAATTGAATATTTAATCTTTTCCAAATGCAGGTATAACATCAGATCCTGAAGCCAATGCGATGCTTTAGGTGGGTTTGCAGATTTCCAATTTAATAACACCCGTCTACGAGCCAATAAGGATGCAAAAGCAATAATGTTTAGTTGTCTTCGAGTCAGATTCGATTCATCAGCTGGAGCACCAAATATAGCAAGTTCAGCACATGGCTTCAGTTGCACGTTACATACTTGAGAGAGTGTATCAAATATGGTTGACCAGTAAACAGTAAGTGTAGGGCACGTCCAGAACATGTGAGTCAGATCAGCTTCTCCAATTTGACATCTTATACAGGTCTTATCAAAAGTAGGATTAAAAGAAGCAATCCTTGTTCTGCTTAGGTGCACACGGTGCAGAACCTTAAACTGTATAAGACTCAATCGGGCACAAGAGGTACTACCATTCACTCTATGAAGGGCATTGCTCCAGAACTCCTCTGATAATAGTGTTCCAAGCTCTTTCTCCCATCCACTTTTACCTTTGTCTGTTCCTATACTTTTTAAAGACATGAAAATTGTATATATTCTTGAAATAAAACCTTGTAGATGGAGGGGAGCTTCAAACAGAGAGTCTACAGGAGACTTAGATGGAATATGAGGAAATGATGGGCTTTGGGCACTCACAAAATGTCGTATCTGAAAATAACGAAAAAGGTCAGCTTGATTAAGATTGAATTTGGAACGTAAATCATTAAAACTAGCAAAAAGACCATCAATATAAAGATCACCAAATTGAGCAATGCCCTTATCTTGCCATTGTTTAAATACAGAGTCTAGTTTGGCAGGGAGGAATGCATGATTAGTGCATATTGGGCTCTGAAGCAAAAGTGCTTGTCTTAAATGCAAATGTTGGCGTATCTGAATCCATATTTTAAGAGTAGAATGAACAACCGGATTTGATGTATATTTTGCTATTTTAATAGGTAGGCTAGATGTTAATAAGGCTTGTAAAGAGGTTGCTGTGCAGGATTTAGATTCTGTTTCACACCAATCAGTGGTATCTGATGAGTGCATCCAATAGATTATCTTTTGAACTTGAGCTGCCCAATAATAATATAAGAAATTAGGAAGAGCTAAACCCCCATCACTCCTATGTTTCTGGAGAAACTCTTTCCGAATCCTAGGAGTTTTCCCATCCCATAAAAAACTGGAAATAAGTTTGTCTAATCTGTTGAAAAAAGCTTTGGAAAGGAAGATTGGTAGGCATTGAAATAAATATAAGAATCTCGGGAGAACTGTCATTTTAACACAGTTCACTCTGCCGGCCAGGGTTAGATGAAGAATCCTCCATTTTTGAAGATCAGATTTAAGTTTAACCAAAAGAGGGGTAAAATTATTTTCAAAAAGTCCTTTAAAGTTATGTGCAATATTAATGCCCAGATATTTAAACCCAGATCTTGCCAAGCGAAAGGGGAAAGCAGAGTCTGGCATATGCCTGGCAAGTGTGTTAACAGGCATGCATTCACTTTTAGAGATATTCAATTTATAGCCTGAGAAGGTCCCAAAATTGTGCAAGATTTTGATTATATCATTAGTGCATGATATAGGGTCTGAAATGTAAAGAATCAAGTCGTCGGCGTATAATGAGAGCTTATGTTCAACACCCCACCTATTTATACCATGAAAAGTAGGTGTGGATTTTAATACCAAAGAGAGTGGTTCAATTGCAATTGTAAACAAAAGGGGGCTTAATGGACACCCCTGCCGAGTGCCCCTTGATAGAGAAAAATTTTTGGATCGGCATTTATTAGTAACCACTGAAGCAACTGGGGAAGTATACAGAAGACGGATCCATTCTATAAATCTGGGGCCAAAACCGAATTTATTCATAGCGAAAAAAAGGTAATCCCATTCCACCCGATCAAATGCCTTTTCGGCATCTAGTGAAACTACAATTTCAGGGGTGTCCTGGGATTGAGGGGTGTAAAGAACATTCAAAAGACGACGAACGTTAGAGAAGATGTGGCGACCTTTTATAAAAAGTAAAGATGAAAAACCGCACTCTCAGGTTCTATTTTCATACATTTATTATTACCATGTCCTCACAGACGCGTTTCGGCCTAAGCCATCATCAGTGTGTACTATGAAACACCGAAAAGATTGTTTTTTAAAAAAGAAACACCTCACAGGTGAACCTCATTCCGCAAATCATCAGCACCTTCAGGTGCATCAAGTTACCAACATTGTGGAAACACCAGGAATAACACAACATACCATATGTAATATCCATGTGACCCTTATGAACAATTTATACAAAAAAAAAAAAAAATAAATAAATAAATAAATAATAATAATTCAAATTACATGATTTCATAAAAAATAATAATTCAAAGGCAATTCTTCATTTAAACCATTAGGGTATACTGTTTGAAGTGTATAAACAAATTAATTTCAGAATACATGGTAAATACAAAAAAAAAAAAAAAAAAAAAAAAAAAAAAATACAAAGAAATAATAATAATTTCGAATTACATGATTTCATAAACAATTCAAAGGCAATTCTTCATTTAGACCATTAGGGTATACTATTTGAACTGTATAAAGAAATTAATTTCAGAATACATGGTAAATACATTTTTACATGATTTCAATGACAAATTACATGATTTCATAAAAAACAATTCAAAGGCAATTCTTCATTTAAACCATTAGGGTATACTGTTTGAAGTGTATAAATCCAAAATGCCTCTCGCTGAAGAAGGTAACGCTCCCTATTTCCACCCCGTTGAAAAGGTTTAACTAACTCAATGCCTTGAAATTTCAAAGTACAGATATCATGTCCAAACTCATTAAAATGTCTCGCCACGGGTGACTTAATATCGTGATTGCGTATGTTACTTTTGTGTTCGTGTAATCTTGTTCTTAACTCTCTTTTTGTTTTACCAACATAACAGAGCCCACATGGGCATTTGAGCAAGTAAACAACAAAGGACGTACGGCAAGTAATTCTCCCTCTCACAGAGAATGTCTTGCCGGTCCGTGGATGTGAAAAGGAATTACCCATAATCATCGCATTACAATTAATGCAACTCCTACAAGGGAAATTGCCCGGATCAAGGGCTGTAAGCCAATTGGTAGGCGAAGTGTAAGAATCAGCTCTAACCAGCATATCTCTCAAATTACGTGATCTCTTATAAGCAAAAAGCGGAGGGTTTTGAAAAGTCTGGCCGATCTGTGTGTCACTCGATAAAATATGCCAATGTTTATTCACTATTGATTTGATCTTACCCGAAAGGGGAGAAAATGTCGTAGATAAGACAACTCGATTATCTGAAATGACTGTTTTTTTCTTAAAAAGTGATTCACGTTCAATACCACGTACCCTGTCCAAACTCGAGTCGAGATTCATATTATCGTAACCTTTTGAAAGGAACCGATTATATACTACTTTCACCTGGTTTTCAAATTCTTCATCAGTACTACAAATCCTTCTTATACGCAAAAACTGACTATACGGGAGGCTTTTTTTCATAGATGGAGGGTGATAACTTTTAGAATGTAAAAAATTATTCTTATCTGTGGATTTACGATATACTGTCGTCTGAAGAGTCTATCCAGTAGATCTAAAAACCTTAACATCAAGAAACGATATAGAAGACATACTGTATTCCAATGAAAATCGTATGGAGTCAAGTCTGGAATTTAAGAATTCGTGAAATTGATTAAGTTCTTCAACTGTTCCACTAAAAACGAAAAACACATCGTCAATATATCGAAACCAACACTTCAAACAGTGATGAAAAATGTTACTTGAAGAATACACAAAGTCTGCTTCAAATTTGCCCATGAACAAGTTTGCATTTTGATCTCCCTCTGATCTTCAGATCTGTGAGAGGATTTGTTTCAAAGTTAGCATTAGCATTCTGAACGGCCGTCTTGCCAGAGCGCGGTTCAGACATCTCAAATCGAGGATGAGCCTCAGGCCGCCATCCTTCACTGGAACGAGGAAGAAGCGGCTGTAAAAGCCTGAGTCGCCCTTCGCTAGCAGAGCTTGTGCTTCAGCTCGGAGGACGTGAGCGTCGATGTCCGAGACTGAAGTGTTAGTCACACTCCTGAAGCAGGGGAGCCTGCGAGAGAACTGGAGCGAGTAACTCTGTTTGATTATTTCTAAAACCCAATCTGACATGCCGGTAAAAGCTTCCCAAGCCAGGCTCTGGGCGGCGAGGGGTTGAAGAGGCTGATATAATAATAATTTATAAAATAATTTGTTACATTTATATAATGCTTTTCTAGGTACTCAAAGCGCTTTGCAAAAGAGGAATGTTTTCTATTTGAAGTGGTGCATGATCTGTGACGACTTCTGGGCCTGTAAAACGCTCAGCGAAGCCGTCCACTGCAGACCCGAACAGACCCGAGAGAGAGACGGGGAGTCAAGGAGGGCTGTCTTGTCTTGATCTCCATCAGGTTCAGCCAAAGGTGGTCCACCAAACTGGCCATGGCACGACCAATCGCTTGGGCCGTAGACTTAGTGGCACGCAGGGCGAGGTCGGTCACGCTGCAGAGCTCTTTGAAGGCCGTCGGGTCAAGACCAGTTTCATCCATAGTGCAGAGAAGGTTGGCCTGGTAGACTTGAAGGATCTAGTTCTGCACGGCTCAGAGGGATGGGCAGCTTTAGGCAGAGATGTGCGGATGGTCTCTCCCAATGGGGGAAGCTTGGTGTAGCCTTTTTCCTCCACACCGCCAAACAAGTTGAGGGCAGAAGAAGAGGAATAGTGGATGCGTGATAATTAGGGAGCGTACCATGACTTATAACAGAGTTTGCTCAGTTTGCTTCAGAGACATAGTGTCATCAAAGTCCTCCTCGGAGCCGCCAAATGAAACCATGGCACTCGCTCCAGATGAGGGAAGCAGGGAGCCCTGCAGGAGCAACACTCGTGGCACGGCATTTTGCAAACAAATGTCACTCAAGTTTGCTCTTTTAATAGTGATATTGTCTCTTGAAGAGTTGCCGGATAGCCCAGAGGAGAAGCAGCGAGTCAGCTTTAGCTGTCGAAGAGCCGTTAATCCGCTAGTTGAGGCTTGTTTCAATGATAAGCAGAAAGGCTCCTATCTTCTTCTCTTTGGAGACAGCGAGGAGATGATCTTCACGTTTGAAGGAGAACAATTCTGATGAAAACAGTTTTCAGCATGACTTAAATATGCAGTCGGCCCCGCCAGGTTCTTTTTTTTTTTTAGTGGGCTGAAAAGTAATTTGTCTGTACAAATGTGAACCAATCAGGCTTCAGTATTCAGTGTTGATCTGATTGAACAGGCCTGCAGTGATCAGGACTGGTTGTGTTTAGTCCAGCTGAACTACATTATAAATGCAGTTTCATAGATTTGAGGAATTACAGTTTTTCTCAGTCGCTTTGTGCATTTCTCACACCACTATTTACATAGTTCAACCTCCACAACATTTAGTCATTTGTGCACATCATAGTAGCAGTTTCTCATTCCTTCCAACAAACTGCAAATGCTTTTGGACATGCATCAATTGCTTTCATACAACTCTCTGCTGTTTTATAACATTATCATTTGCTTATGTCATGTCAGTCAAAATTAACTATACTTGTGAATGCTGAATAGTCATTCCATATAAAACTAATAGTCCTCATTTCATTGCTTGAGTCATTACATACAAAAATGTTGAACTAGTTGTCAAAATCTGTCACGCAAATTTTACACATTTTTTTAAATCTTTTTTTTTTCCTGAAAATGTCTCCTAAATTGAACAATTTCTCTCAGGTGAATCTCAGCTTTCACTGATGAGGAACGTCTGGATGTGCATGAATGATTACAGTACTATTTATGTTGTATGTTCAGTTCCAATATGTACTGCAATATTGTTTACAGTTGTGCACAGCTCGACCCAAAGCGAGTTTATGTTTGTTGTAAATAAGGGTGTATTTTTTTTCTTTTGCACAATGCTGTGAACAAACTAGAATTGCAAAGAGCATATGCAGTAAAAATGTGAAACATACATATTCAGTGTCTTGTACTCAGTTACCTCACTAAATACAGTAATGTGTAACTTCACTGTATTTTTCAAATGGCTGTGCAAATAGTATATAGTGCTGTCTTGAGCATTTTCAGGTAGTGTCACCAAGATCTGACTTTTTTTGCATTGGAAAACATTTACAGAGTAAACTGTCATAATGAAAACATGACAAAGCCATTTGACTATCTTGTTCATAAACAATGGTGTCAGGACTTTTCATCTTGATGACATTGACACTTTCATTGGCATGAAAACTTGCGTTTGAGGAATGAGCTCTCCATTTTGAGCAAGTGACACGCTTTTGCAGGTTATCAACTAGGTTTTGCAGTTTGTACTAATTGTTTTGAGAACTGCATTAACTGTTGTGCAAATGTAAATAGTGATGTGAGAAATGCACCAAAGCGACTGAGAAAAACTGTAATAACTACGGGGGCAAATACATTTTCACGCCGGCCCAGTTGGTATTGGACAACTTTTTTGTTTCAATAAATAACATTGTCAATTACAAACTACTTTGTTTTTTTTACTCAGGTTGCCTTTGTTTTATGGTAGGTTTTAATTTCTGAATCAATTTAGTGTGAGATAGGGGCAAATACTTTTTCACTGCATTATATGATCATATCACTGTATTGTCCTCTGTTTTAATTATTCTTATTTCCTTTTATTATTTTAATTTCTTCTATGTAAAGCACTTTGAATTGCCATTGTGTATGAAATGTGCTATATAAATAAACTTGCCTTGCCTTGCCTCTTCACTGTAATCTGGTGTTTTAATGTATTTTTGTTCAATTCTAGGAGGAGCTCAATACAGCACTGGAGTCCTTACAAGAGAAACTTGAACACAATGAAAAACTGAAAGGAGATTTTGAGAAAACAGTTCGACACATCAAGGTGAGGAAACAGAGACGAGAGTCATTTTCATTACAGCTGATGAATCACTATATACAGTTATGATTTGATATAATGGATTCCAGTTTATTATTTCTGTAAATGACTAGCAGCAATCTGCTTCTGGATCCGTTTTATGTTGGGTATCTGAGTTTATCTTGGATATTAATAATGTGTGTCGACTGAGATGATTGAAGAGAATGTGCTTTGATTTCAGTCTCAAGCTGAGCACACAGAGCGTCAGATTAAACAGCAGTTTGAGAAGCTTCATCAGTTTCTCAGAGATGAAGAAGAAGCTACAGTCACTGCACTGAGGGAGGAAGAGGAGCAGAAGAAGCAGAGGATGAAGGAGAAGCTGGAGGAGATGAACACACACATCTCAGCTCTTTCACACACAATCAAAGACATGGAGGAGATGATGGAAGCCAATGACGTCTGCTTTCTGAAGGTCTGATTTCAGATCATTGGTTGATTGATTGATGATTGATTGAGTTCTTGATGATAAATGGTGTGTTTGTTCTGCAGGAGTTTCCAGTCTCAATGGAAAGGTGAGTGATCTGCTCCTGTCTCTGGTCTCTCTGGTTCTGATCCAAAGCCACTGCAGTTCTGACTCCTGAATGTTCTTCCAGAGTCCAGAGCTCACAGCCGGATCCACAGATGGCTTCTGGAGCTTTGATTCATGTGCCACGATACTTGGGCAACCTGCCGTTCAGAGTCTGGAAGAAGATGCAGGACATCGTCCAAAACAGTGAGTCTGACAGCAGGAGATCAGAGCTGGACATGATGGATGGGTGGAGAGTTAGAGGCTCTTCATGACAGAGATAGATAGACAGATAGATAGATAGATAGATAGATAGATAGATAGATAGATAGATAGATAGATAGATAGATAGATAGATAGATAGATAGATAGATAGATAGATAGATAGATAGATAGATAGATAGATAAGTTTGGTGTTTGTTAGATGGTTATGTAGCAGGACGGTCTATCGCCCCTCCCACTCGTAATTGTTTAATGTGTGGCCAATGGCCCAGCGTCCGGTGCAAATAAGAGCACGGCCTACCTGCTCTTTGGCATGCGTCATTGTCCAGGGACGTGATGTCATCCATGTGCCCTGCTGCTGTTTGATCGAGTCACGGCCAGTGTTGTTGTTTAATTATTTTCAGGGGAATGACTTCAAAGATATTTGACATCAGAAAAAATTAGACTTTATTAACAAACAAAGCCGAGTGTCCCTCTGCAGAAAGACCCTCCAGAAAAATTGCCCAGCAAACGTATATACCCTCTCCTTGTCCCAAACATGGTAATACATTCTATAGGTATTTTGAGAAATAGTTTTGTACCATGTGACATTACTGAAATAGAATTTTCTGCTGTGACAACAGCTTGTGCTCTCAGGTTCCAAAGTCAGCCAAAGTCACCCACAGACAAGGAAATAATAGTGTACAAATAAACAGTTAAATTACTTATTTTCTAAATAATAAAATCTTCAACATTCCCTCCTCTGGGGCTTATTTAAGCCCCACATTCGCTATCCTTTTCCAGAGTGTAGTTTCAAAATCCAGTCCCCTCAGTTATACTACCTTAGTGACTAAATTATGTCACTCATTCTTATTTTCAATGACTGAAATTATGCCACCATACTCCGGAGGAGCAATCGAGCCAAACATCTTTCTCCATACATTTTCTTTCTTTCAGTTGTTTTTTTCTTTTTCAATGGAGAAAGTAAAAGACTCGAATCCTCCCTAATCAAAAATCAAACATTGTTACAAGTTTGTGGATGAAATTGGTTCAGCATTGTCTTATTGTCACAGTTATGTAGAACATGTCAAACACAAAAATCCCTTATACAGTTAAGAGTTCTCTTGCGGTGTAGATATCCTCTTCGACCCAGACACCCAGGATCTGGCTTATTCATTTTCTTCTTCATCCTTATCCGAGGTACTTCAGTCAATGTCCAATGATTGTAAATCTCAATTTGGTTTATAAGCTCAATCTTAATAATAAATTATTTATTTGCCCTCTAAAATTAGTTTTCATTATCTTCTTAATATGGGAAGTACACAACTGAATAATAACCCTCTTTTAATATTTCAACTCCAAAAAACATTTCTAATTTTTTTTTAATCAAGCTTTCCTTAACTTTTTTTTTATTCAATTGTAAAGTCATTCTACTTTTTTCATGTAATTGTTTTCATTATTATAAAGTCAAATCATTATAATAAATCTCTGCTGATTATAGAAGAATAAATGATTTAGTTTGCATGTTTATTTCGCATAATCCATATGAATTTTGATTTAAAATAGGGCTGGGTAAAAATAACTTTTTCTCTTTTTATTCGCTTCTTATTTTTATGAAGGAACGTCAATTCACTTATTTTTAAAGAATCAATTTTTTTAGTCAGTCATGTTTTAGTTGATGTACAACCATAACACTGTAGTGCAGCTACATTAAATCACAATTTTCTTCGTTATAATGTTTTACATTTCAAATTCTGTCTACTTTATTACCAAATTTAACAATAAATATCTCACGTGTTGCAGCTTTTTCTCATTATAGCTCCTCAGTTCAAGCATACCTTAACTGAATACTTTTTCTTCCTTTCTACTAATTTCTAAATGAACTATCATGAATAAACTTAATTAACTAAATTATGTCACATGTAATCACTCAAACTAAGAAAGCTTCAAGAGCAATGTTACATTTACTTCATAAAAGTAATTCAATGAACTCATTAGACAATTAGAAAAAATAACTCTCGAAAATAACTTTTTATACTCTTACATATTCATTGTACGGTCATTTCTTTTTCTGTATATCTAAGTTTTTTCCTTAACCTTTTCAAACATAAAGCATTATAACTTAATTATTGTTAAAACTTCCTTTATGTAATTTACGTTTTTGCATACAATTAATGTTAATCTTCAATTTTTCTGGAATGACTGCAAAACCATTATCTAAACTTATTTCTGATATAATTTCAAATCTAAGGAATAATTCTTTGGTCTTAAATTTAATTACTTCTCTTGACCCTCCTCTGTTGATCTCATTGCCTTTACCCATCTCTATCTTGTTCATATAATCCATTACCAAGAGTTTTATTAGTCCTTCTGGTACTGATATATGGCCTATTTTTGTCACTGTTCCTTTCCTACCTTTATTTTTGGCGCAAATTTCTCTTGTATACAGTCAAAAATTGCAAAAAAATGCCTTTTTATTTATTTTTCCTTATTCTTTTTCCTTATTCTTAATTTAGCCTTTTAATTATTGTCCTTCCTATTCTTTTTCCTTATTCTTAATTTAGCCTTTTAATTATTGTCCTTCCTTATTCTTTTAATCCCTCCCCCCTTGCGCAAGTGAATACCTTGCGCATGGTTTGAGAATATTCAAAAGTATGTTTTTGTGCAATAACCTGTCATTCTTATCCCCCTCTGGTACCACCATATAGATTGTTCATAAGGCAATAATCTACATGGTATTGAACAGTCTATATGCTATAACAATTTGTTTGTTATTGAATTTGAACAATTTCCATCTGAGGTGGTCGTTCTATTAGCACCATTTAAAATACATTTAATTAGTCAAATAGCATATTGAATCAAATCATAATTCAAATCATAAATGAAATCAAATATTTGTTAATAGCCAGTGTTAATCTTTCTTTAATTTTCAACTGTAGTCTTAAATTAATCATGTATACCTGTTTTATTGACAAATTACATTCGAGTACCCATTATGATCTTTTTTTAAAATGTTATTTAGGTCTATTTGTATTTTCCTTCATGACTTGTCTTAATTCGCACTGTGCTATGACAGTTACTTGAATTAGTCGCTTATCATTCATTATTTTCATTTGTTTTCTGATTTTTCATTATCGTTTTTACGTTGTTTTTGATATATTCTTTAATTCAATAATTTTTCTCTTGTTGGGTTATTATTAAGTTGTTACTAGTGTATTCAAGGGCTTTAACATTAATTCTAAAGACAGTTTGGTTGATGTTGACTATTGTTTGAACTTGTACTCATCTCTGTTGATTCTCTCTTCCTTGCACAACTCCTTGAAAGTTTCTTATTCTGCAACTTTTCATTTAAAGTTCTTCTTTTTCCATTCATGTTTATCATTGTGAGTTGTTGTAATTGGCTTTTTCCTTTTCTCTCATTGGCAAGGGAAGGTCATTGCCAGCATGTCTTTGAAACCTCACTCGCTGTTGTGGGGGGTTCCTGGAGTCGTTTGGCGTATTTTAAGTTGAGAGCCATGGACTCAAATGTCAGTTGCTGATCAATGTTCAAGCTTCTTCTGAGATGACAAGGCACTGTCACTGGTTCTTTTTGTTTGAATCGTCCCAGAAACCTTCCTGGAATTGAACTGTTCTCATCTGTGAATGAAACCTTCATTATTTCTGTTAGTTCAGTTAGTGACAACAACAATTTAAATCATCTGCTCATCTGGCCCATTGTCCTTCTTGGTGTCACCTGTAAAATGATCATGTGGGCTGAGTGGTGTTCTGGCCTCTTTTGTGTGATTTCTGCTCATTAACAGTAGGGCTTTACCCCTATATTATTTTTTTACAATTAGTCAATTCAGCTCAGCTATCTCTTTGTTTTGAGTCCCACTATCAGCATACTAGTTATCAGGCATTTTTGACAACACTCAACCCACTTTGCAACAAGACAAAAGTTACAAGACAATATTTCAGACTTTTGACAAAACGTCAGCTCCTTCATGATATTCTGAAAAGAAAGTCAGATGTGTTAAGCTCCTTCATGATATTCTGAAAAGAAAGTTAGATTTATTAGGCGCTGCGCAAAATGTAGTACTGTTTTGTTTTCTTTTACAATTTTTTCCCATTTTCTTTTTCCATTGTTACTACAGTTTCGACCCGGATTTTAAACAAATCCATCCATGGTCATTATTTTATTGGGCAGAATATGCCCTGTGGGCCCACATATGAAATTTAGATACAGCTGTAGGCAAAATAATTGATTTGCCTTAGTGTACACTCATTCATTCATAATCAGTCACTCATCGGCCATCACACATTCTTCTTCCGCAGGTTGTGCTCTAAATGCGGAACTTATAATTTTAGCTGTGGAATTCCAAAGGTCTGACAGACAACGTCACAACACAGCTACGCAACACTATTCAGAATTGTCAGTTATCTTAATGGTTAGTTTACCACTGTTGTTATAATCCCTTTTTTCTTTTTTCAAACTCTAATAGATTAAATATTTCAGAATAATAGGCCTTAGTATGGTGCAGTTGAGAGTAAGACAGCCAATTGTAATTTCTCAAATGCATTTTGTCATTTGTTTGGTCTACTTTTTCACATTCTTTTTGTTTTTGCACATGAGCTTCTTTAAGAATAAAATTGGAGATCTCTGCCTAATCTTGGATCCATGGCCAATAACATTTCCATCTCATTATCCCAGTTTTGACAGCATTTTTAATTTCATAATTTTTGGACTTTTGGAGTTATTTATCCTTCTCCAATTTATCTCTATAAAAATATTAAAACAAGATGGAGTGACCAGTACCATTGTTTTGCAAACAAAAATAATCATTCTCTGACATTTTGTGTTTTTTTTTTCTTTGCCAGAGAATAATTCTATCATGCTTTTAGCCCTATAGTTGTCTAATATAATAGCCCTCACTATACCAAATCCAGCCTCAGTTTTAACTATTTTGTGAGTTGAGCACCCACTTCTCTGTATTTTTTTCTTATAGAGCTGGACTTGTACCTATTGAAAGAGCAAAGAGGGTTAGTTTAGCAGAGAATATAAAGAATTGCCATGAGACCAGTGAATAATCAGAATGAATTAAGTTAATATAATAATGAACTAAATTTGAAGCAGTCTCTAGAGTGTTCATTAGGTTTGTCACACCTGTGTGCCCCGTAAGGGTCAGTTCTTCTGTTTTTAGATCAGTGTTCGTTGACATGTTTTTCAGCCTTGCTGTGACTCAATGGCCATTGCAGAGTGGAATATAGGCTCTGCTGCTTCTCTGTCTCTTCTCAGTTTGGGATTTTGATCAATCCTGTAACAGTTTTGCATCTCAGGATTAGTCTTTGTCTTTAGGAAAAGTCTCAAGTGAAAGATTCACCTTTTCCAGTCTTTCCATTAACTCAGTCTTTTTGGGTCTTTTTGAACTTCAGGAGGGGAGCTGAGAACCACTCACCCACTTCTCTCTTCTTCTCTGCGTCAGTGTCTCTGCATTCATGTCTTTGCCCTTTGCCCTCTTGTTGCTTCCACAGGACACTGTTTCCATCTGCAATTTGAATACTCAGAGATCTGCATGAATCAAATTGAACTTTTACATATAAGCTATTAGCTCTTTATCTACATTCTACTTTTTTAACCTGCATCTTTTCACTGGTTCTTTTATATAAAAATCTCACTGGTTGACCATAGCAGTTCCCTTATTCTATTAGTAAGCAGTTCTTCATTGCAGGAAAAAGCAAGCTAGTTCTGTTTTTATATATCAGCAATAATATAACTCTGATGATCTGAGAATAATTCAATTAAATAATTTTCCCTATCATAAAATCAGGATTCAATCTTTCTTCTATATTTGCATGCTGTGTTCACAATAATCTAGTATGTTTCTCAACAATCATCAAGGAATTCCTCTTATTTTTTACTCTCATCAACTTCTGTAAAGTATTTTTGACTTTTGAAACTTGGTCACTCAATCTTGCTCACTGCACCAGTTATTTTTCTCTTAACACAAACTTATTAATCTGCAATGGAATACTTTTTCCACACTGTCTTCAGGGATAATGAGATACAAATTTTAGACGTCTTCAGATATAATATATAATATATTCAGCACGTGCAATCATATTTGTATTCACCTATTAATATTTATCATTACATTTATTGATTAACTATATATCTTATTATTTTAACTTATTTTATACTACAATATTCTGCTAAGCTAATATCTTGAAACAATTGTTTTCCCTTACTTTTCTTTTTTTCTTTTTCTAATACACACCATTTCAGTCCCTTCATTCACTGGTCATTCACATATTCTCTGTCCCTTCAAGCAACCAGGGTCAGAGGTCACTTATTTTCAACCACAGGCACAGTCACACAAGACACAGGATCCCACAAACACTTACACACACACACTATTCTGTACTCCCTGTCAGATCTGAACAATACATTAACAGATTCACTAATCAACACAGTGACACTTTTAACTATCCTATATAATTTTAGTAACCCGAGCAGTCCCTCGCATTCGAGGCGGTAACCGTTACTCTAAACCTATAGACTTTTAAAACCTCTATTTTTTCCAGCTTCACCCATAGCAGTCCTTCGTTAAAACTTTGTTTAACAAAGCGGTATCCGTGAGCTAACCATCTGTGCACATGCTATACTTCTCAAAGTAAGCACAGATAAACCACTGATATCCTTATCAGTACACTTGCCATAGGCCCTCTTGACAAGTAAATACAAATTAACTTATATTAATCCCCTGTGTGCATGCTTTTTGCTCATCATCCTTCGAGGCCCACTTGATGAACAAACACAGAACCTTACGTACGTACGTCAAAACTCTTTGCGCTAAATCAGCATCACCAGTAGTTATAGAATCCACTCAGGATTAAACAAGCACTGACAAACACTATCGGGAGCCCCCCCCCCGCGCTTTTACCAACTACTTGACATCTACAAAGACAATGCATGCAATTTTTCTGATATCAAACACTCTTTTTCACTTTTTAAGTTCTTTAAATTTGGAGAAGCTTTTCTTACCACATCCGGGCCACTGGTGACTTACACACACCTTATTCAAAAGCAAAAACTGCTCACCTCAAAGTACAGCGGCCACTGTTGTCTGTGTGAGTCACCAGCGATCCCTTCGTGGCTCCTTCAGCTCCTAAGCCACGTCCTGCCGGGGTCGCCATTTGTTGTTGTTTAATTATTTTCAGGGGAATGACTTCAAAGATATTTGACATCCGAAAAAATTAGACTTTATTAACAAACAAAGCCGAGTGTCCCTCTGCAGACAAGACCCTCCAGAAAAATTGCCCAGCAAACGTATATACCCTCTCCTTGTCCCAAACATGGTAATACATTCTATAGGTATTTTGAGAAATAGTTTTGTACCATGTGACATTACTGAAATAGAATTTTCTGCTGTGACAACACCTTGTGCTCTCAGGTTCCAAAGTCAAGCAAAAGTCACCCACAGACAAGGAAATAATAGTGTACAAAAACAGTTAAATTACTTATTTTCTAAATAATAAAATCTTCAACACCAGCCGTGTTGCCGCTCGTAAAAGTTTCGCCGAGGCTGCTAGCCACTGGCAGTGCTGTTTGCTAGTCACTGCTGTCGGGAGAGTTGAAGGTGGACATCTGAGACAGGTAGGAGAAGCATTTGCGTGTAATAGCGTTTTGTAAACCACGTTTCTATGAGTTGTTTGACTGAGCGATTAGTCTGATTAATCCGTATGCCCACTGTAGTGTAAGATCTGTCTGCGCCGGTGAGCGTTGTCGGAGGCATTCGGCCCTATTCATCGCATATTGATCCCGGGACAGCGTGCTCAGTTGTGAGTATAGAGTTACTGTTAGAGCATGAAGCCGAGGGGGAAGAACTCTCAGTGTAACATCCTCTGTTTTGTTTTTAGGCATGCGATAAGGACAATATCGCCATTCTGAACGAGAGTTATCTGCTTGGTGCTTCATTGTGGAGCCTGTTTGCGCTGTGCCTTACTAGCTGCTGTTCTGTTTGGTGCTGTTTGTTTTGTTCTGTTTCACGCCAGGTGAATGGTTCTAAGTGAATCGTTTCCAGCGAATCATCTGAGCGAACTGTTTTTGAGAATTACTTCAAGTAACCCATTCTGGGTGAACCATCTCAAGTGAACCGTTTCGGTGAACCATCTCAAGTGAACCGTTTCGGTGAACCGCATCAAGTGAATCGTTTCAAGCGAACTATTTCCACTGACGGTGACTTTGTAACCGTGGTATGTTTTGAGTTTATTTAGTTTTCTTTTTGTTTATTACTTTGATTTATGTTAAGGAGTGAGTGGTTTTCTGAATTTGTATTTGTTTCCGACTAGGGCTGGGCGATTTAAATCGTGATATTGTTATGCACATCTCGTCAGTAAAGCCGGTTCCTTGATTAGTAGTAAATCGCCATCACCTGCTTTCAGATGGAGCGGCATTTACTACAAAAAGTCGTAGTTAACTGACAAGCTGAGCCAAATCGCATTAAAATCGCGGACGTATCGCCAGCGATAATTAATGCGATTTGGCTCAGCTTGTCAGTTAACTACGGCTTTTTGTAGTAAATGCCGCTCCATCTGAAAGCAGGTGATGGCGATTTACTACTAATCAAGGAACCGGCTTTACTGACGAGATGCGCATAACAATCTCACGATTTAAATCGCCCAGCCCTATTTCCGACTCAATTATTGTGTTGGTGAATTTATATATTTTTGGTTGATTTATGCTGCTGAATTTGCAATCTTTTGTTTACAGAGTTTTTTTGGGTTTTGATTTGTGACGATCAGGTTGAGACTAGGGAGCTGGTCCCATCCTGAAATTGTAAACCAAGTTGATATATTATTTTGTTTATATATTATTTTGTTTATATATTATTTTGTTTACATATCACTGGTTAATGTCTCTTTTCTTTTGCTTTTTGGTAGGTCCTGGGCACCCGGGGGCAGACAAGTGACAATTAGGTGGTGGTGTCCTCACTGTGTGTCGTGGTCTTCTCTGACATGAGTCGCTGAGTGTGCTGTGCCGGTGTGTGTGTGCACTGAGTAGAGTAATTTCCAAAAAGGTGATATCCTGAGACTGCCTCCTGGGTGTGCCCAGGTCCCTCCACCGCCAACATTAGAATTTAGCAAATTGAAGTGATTGCTGGTCAACACCTTTTAATGACAAATGTCTTTTAACGATTAATAAAATGTACATCTTTTTTGCAATTCATCTGTGTCTCTGACTCAAAGTGATTAGGACCTGTGCGTGCCTTCTACATTAGAGGTACCGTTAGATTCCTGGGGTGAAATTCCCCAGGTGGCGTAGTCGAAAATAGGTTAATTAGAACTGCATGAGTGAACACCGCTCCGCCACAGTTAGAATTAGTAATATGATGCTAATACAATCACCATGTTGCTTGCATGTTTTAGCAAGATGCTAACATGATGTTAGCATAATCAACATGTTGTTAGCATTGTGCTAACATGATTAGCAGTCTTCTGTGTTTTAGTTAGCATTTTTGAAGTTTAACACTTAATTAATCGCTATTAGCATGTAGCTATTCACTGCTAGCACGTGTAGCATGTTCTGTTTGCTAGCATTAGTCAAAGGAGGCAACCAACATGTCTCTACGATGTTCTGGTGCAGAGATATAGGTCTTGCTGAACAGTTGCTAGGGTGCTCTGTTTAGTTGCTAGGGAGTGGCTTGGCAGCTGCCAATGATGTTACTTCAAAGGCTGCTTGCAAGTATGAATGATATAAACCAACCGCAACTCCTCTATGATTAGATTAGAAGATATCCCTCTTTGGATTTGGGTTGCTAGGGTGCTCGACAATGGTTGCTAGGGCGTGGCTATGAAGTGTTGAAGGTGATTCATGATTGTAAGTCAAACACACCAGACAGTCATAATAAACTAATTTAAAACAAAACACAGACTATAAGAGCCAATAAAATGAAGATGATCAGATGCTGAAGATCAGACACACACTTACAGTTCCCTTTCGTGGTCACTCCGAGTTACGTCGGATGACGACGATTGGGGTTTCGCTTAGAAGCCTATCACCTTCGAGTATATAAAACGAGCCAATGGCAATGAAATGCCATGGGTCTGCGGAATTTGCATAGCGTATCTCCGCCCGCCGCAGGGGGTATATCAAGAAGTACGCTGGCATAATGCAGATATGTTTTCGCTTCGGAGCCGAGAACTTCTCCACTCCACGTAAGCCGAAATTCTGAGTTATTTATTCTCATTCCTTCGAGACGAGCAAGCTCTCCGGTGTTGGTGTGACGGCGATTTCAGCGAGTGCACACTTCCCTGCTGATCTGGTCAGTGATCTGACAGTTAGTGTGATTTCTCCCTGTTCGCTTCAACATCCGCGGAGTTTTCCTCTCACAAAAAGAGCATTGCATGTGGCACGTCTTTTAAAAGATGTCTCGCCCGTGCACTTCTGGTTGTGGTCGCGATGTATTTTCTCCTGATGGGCACAATCTCTGCTTAGCGTGTTTGGGCGTTGATCACTCTGAAGCAGCGTTTGTGGATGATTCATGTTCTCATTGCGGGAACATGACCATCTCCATGCTGCGGTCGAGACTCAATGAGCTCATCAGAGCGAGAGTCCCCTCATCCACACCCCAATCTACGGTCTCCCCGAGAGGCTGTACTTCGGCTGGTGGCCAGGGTGACCTGAGGGTATCTGTGTGGGACAAACCGCCGACACGTCCACGGTCCACACACCCCTCTTCAGCATTGGTACCCGCGAGCGTTCAAACCGAAACCGCTGGTCCCTCTACGGAGGCCCCGCACATTTCGTTTAGTGCTCCACAGGAGGATGCAATGTCGATCACTGCATCACAAGGTGGGCATGAGTCCTCGGGAAGTGAGGATTCGGCTGTGTTGCCGCCCTCGGGCGTGCCAGCATTGCCCGAGTCTGATCCCGAGCTGACTGCCATGCTTTCCCGGGCAGCCGCGGCCATTGGGCTCGAGTGGTCCCCGCCACCCGATCCAGTGCGCTCGCGGCTGGATGATTGGTTTTTGGGAGCGGCCGCTGACACTTGTCGCCGCCCAACCCCAATACCATTCTTCCCGGAAGTGCATGAGGAAGTCACGCGGTCCTGGAAGGCTCCCATGTCTTCCCGCGATCGTTCGTCGGCTTTCTCCGCCTTTCCTCCCCTCGATAGAGCTGATGCTTGTGGGTACACTGGGATTCCCACGGTTGAACGTTCTGTCGCGATGCAGCTGTGTCCGGCAGGCGCTTCATCACGTGGTGATCCTAAGCACCCGTCCAAAGCCTGTGGATTCTCGTCCACCCTGGTGGCGAAGTCTTACAGTGCGGCAGGACAGGCAGCTGCCTCATTGCATGCCATGGCCATCTTGCAGGTCTACCAGGCCCAGATGCTTCGTGACATGCACGAGGGCAGGACAGACCCAGGGCTCGTTGATGAGCTGCGCGCCGCCACCGACCTCGCTCTCCGAGCGACGAAGGTGACCGCGCGCTCCCTGGGTTTGGTGATGTCCACAGCTGTGGTCCATGAGAGACATATCTGGCTGAACCTGGCTGATATGTGTGAGCCCGAGCGGACTCGTCTGCTCGACGCCCCCATATCCCAGGCCGGCCTTTTCGGCGGTGCAGTCGAGGACTTTGCCCAACAGTTCTCGACCACCCAGAAGCAGACTGAGGCTATCAAGCACATTCTGCCCCGACGCTCCGCTGCTCAGCCGTCGGCACAGAATCCTCAGCCTGCTCGCGGCCGCCCCTCCCGCACGGCCCCAGCAGCAACCTTCACCCGGGCCGCATCGTGGAGGAAGCCGCAGGCAGGCGCCACAGCCCTCTCCAGCCCCGCCGCCCGCTAAACGCCAGGCCAAGTGGTGCTCCTGAGACGGGCTGCTCAGGGTTGGCTTCAATTCTGTCCCAGGAGCTGGTAGCAGGGCCACTCCTTCCCCCGGTGGAGGGCCGGGGGAGAATCTTTTGTTCTCCACTCCCCGCTGCTCGTTCAACGACGAGCAGTACTCTGATGTGGTTGAAGACAGAATTGAATTCCCCAATCCTGAGCCGACAAAGTCCGAGGGCCGCAGTGCGCGCCACCCTCGGGTCCCGCCACTGCCGCCCTCCTCTGTCCCAGAGGTGCGGGATGACAGCACGCGCCGCCCACGGGCCACGCTCCTCTCATCCCCCTCTGTCGCCAGACCCCTGCCAGAGCACGCGCCGCCCACGGGCCACGCTCCTCTCATCCCCCTCTGTCGCCAGACCCCTGCCAGAGCACGCCCCCGTGGGACGCGCGCCCTCCCCTGGCCTCCTCTGGCAGGACGCGGTTAATGACCGTGCCCCCGCACAGGGCCGCTATGCCACACTCGCCGGTGCCGGTCATTCCGCCTCGCTGCCCCACCGACGGTACGTCTGTGGTTCGTATGACCCCGCTGGTGCACTTTCTGGAGGCCTGGCTAGAGCTTCCCAGACTGTCCCGCTGGGTCGCGAGAACCATCAGGCTCGGCTATGCGATTCAGTTCGCGAGATCTCCTCCCCGCTTCAGGGGAGTCCGCTTCACTATGGTCGGTGGCAATGCCCCTGTCATGAGAGCGGAGGTCGCCACCCTACTGGCGAAGGGTGCGATCGAGATTGTCCCTCCAGCCGAGATGAAGTCCGGCTTCTACAGCCCTTACTTCATTGTACCCAAGAAGTCCGGTGGGTTACGGCCAATCCTCGACCTGCGCGTCTTGAACCGCTCCCTTCACAGGCTGCCGTTCAAGATGCTAACGGCCAAACACATCCTCCAGTGTGTGCGGCCGCAGGATTTGTTTGCAGCGATCGACCTGAAGGACGCCTACTTCCATGTCTCCATTTTACCTCGACACAGACCGTTTCTACGGTTTGCTTTCGAGGGGCAGGCATACCAGTACGCGGTTCTCCCTTTCGGGCTAGCCCTGTCTCCTTGCGTCTTTACGAAGGTCGTCGAGGCAGCCCTTGTTCCCCTCCGGGAACACGGGGTTCGCATCCTGAACTATTTCGACGACTGGCTGATCCTAGCTCACTCTCGAGACCAGGTTTGCGAACACAGGAACCTAGTGCTCCGGCACCTAGCTCGTCTGGGCCTTTGGGTCAACTGGGAGAAGAGCAAACTCTGCCCCGTGCAGAGGATCTCTTTTCTCGGTATGGAGATCGACTCGGTCGCCATGTGCGCGCAGCTTACGAGCGAGCACGCGCAGTCACTGCTGACTTGTCTTCGTCAGTTCGAGGGCAAGAGTGCGGTTCCACTGAAACTTTTTCAGAGGCTCCTGGGGCATATGGCATCCGCAGCCGCAGTGACGCCGCTGGGATTGCTTCATATGAGACCGCTTCAGCTTTGGCTTCGCGATCGAGTCCCGAGGTGGGCATGGCAACACGGCACGCTCCGAGTCCCAGTGACTCCAGCCTGCCGTCAGACCTTCACCCCGTGGACGAACCTCAATTTTCTACGGGCCGGAGTGCCCTTAGAATGAGTTTCCCGGCATGTTGTTGTATCAACAGATGCCTCCACTACGGGCTGGGGCGCCATGTGCAATGGTCATGCTGCCGCGGGCTCCTGGACAGGACCCCAGCGCCTTTGGCATGTCAATTGCCTCGAGTTGCTGGCTGTACGTCTCGCCCTGCACCGCTTCCATGCGCTGCTCAGGGGTCAGCACGTACTAGTCCGATCAGACAATACCCCAACAGTAGCGTACATCAACCATCAGGGTGGTCTACGCTCCCGCCGTATGTCGCAACTCGCTCGCCACCTCCTCATATGCAGTCAGAAGCATCTGAGGTCGCTTCGAGCCATTTATATCCCGGGACACCTGAACCAGGCGGCCGACGAGCTGTCTCGAGTTCGGCCTCTCGCTGGAGAATGGCGACTCCATCCACAGACGGTCCAGCTGATTTGGGATCAGTTTGGCGACGCACAGGTAGACCTGTTTGCCTCCCGCGACTCGTCCCATTGCGACCTGTTTTATTCCCTGACCGAGGGCACGCTCGGCACGGATGCACTGGCGCACAGCTGGCCACGGGGCCTACGCAAGTATGCGTTTCCCCCAGTGAGCCTCCTTGCGCAGACCTTGCGCAAGATCAGGGAGGACGAGGAGCAGGTCATTTTGGTTGCCCCGTATTGGCACAACCGGACCTGGTTCTCCGAACTAGTACTCCTCGCGACAGCACCTCCCTGGCCAATTCCTCTGAGGAAGGACCTCCTTTCTCAGGGACGGGGCACCCCTTGGCACCCTCGTCCCGATCTTTGGAACCTCCACGTGTGGCTCCTGGACGGGACGAGGCAGGTTTGAGTACCCTACCACCTGCGGTGGTGGCTACCATCACTTCCGCTAGTTCCCAAACTTTTTAATTTTAGGACCCACCTAGGCAAGTATAATCAATCTCAAGACCCACTTGCACTGGTGCTACCAACTTTCTCAGTTGGTCGCACCAGCATGATTTGGTCGCACCTTTTTTTTTTCTTTTTTTTTTTTGCTACATGCCATGGGATTAATCAATGCACGCTGATGGTCTTAATCTGCATACCCTAGTCTTGCACTGATGTAAAAAGACTGACAGTGACAAGACCTCATGTTAGCAAAATATTTTAAACTTTTAACTCTTAAAAAAACTATTAAAAAAACATGTATGTTGTAACAACATTGGCTATCGAATCATTCGTCGTTGGTTTGAATTAACAAATTCAAATACTCTGTGTTGCTAAAAACATTTCTTCCTGAATACAAAGCTGGTGCACTTTGAACTCGTGAGTGCAAATCATGCTTCGGCTCCAGCTAGTCGGCGACAAATTGACTTTTACGACACTAATTTCACCTCAGAGATACTCCAGAAAACCTGGAAACAACATTCCTTATTCCCTGTGGGGAGCTTCAGAAGGACCCACAAAAGAGATAACGAAACACACACACACACACACCTTGGTATTAGAACTTAGAAATATAATTTTCATATAAGTACAATGCCATTATGCCTGTCTGTTTAGGTTTGCTTTATAATAGAGGTGTGGTTTTGAAATGTATTCTTCAATCAATAGTGTTGTAGTTAGAGAATGTTCACCACTTCATTCTCTGTCATTCTTTCCCCCTCCCCCTTTGTTTTATTACCTAATGGAATGTTAAGCAACAGAAACTTTAGGAGAAGAGCAGAATTAGTGTTAATCTTTCCTCCTACTTAAATCCTACATTTATGTATAACCATTGAAGAAATATGTAAACCTGAATGTAATTTCTCTTTTCCACGATTGTTCTTCTCTGCGATGGGTTTTTGTATTCTTGTAAACCTTAACCCTCTGGGGTCTGAGGGGTTTTTGGGGTCCTTGAGATGTTCTGACATGCCCTGACATTTGTGCTTTTTTCAGTTGCTTGTAAACATATTAATGGCAAAGGTGTAAATTCACTCTATTTAGCACAAACAGGGCTACCATAATATGTAAACAACTTGCATGTACATGTTTGTATTTTTGATAGAATAATGTTTATGCATGGTTTTTTCAAAAACAAAAAACTAAAGTTTCTGAAATAAGGCCATAAAACACATTCTAAATATATGTAAATAAGACTTTTGACTAATGGATGACGTTGCCTAGAATTTTTTCTTCAAAATTATGTGAAAATCATCCTGCCTAATCATTCACATAACACAATACATTGATTTAAATCTTGTAAAACACTTTTTGTTTGGAAAGGCCATATGCGGGTGGGCGTGATTCACACCTGCAGAGTCAATGGGGCCCGCATAATGAGGCTGCATACGTAATGAGCCTTTCATTCAGGTGTGTGACTGAGCCACAAGAATGCAAGGACAATATATAACTGGTTTGTTGTTTTTTCCACAAATTTTGTTTGCAAATTGTACAATATCCAAGGTAAACATTTCTAGTAATTGTGCAGTTAATTGTTCTCATACTGTATTTTCTGATTTGGAATATATTCTCTTCCCAAATGTGTAACTAATAAAGCATAATACAATTATTTAAAGAGAAGGCTCATAATGACCTTTTAAGATATATATATATATATATTTTTTTTTTTAAGGTTATACAATTACAACAACATTTAAAATTGTAACAATATTTCCAGTGTAATCTTTCTTTGTATTCGCGATTCATATTAAAACAGTATTTTTTCCAGCTGTAGTAGCTCCACAACAGCGCGCATCTGTGCGTTCATTCATTCATAGAAACGCGATTCATATTTAAACAGTATTTTTGCCAGCTGTAGTAGCTCCACAACAGCACGCATCTGTGCGTTCGTTCGTTCATTCCAATACACAGAAACGCGATTCATATTTAAACAGTATTTTTGCCAGCTGTAGTAGCTCCACAACAGCACGCATCTTTGCGTTCATTCATTCCGATTAGAACAAAGCAAACAGAACTGACCTAATTCCTCAGTGGGATCCGTTTGCTCCTCGAAATGATACTTCCAGAACTTCTGAGGTAAATTTTTGCAGGATTATTATCAAGATAGTATTATTCCTCACAGCATCGTAAAGTACATAAGTCTGAAAGTGAACTCGCGCGTGTTATCCAGCTGATGTGGGCGTTTCACAGGTTTGTTTGGATCGCCTCACATTTGCGTTTGAATAGCGCGCGCTCTCCGTGGGCGGAGCACATTAAAACTTAATTAGCTGAGATGAGAACGACTGACATCTCTCTCTTTGCATACATATTACATAAACTGTGAATATTTGTTTTTTATAAAAAATACTTCATTTAAAAGAAGAGAATTCAAGCTTCATGCCTGTGTGACTGTATGCCTGTTTGACTGAGTATTCGCTGAGTTACAGTTAATTTTCGGACGCGTTTCAGAATTGACTTCACTGACGGAGAGTAGGCAGAACTCGCATCATGTTTATTTTTCTTTATTTGGCGAAAAGCACAACACTTTGTTTTTATTATGAGCATACACAAAAATAATACACACTAAACAGGATCGATTGATGTACAACACAAGCATATAAGATAAAAATTAATATTTTTTTTTTATTTTTGTTTTTAACTCATACGGAAAAAAACGAGCCTATCGCGCCGGCGCGATAGCCGACCTCAGGGGGTTAAAGGAATAATGTTTCAGATGTGCACACTGTGCAATCATGATATGCCATGTTGGTCTTTCTAAAGTCCAATCTTCAATTCCCACTTATCAATGTACATCACATGTTGGGTTCATTTTATTCCGAGGTTGTTAGTTTAACCTTTAAGCTTATTTTTACAGAATAAGAATCTATCTCGACGTGTACCTTCGAAACATATCTAATTCGGTATCCACGTAAAGCTCTCCTTGTACTGAAACCAAATATATGCATCAGGATCTGGTAAAATGTATTATACTATTTTTACCATAGTTAGAGTATAACTGATCACATAATAACACTGTCATAAAACATGCAAATTGAACTCCTAAGTGAGACAAAGAAAATTTCTCCCGCCTGGAATGTCACGTTCCAATTGGCCTAAGCCAAGGGAGGAGTGACATTTCTTTACCCTAGAAAAACGGTTACACTCTGCATTCAGTAGAGTTTGGTATTTTCTTTCGTCTTGTTTGTTCCTGCTTTTACGAACCTGCTTCATCAGCGAGAAGACCCACATGGCTCCCGTTAGGGAGCATTCATTCAGCGTTTTCGTGAATGAATTTCTCTTTTATTTTCTTTAAGTCTTTTAGTTTTGTTTCGTCTTCGAACTTCAGCCGACAACTTCAACTCAAAGGAAAAGACTCTTTTGAAAATCCCGCGGCGCGCGCTCCTCTTCCTTGCGGACGTGCACGAGCACTGCGTCTGAGGAAACTCCTGAGAGCATGGCTCTTTAGGGAGTCCTCATCTCCGTTTATTTTCTTTACTAAGTTTTGTTTTCATATTCGTTTCTCACTCCCCAAAGGGAGATGAACTCTTAATCATGTTTCTGGCAACTTCACGTTCGGTGAACCTTTAAACTTCGCGCGAGTCGGGCTCGCCCAAAGACACGAGGAAACACGCCCAGCTCTTAAGGAGCTCTTCGTCTTCAGCAAATACAAAGAGAACCATACGCAAGTATTTTTGATTTGTGATTTGATGAATCTGATTTCTTGTTGTCTCTCAAGGTTACTGTCTGTGATTTTGCCTAACTGTGATCTTTCTTTGATCACACATGTTTAGTTTCACTTTCTCTCAACTCTCTCATTGTCAGAACTCTCTTTCATCCTCTCCCTCATTATCGTTATTCGCTTAGTCTTGTGTTTTGTTTACATGTCCTGTACATACATATTTACTCGTGTAAACTGTAATATTTTTGTATTCATTAGGTCAATGTATTAGTCCAATTATTAAAATTCTATATACTTGAGTGATTCTGTCTGCCTGCTCATAACTAAAGTCAATGAGATGTTTTCGATCTTAAGCTACAAAGCTGCTTGGTTACTTTTAAGTAACCTAATCTTATAAGAACAAGAAAGTAATTTTCATGGCCAGAAAATAGCTCTCTTTGAATTATAAGAAAGAGGTAATTTTTGTTGAGAAATTGTTAAGTGAATCTTACGGCCGTTTTGCTGGACAAACCACCGTTGATGATTACATTAATTTCCATTAAGGATTATCTCATAATCGATCTGAAATAGGATTATTGATATATGAATGATGAATTATAATTCGTTGTGGTTGATTATTCATATATACAAATCAATCTATATTCAAATTCGAATAAATTAATGTAACTGTAGTATGCAAAATATTAATCATATTCATGATTAATTATTAAAATTCCCTATAAATCATTTGAGCTAATTTTAAATGTACTACTAAAGCCAGTGCGGTTACAATGTTCTTTAATGTTTGATTATAATTTTACCGTCTTCACATAGGGATGGGAAATGATAAGATTTTATCAATAATAATAATGCCACTGAGGATTCTGATTATCGATCCGATTCTTTGACGATTCTCTTATCGATTCTTGATAGCACTGTGTGGAAAAATGTAGTCATATGCTTTTCAAAAAAAACAAGGGGTTTTATTTATTTTAAAGCTTAAGTTTGAGTAAGCAAACTGTACTTTTTCATTTATGTAATAAATAGAACCTTATTGTAAAGTGTTACTGATTAGTTATACACCGATTCAGACGTCTCCTGAGTTCACTGTTGGAAAGATCAGTTGTTTTAACCATTCATTAAAATGAATCGGTTAAAAGGAGTCATTAGTTCGCGAATTGGACGTGTCATGCGCGCTGTGTGATTATCCCAGCAGTTAGGACTTGGACATCCAAGATTGTGTCAACACAGAAAACATTTCATCACTGGATAGTTTTTTCCGTTTAATTAAAGTGTTGTTTTATGTCAGCTGAATGTCTGGGACGCTTTTCAGAGAAGATAAGGCAACAACTTATTTAGCACAATTCACACCCAGCGGTAATTAAGGGAAAAAAAATCTCCGAATGCTCCACATGAAACTTTGGTCTTCCGACCTTTTACCACCGTGTTGATTTATTTTGATTAATATGTGCGAGGGAGAGAGAGCAAGACAGCGCTTAGTTTGGAGACTGTGAAGTCTTGTTTACACTTTCGCCTGGCTCCGAAGAGAGAGAGAGAGAGCGCGCGCGCGACCGGGTCTCTCTCTCTCTGCTCGTTCTTTCAGTTAAACATGCACTGTGACAAGCGCAGCAGTTCATCTACATTACTCACCGATCAAATAAGACATTGGTGGGACAAAAATTCACTTTGGCGGGCGCCAAAAACTCACCTAAGAGTCGTTTGGTCATTAATCGGACTGGTTTTGTTTCACTCATCGTAACGTAAATTTAGCTGCAGCTAAGTGCCTTTGTGCGACCCACCTTTTCTCACTGTATGACCCACAAGTGGGTCGCGACCCACAGTTTGAAAACCACTGCGCTAGAGCATCGTCCACGAGACATGCCTATGCGTTGAAGTGGAACCTCTTCGTCAACTGGTGTTCTTCTAAACATCAAGAACCCACGAAATGCCCGATCAGTGTCGTGCTTTCCTTCCTGCAAGAAGGGTTGGAGCGAAGGCTGTCTCCCTCCACCCTGAAAGTGTATGTTGCCGCCATTGCCGCACAACACGAAGCAGTTGATGGTAAGTCTTTGGGGAAGCACGACCTGATCGTCAGGTTCCTGAGGGGAGCCAGGAGACTGAATCCTCCTCGTCCTCCCCTCGTACCCTCTTGGGACCTCTCAGTGGTTCTAACTGCCCTGCAGAGTGCTCCCTTTGAGCCTCTGCAATCAGTGGAGCTTAAGTTCCTGTCTATGAAGACAGCGCTCCTGGTTGCATTGGCCTCCATCAAGAGGGTAGGGGACCTGCAGGCATTTTCGGTTGACGAAGCGTGCCTGGAATTCGGGCCGGCTAACTCTCACGTGATCCTGAGACCCCGGCTTGGATACGTGCCCAAGGTTCCCACCACACCCTTTCGAGACCAGGTAGTGAACCTGCAAGCGCTGCCCTTGGAGGAGGCAGACCAGCCTTGGCACTGCTCTGTCCAGTACGCGCCCTTCGTGCTTACGTAGACAGAACGCAGTGTTTCAGGACCTCAGACCAGTTCTTTGTCTGTCATGGTGGGAAGCTGAAGGGAAGGCTCTCTCAAAGCAAAGGTTATCACACTGGATAGTGGATACTAGGGCTGTTTTCGACTAAGGATTTTCATAGTCGAATCTGATTCGTTAGATTTTGCCGTAGTCGACTGATAGTCGAACCTTTTTTTTTTTTTTTTTTTTTAGATAGCAGCTTGATTTTTTCCATTTCAAACAAAAGAGCTAAAAAAACTAAAAGAAAAGCATGGTGCAACAAAACATATCACACATATATCATAACATTTCATAAACATGAGGAGCAATATGAGAGAGAAATTTGGTGATCGTTGTTTAGGTACATTAAACCACGTAAAGCTTTTTCACGCCCTTGAGAACCGTGTGGAGTCAACTCACAGCCGCTCCGCTGCCCTGCTGAAAATGTGAAGCAGAAACGCCTAATGTCAGATAACGTCCATAATAATTGGACTCTGGGTTAGATTTTTTGACCATTTTCAGTGGTTATGAGGAGCAATATGAGAGGGAAATTTGGTGATCGTTGTTTAGGTACATTAAACCACGTAAAGCTTTTTCACGCCCATGAGAACCGTGTGGAGTCAACTCACAGCCGCTCCGCTGCCCTGCTGAAAATGTGAAGCAGAAACGCTTAATATCAGATAACGTCCATAATAATTGGACTCTGGGTTCGATTTTTTGACCATTTTCAGTGGTTATAAAGAGCAATATGAGAGGGAAATTTGGTAATCATTGTTTGGTAATCATTGCTCCTCATTAAACCACGTAAAGCTTTTTTCACGTTACGACTTATAAAGCCCATGAGAACCGCGTGGAGTCAACCCACAGCCGCTCCGCAGCCCTGCTGAAAATGTGAAGCAGATCTTTGAATACATTTTTATTTATTTACATTAGTAAGCTACAGGACATCGTCTTTCAAAACATGACCTGCGCGAAAGCGAAAAAAAAATTTTTTTGTACCCAGCCCTTCTGAAAATGCGAATGCGTCTCTGTCCCCAGCACATTTCAAACCAAACTGACGCCCATGTGTTCGACTATGAGGTTCATAGTCGAATCAGACCTCTCCGAATCGAATCGTCGAATCCTCGACTATTAGAAGTCAGCCCTAGTGGATACCATTGCTTTGGCATACCAGCAGCAAGGTCGTCCGTGCCCCCTTGGTGTGAAAGCCCACTCCACTCGAAGTGTGGCTTCCTCTTGGGCTCTAGCGCATGGCGCCTCGCTAACAGACATTTGTAGAGCTGCAGGCTGGGCGACACCCAACACATTCGCGAGATTCTATAATCTCCGAGTAGAGCCAGTTTCTTCTCATGTACTCGCTTCAACCAGCCGGTGCTAGATTCTGCTCAGGTGTCTTCGCTTGCTCGCCATTCCTCTCCACGGACGGGATACGTGCGATATTTCTCTCAGGTGAGTCTGATAAGCTCTGAGTTTCCTCCAGCACTGGTGACGTCAACGCCTGAGTTATGCCAATCTGCCATAACGCAGCTTTTGCGCTTGACTAGGTGCCTCCATGTGCATGGTTACCCCTCTGGGCGACCCCCACATGTGTATTCCACTGTAAGTCTCCTTGTGAGCGTGTGTCTTTCCCTTAACAAGCCACCTTGCCACCCCTGGGGTTTAAAAATTCCACCTGCGGCTGGACACCTCAGTGATACTCCATATGCATCCCTCTGGATCATATGTGTATTCGAAGTCCCCCCCATCAATGGCTGGGCATAATTGCATATTTCTCTCTGGAGATATGCTTCCCAGTGTACCTTGGTATCCCTGTGTTAAGTAGGACTCCTTCGTTCGTGCTAGTCTCACAACAGGGAGCTCAGACTTACGCAGGGCACTGGAAGACAGCCGAGGTGGCGTGATTAGACTGGAACCCCAATCGTCGTCATCCGACGTAACTCGGAGTGACCACGAAAGGGAACGTCTCGGTTACGGATGTAACCCTCGTTCCCTGAGTAGGGAACGGAGACGTTACGTCTTCCTGCCACTTCCGCTGTACCGCTGAAAAACGGTCTCGACTCCTCAGCGAAGACATATCTGCAATATTGCAGCGTACTTCCTGATATACCCCCTGCGGCGGGCGGAGATACGCTATGCACATTCCGCAGACCCATGGCATTTCATTGCCATTGGCTCGTTTTATATACTCGAAGGTGGTAGGCTTCTAAGCGAAACCCCAATCGTCGTCATCCGACGTAACGTCTCCGTTCCCACTCAGGTTCCCATCCGTAACCGAGACGTTCTTCATCTACAGCATAAATTTCAACAGATCTCAGAGATTTATTGTTATTTAACTTTCCCAAAGTATCAGTTTCTCTTGATGGACACAAATGTCTGAATCTCATAATTAATGTTTGTAGTTGATGCCGTTAAACGCTGATGATAAAAACGAGTGTGAAACTAATAACAGCACTGACAGTGATCAGAGGAAAATGTGTTTGATCAACAGGACGAGTGTCATAATTCATAATAATCTGTGTTGGGTTCACTCTTGATCATTATATGAAGATCAGAATAAAAGCATCTGTTGATTGTGTCTCATCAACTCCTGTGATTCTGGATCCAAACACTGCAGATTCATATCTCGTCGTGTCTGATGATCTGACCAGTGTGAGATACAGCGAGAACTATCAACCTGTTCCTAATAATCCAGAGAGATTTGACTGTTATTCCTGTGTTCTGGGTTCAGAGGGTTTTAACTCAGGAACACACTGCTGGGATGTGGAGATTAAAGAGAGTAGACTCTGGAGTCTTGGAGTAACTACAGCATCAAACCAGAGGAAGGGATATGTTTTCTTCTACACTGATGATGTCTGGAGTGTGCAGTACAATCCGGACGGATGGCTTTTAGGTTCTGGTTTTCATGTTAAACAGAAGCTTGATCGTGTGAGAGTGAATCTGGACTATGACGGAGGAACGGTGTCCTTCTCTGATCCTGTAACTAACACACATCTACACACATTCACAACCACCTTCACTCACACACTCTTTCCATTCTTCTATAATTATTATTATGGCTCTCTGAGGATCTTACCGGTCAATAGTCAGTAAACGTCACTCCTGTAGATCTGGATCTTCCTGCTTTCATCATGTCTCCAATATTTAATCCATATCACATGAGTAAGAGTGCTGTTGATCTGAATATCAGTACGGTGGCTGTGATTGGGCCGTGATGATCACATGACTGATATCCAGCACTACAGCAACACTCAGATCAATAAACAAGAAGTTTTCATTTATATTCCACTTCACACAATTAGACGATTAGAGACCGTTTTAGCATTCATGTTTTCAGGATAATTGACATTTACCCGATTATTTCAGTCAATGTGTGTTTATTAATTTCTAACTTTTTTGCATCATAATTATATATGATTATATTCCATATTTTTTTCTTGTATTACATCAAATCACTGAAGCAGTAAATTCTGCACATTCTCAGTGTTTGTTCAACATGAGACTAAATGGATAATTATTTCAGTTATAGAGGAGAAATGATCATTTGTTCATTGGAATAAATGGATGTAAAAGGTTCTTGCTGAAAATCTTGTGTTTTAAATAAATAAATAATATGTGATTATGTGATTTAATGCTCAGAGTGAAAGATTAAATGTTTGGGATGATAATTAGGGTTTAAGTCATGGAAACAATACTTTACAGACGTAACATGTTTATTTTACCTTTCTTTCTGCCTTTATTGGAAACTCCTTCAGTCTTCCTTCGTTTGACAGACGCACATCTGTAGTTTTGACGAGCGGCAGAGATTTACAAGGTGCTGTTTTCCTCATCCGTTTCAA
Organism: Leucaspius delineatus; assembly: GCA_023718395.1. NCBI lineage: Eukaryota > Metazoa > Chordata > Actinopteri > Cypriniformes > Leuciscidae > Leucaspius > Leucaspius delineatus. Next base: position 1,680,542 of record CM043370.1, read on the forward strand.
ACAACATGTTATTATATATTATTAAACTGTATACAAACAATTAATTTTATTAATTTTTATTAATTTTTATTAACAAGTGTCATGATTTTTTGTACTTCATTATAAAGGCTATTTAGATCAATACTTGATCCAGCAATATTCAGAAACGGGTGCAGCTATTTGGCTATTTTTCTGTTTAACTTTTTTTAGATTATAAAAAACAGACAAAATTACAAAAATAAGGAAGAATGATGTTTGAGAGGTAACGTATTATTCTTACCAATAGTGATAAAATAATTTAATATACAATTTAATTATATTATGAACCTTTTTAACAGGATCAACAAATACAGTTTCTGTCATGTGACACCATATTTATTATATAGATTCGATGATCGATAAGCAATAAATGATCGATAATTGTCATTTCCATGTCGGTAAACATTTTGATGCACTAAACCTTTTTTTGCAAACAATCTTTAAACATAAATCTAATATTCGATGTAAATCCACTTTGACACTTTAGTCGACTCACCAGATAATAAGCACAAGAATTATTCCATCTGTTTTTTTTTTTTTTTTTTTTCTAACATATTGTCTTAAATTAGCTATATGGCAGTTTGTTCTGTGAAGTATTTCTGCATTCCAGTATTATAATTTATAAAAAATATTACATGATTTATTTATTACAGTGTTTACTTGCCCCCCCCCCCCCCCCACAAACACACATAACACACACACACGACAAACCCCAATTTAACCACTAATGTAACTATATCTAATGTATGAGTACCAGTGTCTAATAATGAACTAGTATCTAATGAATAAGAATATTATTTTGAACTCCTAATGGAATAGATATTAGTGCCTAAAACGACTGTACATTTTAAGGATTAAATGTTAAAATGGCTTTCCACAGAATGGACTAAAGAGTTCCTGACCAACGGACAACTTCCGGGCTGCAGATTTCACCCTTCTTTATACATATATATATATATATATCAACTTCCTCTCATGTTTCTCTTTGAATGTTCGGCGGCTACGTGACTTAAACAAGCGAAAGGTTTGTAAATTTGTAAAAAAAAGTTTTGTTTTGTAAATACAAGAAAAGGGACATTTAGACACAAGACACACTCTTGTGTAAACGATGAAAACTTCTGGTGTAATCAGTGGAAGAGCAATATTTCTTTCTGTCATAACTCCAGTTCGTCAGGTCGGGTCGCTATATTACTATATTACTTAATAGTGGATTTCAAGGAAAGATTATAGAAACGCTTTCTTCAGGGACTGGAAGGGTGATTATCTCAGTTGTTCACTTTTTTCAATAATGATGAACATGGATTCAACATTTCTGCAAACAACTAAATCTACCAGATAATATAGTCATTTATATAAGTAATTAAAAACTTAAATATCCCTCTGCCTTTATTATTTGGTGGCGATTTCAATGAGGCTCCAGATTTATTGCTGATAGATTTCCTTCTAGAAATGTGTCTAATAGCGTCAAACACCGAATAGCAAATCTCTGTCAGTGTCTGAACCTGATCGATGCACTCAGATATCTAAACCCCCATATATACACTTGTACACTTGGTTTAAATCGGATTTTTCTCAACAATCACGTAGGCTATAGACCTGTGGCTGATATTATTATGAACTGGATTAAGTATTGTATTTCTAATGATGGATTACACTGGTTTTGGATCTCTAACATAATCTTCAAACATTGTGGTGACCTTCAGTTTTTATTATCTTGTCATTTTAAATGCAGCAAATTACCTATTAAACTCTCAGAGTTTTACAAACAAGCTCTAGAATCCTGGAAGATTGCTTTCAGACATCATTTCTCCCCACACACGTGTCTTATGTGGAATAATGAAAATGTATTGTGTGGAAACAAATCACTTTATTTCAAGGAATGGGTGGATCAGAATATTCTTTTTGTTTCTGATTTATTCAGTGCTCGAGGAGACCTTCTTTCTTTTTCTGAGTTTATGTCTCTTACAAATGAAATACTACTGAGAGAATACACAGAAGTGCGCTATGACATGCTGTTTCACAGAACGGACACAAGGTGGCAGCACCTTCAGCCGCGCCACTCTGGGACCCCACTCTGGGCGGAGGAGGACAAGCTCATTATCCGGCTGAGTGGAAAAAGAGCAACTGTTGTCCCGCGTCATCAATATAGCTGTGTAATATTTTTAATATTTCCAGGGTAGTTTTACATCTTTTATGTGACCACAAAGGGTTATAAGCTAATATGAATCCCCGGTGATGTGTGTTTGATAAGCTAAAGGTATGTTAAGTGTGTAAATAGTCAAGTCTAATGATAGCGTTGTGAAGTTGAGGAAATGGCGGTCGACGCTCGCACTAATGTTTTCTTTTATATATTCCTAACGGCTCAGGGATATTTCTGAGTTTATTACTGTGTATGTGTAAAGTAACTGTGTGTGTAAGACTATGAATTACGGGTAATAAATAACACTAATGTACAGCAGTAAAAGCAGTTTACAGATGTAGCTTTGGGTGAAACGCACGTGGTAATTAGGGGTGTGACGGTTAGTAGGCTATATAATCGTGAGACCGACGGTTATAGTTGAACACCGTCATTACAACTCTATAAACGGGAAAACCGTGTTATTAAAATATTTTTTACAAACATTTTTTATTATAGAGAATGTTTAAATACTAATTAAAAACAATTGTTAACAGTCTGTGTTATTAATGGTCTACGTCGTTTCCAACTGTATTTGATTCTTTGCCAAGTACGTACCCCTTGACCGACCATACACTGTAAACCCAGATTTTGTTTCTAATTAAACTTACGAGTAAGCATTACTTATTCTTTTATGTTTAGTAAAAACCTGCTATCATTACTAAACAACATTAGTTGTTTGTACTATTTAGTTGAAAGATTCATTGCACTAATCATGTTAAGCTAAGATAACTCGCTATGTTAAGCTTCTGTAAGGGAGGGGCGTGGCCTATTTAAACAGGTGACAGTGCGCAGAGTGCGCCATTTAAATTTTGAACCGAAGAGTCGAACATTACCAGCTTAACTTATTACTAAACAGTCTGACTTTATTTCTGTCAGACGTCTACAAAAGATCTTGTTGAGAATCAACAGAGGTTTAGATGTTGATTATTTATTGTTTCATTTGTAGTCACCATGATGGTGAAAGGTGTTGGCTTTAGTTGGGCTCTTGCCTTTGACATTTAAACATTATATTTTCTCTGGCTGCTTTAACTGAGACTGTGAAAGGCACAATAGTTATAGCAAAAAGCCAAGAGTAAACTGATCAATTGATAATAACTGCCTATTGATGCTGTTATCAATAGAGATTATAAGTCACTAAAGTCAGCAGCACGACATTTTTGTTATTTTCCATCAGAAAATCCAACGGAATTGTATATGAATCTCAACAATGGTGACACTTGCAATGCATGCTGGGTACCCAATAGTAAACTTATTATCCTAAACCATGTAAATACAACATAACATGTTTAGTTTCTGCTTGTGTAAAAACTAAAGTGGTATAAGGCAACGGGTTTCCTCGCGAATTGCGAGTAAAGTCAACTAATTCGGGTTAAGAGTGTAGACCGCAAAACACTCAGCGGATGGCGGGCGGGTGCGGCTTTGAAATCTTGTCAAAAAACGTTGGTGCGGATGATGAGTTTTGTGATGCGGTTGTGGAAGAACTAATAGCCTACCCCATCCGCGTATCTCTATTGATAACAACATTGAACACTACACAAATATTAATTTTATTCAAACTAAGTTGTGTTGTGGTTTAATTCTTTTCAGGGGAATGACTTCAAAGATATTTGACATCAGAAAAAATTAGACTTTATTAACAAAACAAAGCCGAGTGTCCCTCTGCAGAAAGACCCTCCAGAAAAATTGCCCAGCAAACGTATATACCCTCTCCTTGTCCCAAACATGGTAATACATTCTATAGGTATTTTGAGAAATAGTTTTGTACCATGTGACATTACTGAAATAGAATTTTCTGCTGTGACAACAGCTTGTGCTCTCAGGTTCCAAAGTCAGCCAAAGTCACCCACAGACAAGGAAATAATAGTGTACAAATAAACAGTTAAATTACTTATTTTCTAAATAATAAAATCTTCAACATTCCCTCCTCTGGGGCTTATTTAAGCCCCACATTCGCTATCCTTTTCCAGAGTGTAGTTTCAAAATCCAGTCCCCTCCGTTATACTACCTTAGTAACTAAATTAAGTCACTCATTCTTATTTCCAATGACTGAAATTATGCCACCATACTCCGGTGGAGCAATCGAGCCAAACATCTTTCTCCATACATTTTCTTTCTTTCAGTTGTTTTTTCTTTTTCAATGGAGAAAGTAAAAGACTCGAATCCTCCCTAATCAAAAATCAAACATTGTTACAAGTTTGTGGATGAAATTGGTTCAGCATTGTCTAATTGTCACAGTTATGTAGAATATGTTAAACACAAAAATCCCTTATACAGTTAAGAGTTCTCTTGCGGTGTAGATATCCTCTTCGACCCAGACACCCAGGATCTGGCTTATTCATTTTCTTCTTCATCCTTATCCGAGGTACTTCAGTCAATGTCCAATGATTGTAAATCTCAATTTGGGTTATAAGCCCAATCTTAATAATATATGATTTATTTGCCCTCTAAAATTAGTTTTCATTATCTTCTTAATATGGGAAGTACACAACAGAATAATAACCCCCTTTCAATATTGCAACTCCAAAAAACATTTCTAATCTTTTAAATCAAGCTTTCCTTAACTTTTTTTTTTTATTCAATTGTAAAGTCATTCTACTTTTTTCATGTAATTGTTTTCATTATTATAAAGGCAAATCATTATAATAAATCTCTGCTGATTATAGAAGAATAAATGATTTAGTTTGCATGTTTATTTCGCATAATCCATATGAATTTTGATTTAAAATAGGGCTGGGTAAAAATAACTTTTTCTCTTTTTTATTCGCTTCTTATTTTTATGAAGGAATATCAATTCACTTATTTTTAAAGAATCAATTTTTTAGTCAGTCATGTTTTAGTTGATGTACAACCATAACACTGTAGTGCAGCTACATTAAATCACAATTTTCTTCATTATAACGTTTTACATTTCAAATTCTGTCTACTTTATTACCAAATTTAAACAATAAATATCTCACGTGTTGCAGCTTTTTGTCATTATAGCTCCTCAGTTCAAGCATACCTTAACTGAATACCTTTTCTTCCTTTCTACTAATTTCTAAATGAACTATCATGAATTAACTTAATTATGTCACATGTAATCACTCAAACTAAGAAAGCTTCAAGAGCAATGTTACATTTACTTCATAAAAGTCATTCAATAACCTCATTAGACAATTAGAAAAAATACTCTCGAAAATAACTTTTTGCACTGTCTTACATATTCATTGTACGGTCATTTATTTTTCTGTATATCTAAGTTTTTCCTTAACCATTTCAAACATAAAGCATTATAACTTAATTATTGTTAAAACTTCCTTTCTGTAATTTAAGTTTTTGCATACATTTAATGTTAATCTTCAATTTTTCTGGAATAACTGCTGACCCATTATTTAAACTTATTTCTGATAGAATTTCAAATCTAAGGAATAATTCTTTGGTCTTAAATTTAATTACTTCTCTTGACCCTCCTCTGTTGATCTCATTGCCTTTACCCATCTCTATCTTGTTCATATAATCCATTACCAAGAGTTTTATTAGTCCTTCTGGTACTGATATATATAGCCTTATTTGTGTCACTGTTCCTTTCCTACCTTTATTTTTGTCGCAAATTTCTCTTGTATATGGCCAACAATTGCAAAAAATGCCTTTTATTTAATTTTCATTATTCTTATTCCTTATTCTTAATTTAGCCTTTTAATCCCTCTTTACTCCCCCCTTTGCGCACTAGTTGAAAACTATGCGCGTATGGATTTAGAATATTCAAAAAGTATGTCTTTGTGCAATAACTTGTCATTCTCACCCCCCTCTGGTACCATATAGATTGTTCATAAGGCAATAATTTACATGGTATTGGACAGTCTATATGCTATAACAATCTTTTTGTATTGAATTTGAACAAGTTCCATCTGAGGTGGTCGTTATATTAGCACCATTTAAAATACATTTAATTAGTCAAATAGCATATTGAATCAAATCATAATTCAAATCATAAATGAAATCAAATATCTGTTAATAGCCCGTGTTAATCTTTCTTTAATTTTCTTCTGTAGTCTTAAATTAATTTTGTATACCTGTTTTATTGACAAATTACATTCGAGTACCCATTATGATCTATTTTAAAATGTCATTTAGGCCTATTTGTATTTTCCTTCATGACTTGTCTTAATTCGCACTGTGCTATGACAGTTACTTGAATTAGTCGCTTATCATTCATTATTTTCATTTGTTTTCTGATTTTTCATTATCGTTTTTACGTTGTTTTTGATATATTCTTTAATTCAATAATTTTATTTCTGGGGTTATTATTAAGTTGCTACTAGTGTATTCAATGGCTTTAACATTACATTTAAAGACAGTTTGGTTGATGTTGACTATTGTTTGAACTTGTACTCATCTCTGTTGATTCTCTCTTCTTTGCACAACTTTTTGAAAGTTTCTTATTCTGCAACTTTTCATTTAAAGTTCTTCTTGTCATTTGCTTCTTTTTCCATTCATGTCGATCATTTTGTTAGCCGTCTTAACCGTCATTACATGTTTCACCAGGGTGACTCTTTACGAGCCGTTGCATGGACTTCCCTCGGAGGTGAGGGGGCTGTTACTAGCACAAGCCCTCTTGATCCCTCACTTCCTGTTGTGGCGAGTAGAGGCTTGTTGGTGTGAGAGGCATGGACTCAAATGTCACTTTGCTGATCAATGTTCAAGTCTCTTCTTTTGTTGTTGTTGTTTGAATCGTCCCAGAAACCTTCCTGGAATTGAATTGCTCTCATCTGCGAATGCAACCTTCATTATTTCTTTTTAGTTTTGTTAGTGACAACAACAGTTTATATCATCTGCTCATCTGCTCCATTGTCCTTCTTGGTGTCACCTGTAAAATGATCATGTGGGCTGAGTGGTGTTCTGGCCTCTTTTGTGTGTTTTCTGCTCATTAGCAGTAGGGCTTTACCCCTATATTATTTTTTACAATTAGTCAATTCAGCTCAGTTATCTCATTGTTTTGAGTCCCACTATCAGCATACTAGTTATCAGACTTGGACAACACTCAACCCACTTTGCTAAAAGACAAAAGTTACAAGACAATATTTCAGTCTTTTGACAAAACGTCAGCTCCTTCATGATATTCTGAAAAGAAAGTCAGATGTGTTATGCTCCATCATGATATTCTGAAAGGAAAGTCAGATGTGTTAGGCGCTGCGCAAAATATAGTACTGTTTTGTTTTCTTTTACAAATTTTTTCCCATTTTCTTTTTCTATTGTCACTACAGTTTCGACTTGGATATTAACCAAATCCATCCATGGTCATTATTTTATTGGGCAGAATATGCCCTGTGGGCCCACATATGAAATTTAGATACAGCTGTAGGCAAAATAATTGATTTGCCTTAGTGTACAATCATTCATTCATAATCAGTCACTCATCGGCCGTCACACATTCTTCTTCCGCAGGTTGTGCTCTAAATGCGGAACTTATAATTTTAGCTGTGGAATTCCAAAGGTCTGACAGACAACACCACAACACAGCTACGCAACACTATTCAGAAGTGTCAGTGATCTTAATGCTTAGTTTACCACCGTTGTTATAATCCCTTTTTTTTCCCCTCAAACCCTAATAGATTAAATATTTCAGAATAATAGGCCTTAGCATGGTGCAGTTGAGAGTAAGACAGCCAATTGTAATTTCTCAAATGCATTTTGTCATTTGTTTGGTCTACTTTTTCATATTCTTTTTGTTTTTGCTCATGAGCTTCTTTAAGAATAAAATTGGAGATTTCTGTCTAATCTTGGATCCATGGCCAATAACATTTCCATCTCATTATCCCAGTTTTGACAGCATTTTTAATTTCATAATTTTTGGACTTTTGGAGTTATTTATTCTTCTCCAATCTATCTCTATAAAACAATATTAAAACAAGATGGAGTGACCAGTATCATTGTTTTGCAAACAAAAATAATAATTCTTTGACATTTTGTGTCTTTCTTTTTCTTTGCCAGAGAATAATTCTATCATGCTTTTAGCCCTATAGTCTAATATAATAGCCCTCACTATACCAAATCCAGCCTCAGTTTGAACTATTTTGTGAGTTGAGCACCCACTTCTCTGTATTTTCTTTTCTTATAGAGCTGGAATTGTACCTATTGAAAAAGCAAAGAGGGTTAGTTTAGCAGAGAATATAAAGAATTGCTATGAGACCAGTGAATAATCAGAATGAATAATGTTAATATAATAATGAACTAAATTTGAAGCAGTCTCTAGAGTGTTCATTAGGTTTGTCACACCTGTGTGCCCCGTAAGGGTCAGTTCTTCTGTTTTTAGATCAGTGTCTGTTGACATGTTTTTCAGCCTTGCTGTGACTCAATGGCCATTGCAGAGTGGAATATAGGCTCTGCTGCTTCTCTGTCTCTTCTCAGTTTGGGATTTTGATCAATCCTGTAACAGTTTTGCATCTCAGGATTTGTCTTTGTCTTTAGGAAAAGTCTCAAGTGAAAGATTCACCTTTTCCAGTCTTTCCATTAACTCAGTCTTTTTGGGTCTTTTTGAACTTCAGGAGGGGAGCTGAGAACCCCTCACCCACTCTCTTTTTCTCTGCGTCAGTGTCTCTGCATTCATGTCTTTGCCCTTTGCCCTCTTGTTGCTTCCACAGGGCTCTGTTTCCATCTGCAATTTGAACACTCAGAGATCTGTATGAGTCAAATTGAACTTTTACATATAAGCTATTAGCTCTTTATCTACATTCTACTTTTTTTAACCTGCATCTTTTCACTATTTCTTTTATATAAAAATCTCACTGGTTGACCATAGCAGTTCCCTCATTCTATTAGTAAGCAGTTCTTCATTGCAGGAAAAAGCAAGCTAGTTCTGTTTTTCTATATCAGCAATAATATAACTCTGATGATCTGAGAATAATTCAATTAAATAATTTTCCCTATCATAAAATCAGACTTCTTCTATATTTGCATGCTGTGTTCACAATAATCTAGTATGTTTCTCAACTATCATCAAGGAATTCCTCTTATTTTTTACTCTCATCAACTTCTGTAAAGTATTTTTGACTTTTGAATCTTGGTCACTCAATCTCGCTAACCTTCAGCACTGCACCAGTTATTTTTCTCTTAACACAAACTTATTAATCTGTAATGGAATACTTTTTCCACACTGTCTTCAGGGATAACGAGATACAAATTTTAGACGTCTTCAGATATAATATATAATATATTAAGCACGTGCAATCTTATTTATATTCATCTATTAATATTTATCATTACATTTATTGATTAAATATATATCTTATTATTTTAACTTATTTTATACTACTATATTCTGCTAAGCTAATATCTTGAAACAATTGTTTTCCCTTACTTTTCTTTCTTTCTTAATACACACCATTTCAGTCCCTTCATTCACAGGTCATTCACACATTCTCTGTCCCTTCAAGCAACCAGGGTCAGAGGTCACTTATTTTCAACCACAGGCACAGTCACAGGATCCTACAGGCACACCAACATGATCTAACACACTTTTTTTTCCCTTCTCTGTCAGATCTGAACAATACATTAAAATATTCACTCCTTAGTACAATGACACTTTTAACTATCCTATTCCTAGGATTTAGATAGCCTGAGCAGACCCTTGCACATGCATTCAAGGCGGTAACCGCTACCTAAACCTATAGACTTTTAAAACCTCTATTTTTTCCAGCTTCACCCATAGCAGTCCTTCGTTAAAACTTTGTTTAACAAAGCGGTATCCGTGAGCTAACCATCTGTGCACATGCTATACTTCTCAAAGTAAGCACAGATAAACCACTGATATCCTTATCAGTACACTTGCCATAGGCCCTCTTGACAAGTAAACACAAATTAACTTATATTAATCCCCTGTGTGCATGCTTTTTGATCATCATCCGTCTCGGCCCACTTGATGAACAAACACAGAACCTTACGTACGTACGTCAAAACTCTTTGCGCTAAATCAGCATCACCAGTAGTTATAGAATCCACTCAGGATTAAACAAGCACTAGCAAACACTTTTGGGAGCTCCTTTACCAACTACTTGACATACAAAGACAATGCATGCAATTTTTCTGATATCAAACACTCTTTTTCACTTTTTAAGTTCTTTAAATTTGGAGAAGCTTTTCTTACCACATCCGGGCCACTGGTGACTCACACACACACCTTATTCAAAAGCAAAAACTGCTCACCTCAAAGTACAGCGGCCACTGTCTGTGTGAGTCACCAGCGATCCCCCTGTGGCTCCTTCAGCTCCTAAGCCAAGCCCCACGTTGGGCGCCATTTGTTGTGGTTTAATTCTTTTCAGGGGAATGACTTCAAAGATATTTGACATCAGAAAAAATTAGACTTTATTAACAAAACAAAGCCGAGTGTCCCTCTGCAGAAAGACCCTCCAGAAAAATTGCCCAGCAAACGTATATACCCTCTCCTTGTCCCAAACATGGTAATACATTCTATAGGTATTTTGAGAAATAGTTTTGTACCATGTGACATTACTGAAATAGAATTTTCTGCTGTGACAACAGCTTGTGCTCTCAGGTTCCAAAGTCAGCCAAAGTCACCCACAGACAAGGAAATAATAGTGTACAAATAAACAGTTAAATTACTTATTTTCTAAATAATAAAATCTTCAACAGTTGTCCTATAACACAGTGGTTCTCAAAGTGGGGTCCGCGACCCGTTGCCAGGGGGTCCGCGAAATAATTTTATGAACGGAATCGCGGAATCCAGTCAGACCATCGGGGAAATTCTTGGCAGAGCGCACCTGCTCTCTCTCTCCCCCCACAAACATGTATGAGGCGCCGGACTGGACAAAAGAGAAGCGAACTGCGCGAGAGAGACCGAAAGTGTTTAATAAATATAAATTATTCGAGCACAAACTGTCATATAGGATTAAATAAGATTGAATTCAGGCAGTAATAGTAAGATTTCATAACCTGCGATGGACCCTGTACCACAACCAGGTTTTACGTTTCTTAAAGGAGAACTCGGTAACTCTAGCGAACTCTAGTCACTTCTTCGCTGATTTTCCCTTTAGTTGTCGCATGTTTTCCCCACGAGCTCCCCCTACAGCTGTGGGAGGGTGTATGTTTCACAACACAGTCGTAAAAAAACTCACTTGCGGCAGCCTCCTCCCCCTCTCTACCGCTGCTCATGTGCATTTGTTTTGATCGGAGCAAGCCAACTGTATCGCGTGGAGCTATGTCTACCGAGGTGGGTAATCTGGTAATGTATCATACATGCGTGTGTGTGTTTATGTCGAATTGCCGTAAAGCAATTTGTGTTTCGCACTCGTTCTCGTTCTAGTTCTCGCTTCTCACGAGACTTCCAATTTCTATCTTGCCGGGACGGTAGTGGCCAAGTTGCAAGGTTGGTTTTCCGCCTGGGAACGCTGGGGGGAGCGGGGAAAGTCACCAATATCACCAGAACAGGTTGTTTAACCATCCAAATGATTTCTAGACAGTTTTATTAAGTTAAAAAAGTTACCAAGTTCTCCTTTAAGCGTCAAATAACAATGACTGGATGTTATTCACCGAGATCGAGATCAGTAGAGCTGGAGAGCATAGATGGTTATATCTGCAAAGACTCCCTTTGATAAGAATGCAGCAAAACATCTTGGTCTGATATGTAGCTACAGGAAATAAAGTGTTTTTTTTTTCTGAAATGTTATAATCTTTAATGTTTGACATTATTTGACAATCATACACACATGCACACAGAATACACCAGTGTACAGAAACACTATGATCAGTTAAGTTTGAATTGCATTGTTAATGAAATATTCGTTTGTATCTATCTATCTATCTATCTATCTATCTATCTATCTATCTATCTATCTATCTATCTATCTATCTATCTATCTATCTATCTATCTATCTATCTGTAGCGCACGGAACAGCACGAGTTTGAACATATTGAACCACCGTGATTTACTTAACACAACGCGAATATTATACATTTTTCAATATGTTTAAGAAACTTTTTTTATTAGCTTACATTATATTGCACTGCAGTAGTTGTCAGTGCAACGATAGCCTACAACAATATTTTAATCTAATTCAGTGGTAATAATTTAATTCTTGTTTTTATTTTATATTATATTACACCAGGCCCGGTTCTACGGGGGTGCTTGAGGGTGCTAAGCACCCTCAAATAAAAGTGAAAGCACCCTCAGATGAAAAATTATTAATAGCACACATAAACGAGATTTTGCCGAAAATAAAACACAGACGGATTTCACACTCTTGCCTATAGGATAGCCTACACAAAATAAATAAATTAATAAAATTAAACAAATATATATATATTAAATAAATTATTTCGTTATGCTTTCATGTTTAATGCATTGTAGTTGTCCTTTCGTGATCGCGATAGGCAAAAGGTGAAGCTGTCTCTTTAATTGCCCACTTTGCTTGCGTGCGTGCTTCCCGCTCAGAAATTTTGTTAGCTGACTTTCTGAGACGGGGCTTTAGGTAACGTAAAAATAAGTGTCCATTTTTAATCATCATGGACATAAGAAAATGTCTCAAGAACGCACAAAACACAGAAGTTTAGCCCGAACCTCGCGTCATTTTAATGACGTTTCTCCAACATAATGTTCTCCAACATAAATGCTTTCAAGTCTGGATTCGCAAGCCGTTTGAAGGAAGGTTACAGTACTGAATATATTTGGATTAGCTTCTTCCTCCTCCTCCGAATCACAACCTGTAAGTATTATTATTAATAATTGTAGCATGCTCAATAAGTATTTTGTGTAACGTTATGTGTGTTGTGTAACGTTAAGCTAGCGCAGCTTCTTGGTCTTTTGCTGTCAATTGTTTTGAACTGCTTGTCGTTGTTATTGGAGTTGTCATAAAGAATATAGCAGCAATACCTTGGTGTAATAACGTTACTGCAGCAGTGCTTTATCAATATGTTTATGCATAACGCTAACAATGAATGACTGATTGGGTGTTGATGTGTTGTCATGGTTGTCATATTGTACAGACCCGGCAGTCAGCGCTAGTGCATTATGGGTAATTGTTTGTTGGGAGTTGATTTATGCGTTATTACAGCAATATGGTTGGGGTTTGTGTTAGTAAAGTTACGTGTGTTTATGTTCAAGTTAGGTTGGATGTTCTTGGTACATTTTCTGCCTTGTTATGTAAAAATGTGTCTCTCACCGTCATGGAGAGAGACGTGTGTAAGGCAGTGACTTTTGGCCATTCTAGAAGAGTTTAATTGAACTTGAAGCCAGCTGTTACAACAAGGGTATTACCACAGTATAAGTTGGTTATATGTGGCATGATTTGCAAAGTGAAGATTGCTGCTTGTTTATATGCTATTCTATAATATACTGCCAGGTCGTATATTGTTTAACATAACAGCAATTACAGTAGTATTGTTGTATACAACATCCCCAATTATGAGATACTATGTTTCAGAGTGATGACTGAGCTATTTCCTACGATTATGTAAGCAGCACCCTCACTATATTCAGAAGCACCCTCAGTGATTTGGTTCTAGAACCGGGCCTGTATTACACTCGGTCTCTCGCGCACTTTCGCTCGTGCGCGCAGTTCGTTTCGCTTTTGTCCAGTCCGGCGCCTCATAAACATGCGCGCATATATCAGAGAGAACAGTGAATCGCGGATATACAGTAGCCTAGCCTAGTTGTAAAATCAAAGTTAAGAGGCTATATTTAAAAATTTCCGTTCTTTTTTTTTTTTATCCGTCAGTTTATTTATTGTTTAAGACGTTTAGTAGTTTGCCTATGTCATTTGTAATGGAAGCCCGTTTCCGCCACTGAATACAAAAAAGAAAAGAAAAGGTTATTGTGACTTTAAAGTCAGAATTGTGAGATAAAAAAATCCCAATTAGCCTACCTTTTTTATGGTTTTATGGCGGACACGGGCTTTCATTCTCTTTGATAGGCCTATGAGTAAAAATGTATGAGCTTTTACACAAGAGTGTCATCTCCAGAGCTGCTATGAGTCACTAGCTGCGTTTACATGGACACTTATAATCGGACTGACGGCTCAATCGGACTAAAAAACCCTCATGTAAACACCTTAATCGATCCGATTGAGCTCGATCCGAATGAAATTTCGATCCGATTGAAAGGGGTGGTTTATCCCTTTTGTAATCCGATCGAGAGAACATGTAAACACTTGATCGGATTGAAAACCGAAACTAAAAGGACTGCGCATGTGCGATGACGTTAAATAGCGTAATGACGTATGACGCGCGGAACGAGCTGTTCTTCCTGTTGAATAAAGTGTCATATTAATAAGTTTCCCGTCATTCTAAAATCCTAATTTCACTCGCGCGTCTGTGAAGTGAAGCAGGACAACGTCCCACCCGTGCTTGTTTTGGATTCTCATCCACAGACGACTGGTTTTGGCTGCGGGGAGGGGCATTTTTACTGCGTGATCAATAAGCAGCACGGCAAAACGGTTAATATGCTCTAAATTATGACCAGAGACGAATTAATATTACGTCTGCTGTTTAAAACAAATAAAGAACCAATAGATGAGAATATTTATGCGGGAAAGTCTGTATATTCGTGCAGTGTGCGCATGTCAAAACATCAGATCCGATTTGAAACTTGTGACATATAAACGCGCACATCAACCCGATTACTTTATTTATCATTCATGTAAACACCTTGTTCGGATTCATCAATCGGATTGATTTCATTCCGATTGTGTCCATGTAAACGTAGCTACTTTGAGAACGTTTCAGCATTTAATTTGATACAAAAATAGGCCTAAATAAATAATACAAAAAAAAAAAAAAAAAAAAAAAATAATTCAATACAACCCGCCAAAATAAAAGTTTGGTTTAACTTTAAGAAATTATTATAAATAAAGTAATATTGCACCGTAGAATGTAGCCTACTTCTCAAAGTAATAATTAAAAATATATTAAAACTAATTACAATTAAAATCGTTTTAATCATTTTAAAATAATTATATAGGCTAATTTTCATTATCAAATTGATTAGCTAGACCTAATAAAATATTTTTATTTAATTTTTAATGTTTTAATTTTAACAGTAGGCTAAACCTTTTTTGTGCAGCATTGTTTGCTAAAATCAAATAAATAAAATAAATTAGCCAATTATATTTTCATTTGATTACATTTTAAAATATTATAATTTGGTAATGTTTCATGCCATTTGATTACCCCCGTTTCTGATAATAAATTTGTATTAAATCATAAATCCAGAAATATTAAAAAGAAACTCTGATATGATTGTGTCATAGGCTATAGCCTACAATCTGTCAATCACTTCACTCAGAATACAAATCTCTTCCCGCCACGAAACGTTCCTGCTGCTAACTGACAAAAATGGAGAAGTCCGCGACTGAAGCTAATTTTAAATTACCGATGTCTAAATTGAGAAAATACTGTGAGAGTTATATTCAATTTGGTTTTATTGAGAACAGCGACAGGAGACCAAAATGCGTTTTATGTCTTCAGGTGCTAGCAAATGAAGCTATGAAGCCCGCCAAATTGAAGCGGCATCTTATTACAAGGCACCCACAATATAAGGACAAAACTAAAGATTTTTTTCTTCGAAAGAGCCAGGAATACATCCAACAGAAAACACGGATGGTAAACCTGGCCACAGTTTCAGAGAAAGCACAAAAGGCTTCTTATTTGGTGGCTCAACGGATTGCTAAAAGTAAGAAACCACACACAATTGCACAAGAACTCATACTTCCAGCGGCCGTTGAAATGTGTGAAATTATGCTAGGCACAGAAGCAGCTAATAAACTGAAAGCTATACCTCTCTCTGATGACACCGTGAGGAGAAGAATTCAAGATCTCTCAGCTGACATTCTGTCACAGCTACTGGATAGATTGCGTTCCTGTGAGCATTTTTCTATTCAGTTGGACGAATCAACTGACATCGCCAGTGCGGCTCAGTTCATTGTTTTGGTTCGCTATCCATGGGAAGGGAAGATTTTGGAGGACTTTCTGTTCTGCAAGGAGAAGCCTGGCAGGGCAACAGGTGAGGAAATATTTAGAATACTGGATGCTTTCATGACAGAAGCGGGACTAAGCTGGGAAAAATGTGTTGCCGTTTGTACCGACGGTGCGGCGGCGATGACAGGCCGAAAAAGTGGAGTTATTGCACGAATAAAGACGGTTAACCTGAAGATTATGGCTACGCACTGTATGCTGCATCGGCAGGCGCTCGCATCCAAAAGCATGGGACCTGACCTTCACTTTGTTTTGAACACAGCTGTCACTGCAGTTAATTTTGTGAAGTCAAGAGCATTGCAGTCACGCTTGTTCGGACAACTTTGTAGGGAGATGGACGCAGGGCATGACACATTACTGTATCACACAGAAGTGCGATGGCTGTCACGTGGTAAAGTTTTGCAGCGCGTGTTTGAGCTACGCAGTGAGATGTCAGTATTTATGAGAGCGGACAAACCCGACATCGCAGAGTTTTTTTCGGACCCGGAGTGTGTTGCCAAACTGGCATATCTTGCCGATGTATTCAACTTGCTCAACAGTCTAAACCTTTCTATACAAGGAAGCTATGCATCTATCCTGGAAGTCAGTGATAAAATCACTGCCTTCATGAAGAAAACAGAGCTATGGAGAAAAAGGATACACGACGGAGTTACAGACATGTTCCCCCAACCGACCGAGTTTCTCCACACAAACAATCTGTCTGTTGCTATAGTTACCTCTCACATCACTGCACTGAGCAAGCATTTCAGCTCATACTTCCCAGATGTGAACACAGATGCCTGGGACTGGGTGCGAGATGCTTTTGCCCCAGATGCAACAAGTGACCTTACTGGTAAGGCAGAAGAGGAGCTGTTGGACTTATCCTGTGATAGGACACTGAAAGTCCGATTTCAGCAGATGCCTCATGCAGACTTTTGGCCCACCCTCTCACATGAGTATCCTGAACTCACTGCCAAGGCCATGGGAATATTGCTCCCCTTTCCTACCACTTACCTATGCGAGTCATCATTCTCAACTTTGGCTGCAATGAAAACTAAGTACAGGGCTCGTTTGAATGTGGAGAATGACCTTAGAGTCTGCCTGTCATCCATCTCTCCAAGAATAAACAAAATTTGCTCTGAGAGAGAGGCACACCCATCTCATTAGTTCATGTTAGCTCATCAAACTAGTTACTGTAAAAATGTGAGACTATAAGATGCAGACTAATTACTAGGATGTGTTCTGCAACAGTGTTAATTCTGTTATGATTTGTTGATAGTTCTGCCATTGATATAAGGTGCAGTGAGTTCATTATTTTAAAGTTGATGCACGTAAAGTAACATTAAAGTTAAATGCTATTTTAAAGGGATGGTTCACCCAAAAAAAAAAGAAAATTGTGTCATTTACTCACCCTCAAGTTGTTCCAAACCTGAATGAATTTCTTTATTCTGCTGAACACAAAAGATATTTTGAAGAATGTGGGTAACCAAACAGTTACTAGTACTTTTTAAAAAACACATATAGAAGTCAATGGGGTCCATCAACTGTTTGGTTACCGACATTCTTTAAAATATCTTCTTTTGTGTTCAGCAGAAGAAAGAAATTCATTCAGGTTTGGAACAACTTGAGGGTGAGTAAATGATGACACAATTTTCATTTTGGGTGAACTATTATTTTAATGTAAAATGTTAATGTTTTAATTTTAATCTAGGGAATTTTAACGTTTGGGAAAGCTTTTAAGATAAATTACTTGTGTAAAAGCTATTGAGTCCAAATAAAATTTGAATAAAAGACCCACTGTTAACAAGTATATAAGTGGTATTAACATGGTTTAAACTGAAATGTGTTTCTGTTCTATAAAACAGGTCTTAAGTTTTTAGGGTGAAAAAGATTACAATGCAATTAATTCCAATGGCATTTAAGAGTACAAATAGTTTTAAGCATATTAATCACAGTTATTGTTATGAGGGGGTCCTTGGACATTTTTCTCCGCTCTAAGGGGTCCCTGGTCCCAGAAAGTTTGAGAACCCCTGGCCTACTGTACTTTGCTGAGTAGCCTACTGTACTGCATTGAGTAGTCTGCTGTACTGTATTGAGTAGCCTACTGTACTGCATTGAGTAGCCTACTGTACTGTATTGAGTAGCCTGCTGTACTGTATTGAGTAGCCTGCTGTACTGCATTGAGTAGCCTACTGTACTGCATTGAGTAGCCTGCTGTACTGTATTGAGTAGCCTGCTGTACTGCATTGAGTAGCCTGCTGTACTGTATTGAGTAGCCTACTGTACTGCATTGAGTAGCCTGCTGTACTGTATTGAGTTACCTACTGTATTGTATTGAGTAGCCTGCTGTACTGTATTGAGTAGCCTGCTGTACTGCATTGAGTACCTACTGTACTGTATTGAGTAGCCTACTGTACTGCATTGAGTAGCCTGCTGTACTGTATTGAGAAGCCTACTGTATTGTATTGAGTAGCCTGCTGTACTGTATTGAGTAGCCTGCTGTACTGTATTGAGAAGCCTACTGTACTGTATTGAGTAGCCTGCTGTACTGTATTGAGTAGCCTACTGTACTGTATTGAGTAGCCTGCTGTACTGTATTGAGTAGCCTACTGTACTGTATTGAGTAGCCTACTGTACTGTATTGAGTAGCCTGCTGTACTGTATTGAGTAGCCTACTGTACTGTATTGAGTAGCCTACTGTACTGTATTGAGTAGCCTGCTGTACTGTATTGAGTAGCCTACTGTACTGTATTGAGTAGCCTACTGTACTGTATTGAGTAGCCTACTGTACTGTATTGAGTAGCCTGCTGTACTGCATTGAGTAGCCTACTGTACTGTATTGAGTAGCCTACTGTACTGCATTGAGTAGCCTACTGTACTGCATTGAGTAGCCTACTGTACTGTATTGAGTAGCCTGCTGTACTGC
The DNA here is from genome assembly GCA_023718395.1 of Leucaspius delineatus. NCBI lineage: Eukaryota > Metazoa > Chordata > Actinopteri > Cypriniformes > Leuciscidae > Leucaspius > Leucaspius delineatus. Next base: position 1,699,607 of record CM043370.1, read on the forward strand.
ATTGAGTAGCCTACTGTACTGCATTGAGTACCTACTGTACTGCATTGAGTAGCTTACTGTACTGCATTGAGTAGCCTACTGTACTGTATTGAGTAGCCTACTGTACTGTATTGAGTAGCCTGCTGTACTGCATTGAGTAGTCTACTGTACTGAATTGAGTACCTACTGTACTGCACTGAGTAGCTTACTGTACTGTATTGAGTAGCCTACTGTACTGCATTGAGTACCTACTGTACTGCGTTGAGTACCTACTGTACTGCACTGAGTAGCCTACTGTACTGCATTGAGTCCCTACTGTACTGCACTGAGTAGCTTACTGTACTGTATTGAGTAGCCTATTATACTGTATTGAGTAGCTACTGTACTGTACTGTACTGCATTGATTGCCTACTGTACTGTATTGAGAAGCCTACTGTACTGTATTGAGTAGCCTACTGTACTGCATTGAGTAGCCTACTGTACTGCATTGAGTAGCCTACTGTACTGTATTGAGTAGCCTGCTGTACTGTATTGAGTAGCCTACTGTACTGTATTGAGTAGCCTGCTGTACTGCATTGAGTAGCCTACTGTACTGCATTGAGTACCTACTGTACTGCATTGAGTAGCTTACTGTACTGTATTGAGTAGCCTACTGTACTGTATTGAGTAGCCTGCTGTACTGCATTGAGTAGCCTACTGTACTGCATTGAGTACCTACTGTACTGCACTGAGTAGCTTACTGTACTGTATTGAGTAGCCTACTGTACTGCATTGAGTACCTACTGTACTGCACTGAGTAGCTTACTGTACTGTATTGAGTAGCCTATTATACTGTATTGAGTAGCTACTGTACTGTACTGTACTGCATTGATTGCCTACTGTACTGTATTGAGAAGCCTACTGTACTGTATTGAGTAGCCTACTGTACTGCATTGAGTAGCCTGCTGTACTGCATTGAGTAGCCTACTGTACTGCATTGAGTACCTACTGTACTGCACTGAGTAGCTTACTGTACTGCATTGAGTAGCCTATTTTACTGTATTGAGTAGCTACTGTACTGTACTGTATTGATTTGCCTACTGTACTGTATTGAGTAGCCTACTGTACTGCATTGATTGCCTACTGTACTGTATTGAGTAGCCTGCTGTACTGTATTGAGTAGCCTACTGTACTGTATTGAGTAGCCTGCTGTACTGCATTGAGTAGCCTGCTGTACTGTATTGAGTAGCCTACTGTATTGTATTGAGTAGCCTGCTGTACTGTATTGAGTAGCCTGCTGTACTGTATTGAGTAGCCTACTGTACTGTATTGAGTAGCCTACTGTACTGTATTGAGTAGCCTACTGTACTGTATTGAGTACCTACTGTACTGCGTTGACTAGCCTACTGTACTGTATTGAGTACCTACTGTACTGTATTGAGTAGCCTGCTGTACTGTATTGAGTAGCCTACTGTACTGTATTGAGTACCTACTGTACTGCGTTGACTAGCCTACTGTACTGTATTGAGTACCTACTGTACTGTATTGAGAAACCTACTGTATTGTATTGAGTAGCCTACTGTACTGTATTGAGTACCTACTGTACTGTATTGAGTAACCTACTGTACTGCGTTGAGTACCTACTGTACTGTATTGAGTAACCTACTGTACTGAATTGAGTATCTACTGTACTGCATTGACTAACCTACTGTACTGCATTGAGTAGCCTAATGTACTGTACTGAGTAGCATACTGTACTGTATTGAGTAGCCTATTATACTGTATTGAGTAGCTACTGTACTGTATTGATTTGCCTACTGTACTGTATTGAGTAGCCTACTGTACTGTATTGACTTGCCTACTGTACTGTATTGAGAAGCCTACTGTACTGTATTGAGTAGCCTACTGTACTGCATTGAGTAACCTACTGTACTGCGTTGAGTAGCCTACTGTACTGCATTGAGTAGCTTACTGTACTGCATTGAGTAGCCTACTGTACTGTATTAAGTAGCCTACTGTACTGCATTGAGTAGCCTGCTGTACTGTATTGAGTAGCCTACTGTATTGTATTGAGTAGCCTGCTGTACTGTATTGAGTAGCCTGCTGTACTGTATTGAGTAGCCTACTGTACTGTATTGAGTAGCCTGCTGTACTGTATTGAGTAGCCTACTGTACTGTATTGAGTAGCCTACTGTACTGTATTGAGTAGCCTACTGTACTGTATTGAGTAGCCTGCTGTACTGTATTGAGTAGCCTACTGTACTGTATTGAGTAGCCTGCTGTACTGCATTGAGTAGCCTACTGTACTGCATTGAGTACCTACTGTACTGCATTGAGTAGCCTACTGTACTGCATTGAGTAGCCTGCTGTACTGCACTGAGTAGCCTACTGTACTGTATTGAGTAGCCTACTGTACTGTATTGAGTAGCCTACTGTACTGCATTGAGTACCTACTGTACTGCACTGAGTAGCTTACTGTACTGCATTGAGTAGCTTACTGTACTGCATTGAGTAGCCTGCTGTACTGTATTGAGTAGCCTACTGTACTGTATTGAGTAGCCTACTGTACTGTATTGAGTAGCCTACTGTACTGTATTGAGTAGCATGCTGTACTGTATTGAGTAGCCTACTGTACTGTATTGAGTAGCCTGCTGTACTGCATTGAGTAGCCTACTGTACTGCATTGAGTACCTACTGTACTGCATTGAGTAGCCTACTGTACTGCATTGAGTAGCCTGCTGTACTGCACTGAGTAGCCTACTGTACTGTATTGAGTAGCCTACTGTACTGTATTGAGTAGCCTACTGTACTGCATTGAGTACCTACTGTACTGCACTGAGTAGCTTACTGTACTGCATTGAGTAGCTTACTGTACTGCATTGAGTAGCCTGCTGTACTGTATTGAGTAGCCTACTGTACTGCATTGAGTACCTACTGTACTGCATTGAGTAGCTTACTGTAATGTATTGAGTAGCCTGCTGTACTGCATTGAGTACCTACTGTACTGCGTTGAGTAGCCTATTGTACTGTATTGAGTACCTACTGTACTGTATTGAGTAGCCTACTGTACTGAATTGAGTACCTACTGTACTGCATTGAGTAGCCAACTGTACTGCATTGAGTAGCCTAATGTACTGTACTGAGTAGCCTACTGTACTGTATTGAGTACCTACTGTACTGTATTGAGTACCTACTGTACTGCATTGAGTAGCCTACTGTACTGAATTGAGTAGCCTAATGTACTGTACTGAGTAGCCTACTGTACTGTATTGAGTACCTACTGTACTGTATTGAGTAGCCTACTGTACTGAATTGAGTACCTACTGTACTGTATTGAGTAGCCAACTGTACTGCATTGAGTAGCCTACTGTACTGTATTGAGTAGCCTACTGTATTGTATCGAGTACCTACTGTACTGTATTGAGTAGCCTATTATACTGTATTGAGTAGCTACTGTACTGTATTGATTTGCCTACTGTACTGTATTGAGTACCTACTGTACTGCATTGAGTAGCCTACTGTACTGAATTGAGTAGCCTAATGTACTGTACTGAGTAGCCTACTGTACTGTATTGAGTACCTACTGTACTGTATTGAGTAGCCTACTGTACTGTATTGAGTAGCCTACTGTACTGAATTGAGTAGCCTACTGTACTGTATTGAGTAGCCTAATGTACTGTACTGAGTAGCCTACTGTACTGTATTGAGTACCTACTGTACTGTATTGAGTAGCCTACTGTACTGAATTGAGTACCTACTGTACTGCATTGAGTAGCCAACTGTACTGCATTGAGTAGCCTAATGTACTATACTGAGTAGCTTACTGTACTGCATTGAGTAGCCTACTGTATTGTATCGAGTACCTACTGTACTGTATTGAGTAGCCTATTATACTGTATTGAGTAGCCAACTGTACTGTATTGAGTAGCCTACTGTACTGTATTGAGTACCTACTGTACTGCATTGAGTAGCCTACTGTACTGAATTGAGTAGCCTAATGTACTGTACTGAGTAGCCTACTGTACTGTATTGAGTACCTACTGTACTGTATTGAGTAGCCTACTGTACTGAATTGAGTACCTACTGTACTGCATTGAGTAGCCAACTGTACTGCATTGAGTAGCCTAATGTACTGTACTGAGTATCCTACTGTACTGTATTGAGTAGCCTACTGTATTGTATCGAGTACCTACTGTACTGTATTGAGTAGCCTATTATACTGTATTGAGTAGCTACTGTACTGTATTGATTTGCCTACTGTACTGTATTGAGTAGCCTACTGTACTGCATTGAGTGCCTACTGTACTGTATTGAGAAGCCTACTGTACTGTATTGAGTAGCCTACTGTACTGTATTGAGTAACCTACTGTACTGCGTTGAGTAGCCTACTGTACTGTATTGAGTAGCCTACTGTACTGTATTGAGTACCTACTGTACTGTATTGAGTAACCAACTGTACTGAATTGAGTACCTACTGTACTGCATTGACTAACCTACTGTACTGCATTGAGTAGCCCTAATGTACTGTACTGAGTAGCCTACAGTACTGTGTTGAGTAGCCTACTGTATTGTACCTGTACTGTATTGAGTAGCCTATTATACTGTATTGAGTAGCTACTGTACTGTATTGATTTGCCTACTGTACTGTATTGAGTAGCCTACTGTACTGCATTTAGTAGCTTACTGTACTGCATTGAGTAGCCTACTGTACTGTATTGAGTAGCCTACTGTACTGCATTGAGTAGCCTACTGTACTGCATTGAGTAGCCTGCTGTACTGCACTGAGTAGCCTACTGTACTGTATTGAGTAGCCTACTGTACTGCACTGAGTACCTACTGTACTGCACTGAGTAGCTTACTGTACTGCATTGAGTAGCCTACTGTATTGTATTGAGTAGCCTACTGTATTGTATCGAGTACCTACTGTACTGTATTGAGTAGCCTATTATACTGTATTGAGTAGCTACTGTACTGTATTGAGTAGCCTACTGTACTGCATTGAGTAACCTACTGTACTGCGTTGAGTAGCCTACTGTACTGTATTGAGTAGCCTACTGTACTGTATTGAGTAGCCTATTATACTGTATCGAGTAGCCTACTGTACTGCATTGAGTGCCTACTGTACTGTATTGAGAAGCCTACTGTACTGTATCTAGTGCCTACTGTACTGTATTGAGTATCCTACTGTACTGCGTTGAGTAGCCTACTGTACTGTATTGAGTAGCCTACTGTACTGTATTGAGTAGCCTAATGTACTGTACTGAGTAGCCTACTGTACTGTATTGAGTAGGGCTGTGCAAAAATATCGATACAGCTAACTATCGCAATATTTTTTTTTCACGATAGTGTATCGATATTTCAACCTCTAGTATCGATTTTTATTATTTATTTATTTTCATAAAATCCCTCTGTGTGCGTCAAACGACCTCCTCCGCCGCTGCTGTAGTTGTCGCTGACTCGCTGGACAAAAGCGAAGCGAACTGCGCGCAAGAGAAACCGAGTGTGTCTGCGTGCGAGAGAGACCGATTGTGTGAGCGCGCGAGAGAAACCGAGTGTGTCTGCGTGCGAGAGAAACCGAGTGTGTCTGCGTGCGAGAGAGACCGATTGTGTGAGCGCGCGAGAGAGACCGAGTGTGTCTGCGCGCGAGAAAAACCGAGTGTGTCTGCGTGCGAGAGAGACCGGGGGTGTCTGCGTGCGAGAGAGACCGGGGGTGTCCGAGCATTAGTATTGGTACATACATAGTAATATAATTACTATATAAGAGGCATGGAAGTTCGATTAATGGACAACAATAATTAGTACAAACGTCTTGTTTTGAACTATTGTTTAATAAATATAAATAATTCGAGCACATAAACTTCCATAAGGAGGATTAAATAAGATTGAATGTATGTAGTAAGATTCCATAACTAATCACTGACACTGTACCACAACCGCGTCAAATAACAATGATTCTGAATTTTATTCACCAACATCGGGATGTTGTCAGTGCAAGTCATGGTGTCCGAGCATTAGTAGGCTTATTTGGTACATAGTAATATATAATTATTATATAAGAGGCATATTTTTACATTTTTGATTTAAAAAAAAAAAAGTATTGCAATATATCGCAATATGTATTGTATTGTGTCGTATCGTGATATATCGTATCGTGACCCATGTATCGTGATATGTATCGTATCGTGAGGCCCTTGCCAATACCCAGCCCTAGTATTGAGTAGCCTACTGTATTGTATCGAGTACCTACTGTACTGTATTGAGTAACCTATTGTACTGCGTTGAGTAGCCTACTGTACTGTATTGAGTAACCTACTGTATTGTATTGAGTAGCCTACTGTACTGTATTGAGTAGCCTACTGTACTGTATTGAGTAACCTACTGTACTGCGTTGAGTAGCCTACTGTACTGTATTGAGTAGCCAACTGTACTGAATTGAGTACCTACTGTACTGCATTGACTAACCTACTGTACCGCATTGAGTAGCCTAATGTACTGTACTGAGTAGCCTACTGTACTGTATTGAGTAGCCTACTGTATTGTATCGAGTACCTACTGTACTGTTTTGAGTAGCCTACTGTACTGTATTGAGTAACCTACTGTACTGCGTTGAGTAGCCTACTGTACTGTATTGAGTAGCCTACTGTACTGAATTGAGTACCTATTGCACTGCATTGACTAACCTACTGTACTGCATTGAGTAGCTACTGTACTGTATTGAGTAGCCGACTGTACTGTATTGAGTAGCCTACTGTATTGTATTGAGAAGCCTACTGTACTGTATCTAGTGCCTACTGTGCTGTATTGAGTAGCCTACTGTACTGTATTGAGTAGCCTACTGTACTGCGTTGAGTAGCATACTGTACTGTATTGAGTAGCCTACTGTACTGTATTGAGTACCTACTGTACTGTGTTGAGTAACCTACTGTACTGTATTGAGTACCTACAGTGCTGTATTGAGTAACCTACTGTATTGTATTGAGTAGCCTACTGTACTGTATTGAGTAGCCTACTGTACTGTATTGAGTAGCCTACTGTATTGTATTGAGTAGCCTACTGTACTGTATTGAGTACCTACTGTACTGTATTGAGTAGCCTATTGTACAGTATTGAGTAGCCTACTGTACTGTATTGAGTAACCTACTGTACTGTATTGAGTACCTACTGTACTGCACTGAGTAGCTTACTGTACTGCATTGAGTAGCTTACTGTACTGCATTGAGTAGCCTGCTGTACTGTATTGAGTAGCCTACTGTACTGCATTGAGTACCTACTGTACTGCATTGAGTAGCTTACTGTAATGTATTGAGTAGCCTGCTGTACTGCATTGAGTAGCCTACTGTACTGCATCGAGTACCTACTGTACTGCGTTGAGTAGCCTATTGTACTGTATTGAGTACCTACTGTACTGTATTGAGTAGCCTACTGTACTGAATTGAGTACCTACTGTACTGCATTGAGTAGCCAACTGTACTGCATTGAGTAGCCTAATGTACTGTACTGAGTAGCCTACTGTACTGTATTGAGTACCTACTGTACTGTATTGAGTACCTACTGTACTGCATTGAGTAGCCTACTGTACTGAATTGAGTAGCCTAATGTACTGTACTGAGTAGCCTACTGTACTGTATTGAGTACCTACTGTACTGTATTGAGTAGCCTACTGTACTGAATTGAGTAGCCAACTGTACTGCATTGAGTAGCCTAATGTACTGTACTGAGTAGCCTACTGTACTGTATTGAGTAGCCTACTGTATTGTATCGAGTACCTACTGTACTGTATTGAGTAGCCTATTATACTGTATTGAGTAGCTACTGTACTGTATTGATTTGCCTACTGTACTGTATTGAGTACCTACTGTACTGCATTGAGTAGCCTACTGTACTGAATTGAGTAGCCTAATGTACTGTACTGAGTAGCCTACTGTACTGTATTGAGTACCTACTGTACTGTATTGAGTAGCCTACTGTACTGTATTGAGTAGCCTACTGTACTGAATTGAGTAGCCTAATGTACTGTACTGAGTAGCCTACTGTACTGTATTGAGTACCTACTGTACTGTATTGAGTAGCCTACTGTACTGAGTTGAGTACCTACTGTACTGCATTGAGTAGCCAACTGTACTGCATTGAGTAGCCTAATGTACTGTACTGAGTAGCTTACTGTACTGCATTGAGTAGCCTACTGTATTGTATCGAGTACCTACTGTACTGTATTGAGTAGCCTATTATACTGTATTGAGTAGCCTACTGTACTGTATTGAGTACCTACTGTACTGCATTGAGTAGCCTACTGTACTGAATTGAGTAGCCTAATGTACTGTACTGAGTAGCCTACTGTACTGTATTGAGTACCTACTGTACTGTATTGAGTAGCCTACTGTACTGAATTGAGTACCTACTGTACTGCATTGAGTAGCCAACTGTACTGCATTGAGTAGCCTAATGTACTGTACTGAGTATCCTACTGTACTGTATTGAGTAGCCTACTGTATTGTATCGAGTACCTACTGTACTGTATTGAGTAGCCTATTATACTGTATTGAGTAGCTACTGTACTGTATTGATTTGCCTACTGTACTGTATTGAGTAGCCTACTGTACTGCATTGAGTGCCTACTGTACTGTATTGAGAAGCCTACTGTACTGTATTGAGTAGCCTACTGTACTGTATTGAGTAGCTACTGTACTGCATTGACTAACCTACTGTACTGCATTGAGTAGCCTAATGTACTGTATTGAGTACCTACTGTACTGCATTGTCTAACCTACTGTACTGCATTGAGTAGCCTAATGTACTGTACTGAGTAGCCTACAGTACTGTATTGAGTAGCCTACTGTATTGTACCTGTACTGTATTGAGTAGCCTATTATACTGTATTGAGTAGCTACTGTACTGTATTGATTTGCCTACTGTACTGTATTGAGTAGCCTACTGTACTGCATTGAGTAGCTTACTGTACTGCATTGAGTAGCCTACTGTACTGTATTGAGTAGCCTACTGTACTGCATTGAGTAGCCTACTGTACTGCATTGAGTAGCCTGCTGTACTGCACTGAGTAGCCTACTGTACTGTATTGAGTAGCCTACTGTACTGCACTGAGTACCTACTGTACTGCACTGAGTAGCTTACTGTACTGCATTGAGTAGCCTACTGTATTGTATTGAGTAGCCTACTGTATTGTATCGAGTACCTACTGTACTGTATTGAGTAGCCTATTATACTGTATTGAGTAGCTACTGTACTGTATTGAGTAGCCTACTGTACTGCATTGAGTAACCTACTGTACTGCGTTGAGTAGCCTACTGTACTGTATTGAGTAGCCTACTGTACTGCATTGAGTGCCTACTGTACTGTATTGAGAAGCCTACTGTACTGTATCTAGTGCCTACTGTACTGTATTGAGTATCCTACTGTACTGCGTTGAGTAGCCTACTGTACTGTATTGAGTAACCTTCTGTATTGTATTGAGTAGCCTAATGTACTGTATTGAGTAGCCTACTGTACTGTATTGAGTAGCCTACTGTACTGTATTGAGTAGCCTACTGTACTGAATTGAGTACCTATTGTACTGCATTGACTAACCTACTGTACTGCATTGAGTAGCCTAATGTACTGCATTGAGTAGCCTAATGTACTGTACTGAGTAGCCTACTGTACTGTATTGAGTAGCCTACTGTATTGTATCGAGTACCTACTGTACTGTATTGAGTAACCTACTGTACTGCGTTGAGTAGCCTACTGTACTGTATTGAGTAACCTACTGTATTGTATTGAGTAGCCTACTGTACTGTATTGAGTAGCCTACTGTACTGTATTGAGTAACCTACTGTACTGCGTTGAGTAGCCTACTGTACTGTATTGAGTAGCCAACTGTACTGAATTGAGTACCTACTGTACTGCATTGACTAACCTACTGTACCGCATTGAGTAGCCTAATGTACTGTACTGAGTAGCCTACTGTACTGTATTGAGTAGCCAACTGTACTGAATTGAGTACCTACTGTTCTGCATTGACTAACCTACTGTACCGCATTGAGTAGCCTAATGTACTGTACTGAGTAGCCTACTGTACTGTATTGAGTAACCTACTGTACTGCGTTGAGTAGCCTACTGTACTGTATTGAGTAGCCTACTGTACTGTATTGAGTAGCCTACTGTACTGAATTGAGTACCTATTGCACTGCATTGACTAACCTACTGTACTGCATTGAGTAGCTACTGTACTGTATTGAGTAGCCGACTGTACTGTATTGAGTAGCCTACTGTATTGTATTGAGAAGCCTACTGTACTGTATCTAGTGCCTACTGTGCTGTATTGAGTAGCCTACTGTACTGCATTGAGTAGCATACTGTACTGTATTGAGTAGCCTACTGTACTGTATTGAGTACCTACTGTACTGTGTTGAGTAACCTACTGTACTGTATTGAGTAGCCTACTGTGCTGTATTGAGTAGCCTACTGTACTGTATTGAGTAACCTACTGTACTGTATTGAGTACCTACTGTACTGCACTGAGTAGCTTACTGTACTGCATTGAGTAGCTTACTGTACTGCATTGAGTAGCCTGCTGTACTGTATTGAGTAGCCTACTGTACTGCATTGAGTACCTACTGTACTGCATTGAGTAGCTTACTGTAATGTATTGAGTAGCCTGCTGTACTGCATTGAGTAGCCTACTGTACTGCATCGAGTACCTACTGTACTGCGTTGAGTAGCCTATTGTACTGTATTGAGTACCTACTGTACTGTATTGAGTAGCCTACTGTACTGAATTGAGTACCTACTGTACTGCATTGAGTAGCCAACTGTACTGCATTGAGTAGCCTAATGTACTGTACTGAGTAGCCTACTGTACTGTATTGAGTACCTACTGTACTGTATTGAGTACCTACTGTACTGCATTGAGTAGCCTACTGTACTGAATTGAGTAGCCTAATGTACTGTACTGAGTAGCCTACTGTACTGTATTGAGTACCTACTGTACTGTATTGAGTAGCCTACTGTACTGAATTGAGTACCTACTGTACTGTATTGAGTAGCCTAATGTACTGCATTGAGTAGCCTAATGTACTGTACTGAGTAGCCTACTGTACTGTATTGAGTAGCCTACTGTATTGTATCGAGTACCTACTGTACTGTATTGAGTAGCCTATTATACTGTATTGAGTAGCCTACTGTACTGTATTGAGTACCTACTGTACTGTATTGAGTACCTACTGTACTGCATTGAGTAGCCTACTGTACTGAATTGAGTAGCCTAATGTACTGTACTGAGTAGCCTACTGTACTGTATTGAGTACCTACTGTACTGTATTGAGTAGCCTACTGTACTGAATTGAGTACCTACTGTACTGTATTGAGTAGCCTAATGTACTGCATTGAGTAGCCTAATGTACTGTACTGAGTAGCCTACTGTACTGTATTGAGTAGCCTACTGTATTGTATCGAGTACCTACTGTACTGTATTGAGTAGCCTATTATACTGTATTGAGTAGCTACTGTACTGTATTGATTTGCCTACTGTACTGTATTGAGTACCTACTGTACTGCATTGAGTAGCCTACTGTACTGAATTGAGTAGCCTAATGTACTGTACTGAGTAGCCTACTGTACTGTATTGAGTACCTACTGTACTGTATTGAGTAGCCTACTGTACTGTATTGAGTAGCCTACTGTACTGAATTGAGTAGCCTACTGTAATGTATTGAGTAGCCTAATGTACTGTACTGAGTAGCCTACTGTACTGTATTGAGTACCTACTGTACTGTATTGAGTAGCCTACTGTACTGAATTGAGTACCTACTGTACTGCATTGAGTAGCCAACTGTACTGCATTGAGTAGCCTAATGTACTGTACTGAGTAGCTTACTGTACTGCATTGAGTAGCCTACTGTATTGTATCGAGTACCTACTGTACTGTATTGAGTAGCCTATTATACTGTATTGAGTAGCCTACTGTACTGTATTGAGTACCTACTGTACTGTATTGAGTACCTACTGTACTGCATTGAGTAGCCTACTGTACTGAATTGAGTAGCCTAATGTACTGTACTGAGTAGCCTACTGTACTGTATTGAGTACCTACTGTACTGTATTGAGTAGCCTACTGTACTGAATTGAGTACCTACTGTACTGCATTGAGTAGCCAACTGTACTGCATTGAGTAGCCTAATGTACTGTACTGAGTATCCTACTGTACTGTATTGAGTAGCCTACTGTATTGTATCGAGTACCTACTGTACTGTATTGAGTAGCCTATTATACTGTATTGAGTAGCTACTGTACTGTATTGATTTGCCTACTGTACTGTATTGAGTAGCCTACTGTACTGCATTGAGTGCCTACTGTACTGTATTGAGAAGCCTACTGTACTGTATTGAGTAGCCTACTGTACTGTATTGAGTAGCTACTGTACTGCATTGACTAACCTACTGTACTGCATTGAGTAGCCTAATGTACTGTATTGAGTACCTACTGTACTGCATTGTCTAACCTACTGTACTGCATTGAGTAGCCTAATGTACTGTACTGAGTAGCCTACAGTACTGTATTGAGTAGCCTACTGTATTGTACTTGTACTGTATTGAGTAGCCTATTATACTGTATTGAGTAGCTACTGTACTGTATTGATTTGCCTACTGTACTGTATTGAGTAGCCTACTGTACTGCATTGAGTAGCTTACTGTACTGCATTGAGTAGCCTACTGTACTGTATTGAGTAGCCTACTGTACTGCATTGAGTAGCCTACTGTACTGCATTGAGTAGCCTGCTGTACTGCACTGAGTAGCCTACTGTACTGTATTGAGTAGCCTACTGTACTGCACTGAGTACCTACTGTACTGCACTGAGTAGCTTACTGTACTGCATTGAGTAGCCTACTGTATTGTATTGAGTAGCCTACTGTATTGTATCGAGTACCTACTGTACTGTATTGAGTAGCCTATTATACTGTATTGAGTAAATACTGTACTGTATTGAGTAGCTACTGTACTGTATTGAGTAGCCTACTGTACTGCATTGAGTAACCTACTGTACTGCGTTGAGTAGCCTACTGTACTGTATTGAGTAGCCTACTGTACTGCATTGAGTGCCTACTGTACTGTATTGAGAAGCCTACTGTACTGTATCTAGTGCCTACTGTACTGTATTGAGTATCCCACTGTACTGCGTTGAGTAGCCTACTGTACTGTATTGAGTAACCTACTGTATTGTATTGAGTAGCCTAATGTACTGTATTGAGTAGCCTACTGTACTGTATTGAGTAGCCTACTGTACTGTATTGAGTAGCCTACTGTACTGAATTGAGTACCTATTGTACTGCATTGACTAACCTACTGTACTGCATTGAGTAGCCTAATGTACTGCATTGAGTAGCCTAATGTACTGTACTGAGTAGCCTACTGTACTGTATTGAGTAGCCTACTGTATTGTATCGAGTACCTACTGTACTGTATTGAGTAACCTATTGTACTGCGTTGAGTAGCCTACTGTACTGTATTGAGTAACCTACTGTATTGTATTGAGTAGCCTACTGTACTGTATTGAGTAGCCTACTGTACTGTATTGAATAACCTACTGTACTGCGTTGAGTAGCTTACTGTACTGTATTGAGTAGCCAACTGTACTGAATTGAGTACCTACTGTACTGCATTGACTAACCTACTGTACCGCATTGAGTAGCCTAATGTACTGTACTGAGTAGCCTACTGTACTGTATTGAGTAGCCTACTGTATTGTATCGAGTACCTACTGTACTGTTTTGAGTAGCCTACTGTACTGTATTGAGTAACCTACTGTACTGCGTTGAGTAGCCTACTGTACTTTATTGAGTAGCCTACTGTACTGTATTGAGTAGCCTACTGTACTGTATTGAGTAGCATGATGTAGTCAGCCGGATCCAGGCCGGTATCTAGATCAGATGGTGGACGACCACAACGTATCCCTGAAGTATCAGCACAGATTGTGTCAACTAGACTCTCCCCTGTGAAGGCCTCGTTGACACGACAGCCATTGGCACTGATCCTCAACAAACCGTCTCCATACTAGCGTGACTCCGATCTTCAACAAGATGGAACTGGATAAATAATCTGAATGTTCTGATCCAATCTGACTTCTGACATGTAATTCTGCCTGAAGCATAACTGTTCGTTCATTGGCCAGAGGAGAACTGAGCGACTGAGCCTGGTTTCTGCCAAGGTGTTTTTTTTCTCCATTTTGTCACTGATGGAGTTTTGGTTCCTTGCCGCTGCTGCCTCTGACTTGCGAATTTGGGGACACTTAAGGGTTTCAGGTCGGGTTTGAGTTCGGGTTTTGGTTAAAGTTTAATGAATAGTCTAGGGTTCGGGTTGGGTTCAGGTTTGTAAGTAAAAAAAAGACTATAAGTAAAAAAAGGAGGAGTTTTAAAAAAAACTATATAGGCTTTATATATGTAGAAATGTATGTATTGTCATTTATATGTATATCTACTGTTTTTGCGCACGTGTTCACGGCTCCTGTGTGCATTCCCATCACAACACAGCAGACAACGGCAAGCGAACATTAACGTAAAAAAATATGATCTTGTCGTTTCAACCAATAAAGAGCCCACGGTTACGTACAGCGTAGAGCTTGCGAAGCTGTCTTGGCGTACGACAGCAAAAAGACAGGTACATCTTCTCTACAGCGACACGCTGATCGTGGATGCACTCGTCCAACAGCAGGCCTAGCCGCTAGTAACAACACACACTCATCTCTTTCACACTATTATCTCCAACAGCCAAGTCAGTACCAGCTTCTGTACAATCCAATGGAACAGAAAAATGTGTGGAGTTTTGCCGTCGGGATATTAGGTCGTTTCATACGGTTGCTGGAAGAGGTTTTATTAACCGAGCGCAAGACCTAATAAATCTGGGGGCTACATATGGGTCTCAGTGGATAGTGTGTTACATGATCCCACAAACATCTCTCTGAGATCTAATGAAACCACGGTCTCCTAAAGACAGGTGCAGGTCAACGAAATATCAGAAATTATGTCTGATATCAAAATTGAGATTACCACTGACATGTGGACTGATGATTATCGTAAGATCAGTTTCTTAACAATCACTTGCCACTACATCACTCCAGATTTTTTGCTTGGAAGCAGAGTCCTTACAACAGCGATGTTCCCCCTGAAGAAAAAAGAGCAAAAGGACAGACTACAGACCCCCCCAAAGTCGCAGCGAATTTGGCGGGCTGGCTTTTCAATAAGCTTGATCGCTTGACCGGAGTATCTCCATGGCGTTGACGGGTGAGTCCTGCCGACTGATGGACGGGGAGCGGCGGGATTCGAAAAAACGGCTGACCGGGAGGGCCCATGTAGCTTCTGACGTGAGTGACTCAACAGCGTCAGGATATTGGGCTCTACCGGCCACAGTATGCATCATGAAACGCCAGCCCGCCAAATTGACTGCGACTTTGGGGGGTTTATAGTCTTTCCTTTTGCTCTTTTTCTTTTTGGGGTGAGTACTCTGGGTTCGGGCAGAAATTCCGAGCTCGGAGCCCTCTACCCGGACAGCACGCCAAATACGCATAACCTTTACCGTAATAATTATTTCACGAGTTCACACTTACAAATAAGTTAGATAGAATAAATGCGTATTTGGCGTGCTGTCCGAGGAGAGGGCTCCGGGCTCGTTATTTGGCCCGAACCCAGAGTACTCCCCCCGTATTCCTGGCTGTGAAAGAACAAGCCAAGAGTGAGGAGTCGGGGTGGTGGAGGGATGCTGAAAACTGTCAAGGAAGTTAGGTGAGTTGACAGAGTGAATATATATGCTTCCTCTCATGCTGATAGGGTAGACATGGTAATTGTTTGATGAGTTGATTGATTGATTGATTGCTTGATTATTTGAACGTGCTCCTCCCGAACTTTGTTAATAAAACATCATATATAGATGTGAACACATGAAATCAGTGTTAATAAAGGTGCTGATGAGTGATCCATGAGAGACAAACTTTTGTCTCATTTCCGTTTCTCCTGTTTATTCAGGACTTTTAATTTGTTGATCTTTGTTTCTCCAAACACTGACAGTAGTGATAACCCTATGGCACCTGTCAAAATGATTGATGACTTCCGGTCCCGCCCACAGATAAGACATCTGGTCACCGCCCTTCCGGTTGTCCGTTGAGCTGTCCCGCCCTTTCTGTCGTGTATAGATATGGATATGAATTGTCATATCGAGCGTTCGATCATGCGTTTTGACAGTTTTATCTACCGCATATGTTGTTTTTATCTACCGGTGTCTTTCCGGCATATGTTGTTATGGTTTGCCCTATCGTCCTAGCTAGTTGTAGATCATGTGGTTTTGACAGAAAGTTTGAAGACTGTGTCACACACCCATTATCTCTTGCACACAAGCTGGGTGTATTTTCTGTGTGTATGTGTGTCTGGCTATATGGCATCACAAGTGCTGTTAGGAAATGTGTCAGCATCTGATATGATCCCTCCACATTCCTGAGGTAACAGCAAAAGTGAGAAAAAAAAGAGAGTTGTCCCTAATCATGTTTTATATTTCACACAAATGATATACAATAATATCTTAGCAAAAATCTACTGAAACCATTTAATTCAGTTTTAGAGAAACAAAAGAATAAAATGAATAAGGATTTTACTAAATACTAAAGCCTATCACAAAAAAAAAGAGTTGAAAACATACTGTTCTTTAAAAAGTATAAATGAAAAGATTATAAAATAATTTAACCAAGGTTGAAAACATACCGTTCTTTTAAAGTATAAATGAAAAGATTATAAAATAATATAACATAAATGTCAGTGTTTCTCTCTCTCTCTCCTCCTAGGTTTATTCAGCGATCAGAATGAGACAATAGTGCTAAATTTATTTCAAAGTTTAAATGATATGTTTATAAAATGTTGTTTTTATTTTATTTTATTTTTTTAAATAAATTTAATACATTTATTAAAAGTCGTAATAATGTTTTTAAATTCAATACATTATTAAAAGTTGTAAAACAAAAACACTGTTTTTCTGAATGCCTCTCCAGCCAGAGTAGTGTGCCTGTGGGTGTGTGTGTGTGTGTGTGTGTGTGTGTGTGTGTGTGTGTGTGTGTGTGTGTCCTCTGACATGACCCCCTCCACATTCCTGAGGTAACAGTGAAAGTGAGAAAAAGAGAGTTACCCTAATCATGTTTTATATTTCACACAAATAATATGCAATAATATCTTACTAAAAATCTACTGAAACCATTTAATTCAGTTTTAGATTAACAAAAGAATAAAAAAAATCATATTACATAAACATTCCGTTCTTTAGGCCTATAAGTGTATAAAATAAAATAGCTATCTTGCTAATTTAACTAAAGTTGAAAACCATTCAGTTCTTTATAAAAGTATATAATTAAATGCTTATAAAATAAATATCTTATTGATCCAATTGTTTTTGATAAACAAAAGAATAAAAATCATATTACATAAAAAAGGGTATACATTAAAATGGTTATCTTGCTAATTTAACTAAAGTTGAAAAACATTCTGTTCTTTAAAAGTATATAAAAAAATAAAAAATAAAAATCTACTGAAATTTCAGTTTTAGATAAAAATAAAATTCATCTAAGTCTGCTGACTGAAGATTTCATGAAGCACCAGACAAATGGTATGTTTGTGTGTGTGTGTGTGTGTGTGTGTGTGTGTGTGTGTGTGTGTGTGTGTGTGTACGTGTGTCTGTGACAGGTTCCGGTAAATTAGCGTGCCGTCATCTTTCTGAATTTATTTCAAAACATAATCGTAAAAGTTTAAATATGATCTTTTAAAATTAAAAGACTGTTTAAATAAAATCTTTAAAGTTTGAATACATTCATATCTTCTATTTATCTTTTAGAAGATTACTGTAATGATTTTGTTTAATGGTGACCTAAAGTATAATTGTTATTAAACAATGTCTGTCTGTTCAAAAACTTTAGATTGTAGAAAAACTGTACTTTTTAGTCGTTTTAAATCTCATTTATATGAAAAGATTCAATCAGCATTTTTTTGTCCATGCGGGGTTTCAATTTTTATGGTGGGGGCTTTCCATAGCTATAATGAATTTTGTACCATACACCTAAACACAGAAAACTACATTTGTACATTTTCAAAATGAAATAAATAAATAAATAAATCATTTAATATCATTTTGTGCACACACACGGTTCTAAAAAATAAACTAATCTCTATTTTAAATTAAATTATTATTAATAACATATGTTACTAAAATGTAAACAAAGTTTTAGCTAAATAAATATATAAACAAAAACACCTTACAGCCCCAGATCCTTCAGAGATAAACCACAGTGTGATCTGAAGCTTCAGGAAACAGGGTATCAGACCAGATGAGTCTCGGGGGACAATGTCACAGTAAATCTAGTCTGCTAACGCCTTTTACAGAGTACATCCAGAGTTTATACTAAATTCATTTAAAAGCATAATCATACAAGTTTAAATAAGGTATTTTAAAATTAAAAGAAATCTTTAAAGTTTTATTAAAATCATATCTTCTATTTATTTTCTTAGAAGATTACTGTAATGATTTTGTTTAACGGTAACCTAAAGTAGAATTTTTACTAAACAGCGTTTAGTTGTTGATTGTTGAAAAACTGTGCTTGGGCATCTTAGATCTTTTGTCCATACAACATGTTGTCAAAGTTTGTCACAATGTTTTGTTGTTGTGTTGTTTTTAAGAAATCCGAGGACTCCACATTGCTCTTATTTAGACTAAGTTGTATCATCTGCAAAATCACTGACGCGGCATAAGTAAAGTTGGTCTTGAGCGAATATTTAATTTTATCAGTCATAATTCAAAGTATAAGTATACGATCGTATAAGATCATTTTAACTTGTATTCCCCGAACTATCCTTAATCAGTGTGGAATCACACAGGATGAAACCCTTTACTGAGAATATACTATCGGTTATCTACTCAAAATATATGTAGAAGTGTAAAATCGGTGTTTAAAATCTGTCTGCTGGCAAAGATCATGCATGAATAGACTTTGGGGAGAGCTGATGATACTATCTATAGCAGGAAGCATGCCCTTTGACCTCCTCGATTGTGGAGGCTTGTTGTTTTTTTTTTTTGTTTTTTTTTTTGTTAAAGACCCAACTACAAGTTAGTTCTCCCAAAAGAATTTCTCCCATCTAGTGGTTCTCCCATCTACTCGCTTTTTCAAATGCGTGTTGCAACTGCGGTAGCCGTAATGTGTCAAGAAGCTATGACAACATGGCTTCCAATAGCGCTTCATTGAGTTTAACGATACATGTTTTTGTACTGTTATGGCAGCTATATAATGATTTACACAACCAAGCAATGAAAAAAGCTTGTAATTTAGACCATACCTTTGACTTGCCTGTCGAGAAGAAATCAGGCAACTTCCCTTTCAAAGTCTTTCTCCTTCATTACATCTTTCCACATGGGGAAAAGCTATCCTGATATTTATTTACATACCGCTAAATTAAATGTTAGCTTTTAGGCGATGAGGATTCCTTCTCCCGTGGCTCGGCATAAGTATGATCCTGCATTATAATGTACTGTGCAGTGCAGCCTTTCAAATTTGCCGGGGCAGTATCATTGCCTCCCATAGAATCCCATAGAATCACATCCGACTATTGTACCGAGAGATGCATACTCATTAAAGCTTGAGGCTGTTAAACAAAGTTCCACACTCCAGTAAAATTGCATGAAAAGTAAGTTCTAGAGGTCAACTGGGTTAAAAGTAAATGCATCATCATGAGCCATTTAAAAACAAATACAGAAAAGCCACTATAGTGATCCGTTTCGAATGTCTGTCATTGACATCTTGTTTCTTTTTGTACAGTTTGCAAAAAGTACATAGAGCGTGGTCAAACATGTTAGGAAAGTATCCTATACATTATAGGTCCTTCTACACGATAGGCCTTTAACCGGTTCTTTTTTGTTTTATAAAAAAAGAAAACAAAAAATATGACTAAAAAAAATGACTAAATCTTTCTGCGATGCCTACGAAACATTGACGTGAAAGATGAGTATGGCTGTTTTTCTGTTACCTATTACGTTTTAAACTCGTCTAACTATTACACTTATTTTCTTATTTTGTGTGTGCGTAGCTAAACAATGGTTAAGCTAATGAATTACGGTTGACAAGTGGTATTTTTATGTAAATTGATTCATTTTTTTTTATTCCGTCCACACTTTGACATCAGAGTTTTAGGCATCCGTCTTTTAGGCATCCGTCTTTTAGGAATCCGTCTTTTATGATCTTCTATACTGCATAATGCCGAAATGTATTAACATATCGTAAATTTCAATCGTTAGATAAATCATCTAACTATTATATGTGAAACATAGGATTCACATATTGGATTCTTGTTTATATTGAACATTGTTATTGAACCGTTTTTCAATATTATTGAAAATAATTGTTAAATAAAAGCGCTAGTGTTCTCGGCCTCATCAAAGTTCACAAAGTTTTCACAGGAGCATACCGACTCTGAAACAAGACTTTGTTTACAAGATTTTGTTTGCATTTCTTCTGAAACACCCTGTTTTGAAATGGTTTAACTTCACCAGCGTAACACTTACTGTATTGTCGGGTGTGATTGTAATGTTTTGTATGCCGTTTTCTTTACACTCACCCCGGATATCTGTTTCCTGCAGTTAGCTGTAATGTTAGTGAACTCTAGGTCTTCTCTTTGTTCATATACGACAGTATTCGCATGAATTGGCTTGATTTGATAAAATTATGTTTTAAACCATCATCTTCACTTGAGACATTTACATTATACCGTCCTAGTTTTTAAATAGCGCTAAAATGTATATTTTAACCCTTTATGCGGATATGCCGCACAAGGTTCTCTGTTCTCTGGTTCTGTGTTTTTAAAAATAAAGACAAGGATACCTCTTTCTATAAGCGACCCTTAAAATCTGTGCATACAACAAAACACGTGTAGGTGTACGATGATTTATCAGCAAATTACTTTTGTTTGAAAAAAAACTTAAATCAGCTGGTGCTTGATAACTATTGAAGTTATGATGATGCGATATTTATCACGTTTTCATTTTAACTCAATACTCTATGAACTTTAACATCTTGTTGGTCAAATTAACTTAAAGCCTGCGCATCCTAGCTACTTTCTAAATGTGTGTAACAGAACTTATGGTGAACAATTTAGCCATATGTTTTAAACGTGTAATGTTTAAACAAATTTTGTTACTGGACTGAGTGAAAATAATAAACTTCTCCTTTGTTTTTATTATTTATTAAGTTAAATGCAAATGATAGGAAAACTTTAGGATAGGAAAGTACGGACGGCGCCTTTGACCAATCCTCTACATATGGGGCACTTGCGCAGAGAAGGTGCACATTCTTTGCACACAACTAGGTGACCACAGGGGATGAAGACAATGTTCACTTCCTTATCCATGCAAACTTTGCATGTGCGCTCCTCTTGAAGTCTTTTTAACTGTTCCTCCATAGGCAAGTCTGAAAGATCTTGACTAGGGGATGCAGCTTCATTTGTCTGGGGCGTCGGGCCACACTCAAATTCCATCTCTAAAGCAGACTTCACCACAGGATTGTTCTCTTGTTCTCTCACAAATTCTCTTGAGTCGCTGTCTCCATTAGTCAATAGCTGCTCAAATAGTCTTGGCAATCTTGCTTGAATCTGATGAACAAACTCTTGGCCCTTTTCTTGCAAGAGGTATTCACATCTTGGAAACCACTTGGCATGTTCTACCCATGGATCATCACCAGACTCCCAACATCCGAGTACACCATCGCAACAAAAGCACTTCACGTCAACATTACGACCAACATAGTAAAAACCAGCCTTAGCCAATTGTTCTGGTTGAACAGTTATTCTTGAGGGCCAGTAGACAAATGTGAGCAACCTTTCTTCACACCGTTGCATTGCCGATACATTGAAAGGGCTAGATAAAGGTACATTATCTGCACAGTCACCTCGAACGAAACGGCATTTGGGGTAATGCCTCTGGTGTTCTGATACTGCACGATCTCCCGGTTCCCAGTTGCTAAGCTGGCCTCCACAACTGAAGCAAGCCACTCTGTCGCCCTGGCCAAGGTAGTAGAAACCAGCTTTGGCAAGCTCGGCCGGAGATAATGCAGCAGGAGTCCATTTCTTAAAGGTGTCAAGGCGTTCCTGTTCCCGAAGCGTGCCAAGATTGTGACAAGCCGGAGGGCGCTGGTGAGACATATCCATGTAACCCACCCGCTCCTCTGTTTGGCCTGAAACGGATGCCGTGGTGGTCGATGTTACGGGTGTGGACATATAGTCCAACATTTGCATTGCGAAGCGGGGAAAAGGCACTTTTGATGAAGGCTCTGGATGAAGACATAAAATTGTGACCACTCAAACCCTTCTCTCTGCCGGACATCCCATGACTAGTGTCTAGTCGTCCGAACACATAATCTTATTAAACTGATTAAATACCGTCTATGATGCAGGACCCGATGCTAAGAACAAAATCAAATTTTGTTCAACAACACAAAATGTCCTTTTTCTGTTCTGTACACAGCGGGCAATTTAGTTGTATCATTTGAAAAATCACCACACAATTTCAGGTATTCACATCTTGGAAATGGTTGCCACTTCGGGAATACGGTAATTAAAATGTAGAAAACAAATATTGAAATATTTAAATATTTAATCTTTTAAATCATGTAGTATTTTTAATTATTCTAAATATTATTATTATGTATACTATTATAATACTATTTTTTATGAGCCCAGACATTTTTTTTTTCAGAATTTTATTTCAACATTATACTTTCATACATTGAAGAAGAAGAAGACATTTGAGTGAAAGACATTTACAGATGGTCTAACCAGAATAGAAAATCTCTGCAGGCTATCATGTTTTGCTCCAGGGTATAGTTGACCAGACTTTCAACTAATTCACCAACGTCAGTTTTTGCATTTTTTGACACCAGTGACACACAGAGATCCGTTACAAATGTCCATATAGCGAGAATTTTTTTGATTTCGAATTCGTCACAACATTCACGCAACACATCCAGAACTTTTCTGAGGATTACGCCGATCGGCTCTTTGCTGTCAAAAAACATGGGCGTTACATCAGTCCATGACTTTATCAAACCTCTTACGTCGTCCATCTCATTTTTGAGATTTGTCACACGTTTGGTGTCCTGCGTACAATCTTTTTTCATACCACACGCAGCGTCGATAATCCTGTGCATCAAGCCAACCATTTGGCCTCTAAAATGATCTTTAAACATACTGTCTAACATATCTCTTAAACGACACTCTTTGCCCGTGGCACACTCACACACCGGAGGATACTTGTGCCCCGCATCGCCAGAACTCAACGGGGAGTCGCTCTCTTTTAGGTTTTGTGTCGCCATTTTTCAACTTTTCGAATTTTTTTCAAATTTTCCTGGAATGTTCCTGGAATCTCCTGAGTCCTTGCGGGACAATTAGCCAAGCCTTGTGTTTTTGGGTCGGAAGTTTGCGTCAGGTTCTGGCAATCAGGACTTTCAACTTTTGTTGCAGTAGCACAGCAGTCCGCGGCTAGTAGAGCTAGAGTAGAGCTAGAGCGGGCGATGTCCTGAAATATTTATCAGGACAACAGCTCAGCCCACCCTGTTGTGTAGGATGCACGGGGGCTGTCATCAGGAAAGCCGTAAATAACTATGTAAATTAAAGCCATATTGCATCAGAAGTAGCGTCATGGAAAAGTTATGCATATGCCGCCAGAGAGAAGTTTATTATTTTCACTCAGTCCAGTAACAAAATTTGTTTAAACATTACACGTTTAAAACATATGGCTAAATTGTTCACCATAAGTTCTGTTACACACATTTAGAAAGTAGCTAGGATGCGCAGGCTTTAAGTTAATTTGACCAACAAGATGTTAAAGTTCATAGAGTATTGAGTTAAAATGAAAACGTGATAAATATCGCATCATCATAACTTCAATAGTTATCAAGCACCAGCTGATTTAAGTTTTTTTTCAAACAAAAGTAATTTGCTGATAAATCATCATACACCTACACGTGTTTTGTTGTATGCACAGATTTTAAGGGTCGCTTATAGAAAGAGGTATCCTTGTCTTTATTTTTAAAAACACAGAACCAGAGAACAGAGAACCTTGTGCGGCATATCCGCATAAAGGGTTAAAATATACATTTTAGCGCTATTTAAAAACTAGGACGGTATAATGTAAATGTCTCAAGTGAAGATGATGGTTTAAAACATAATTTTATCAAATCAAGCCAATTCATGCGAATACTGTCGTATATGAACAAAGAGAAGACCTAGAGTTCACTAACATTACAGCTAACTGCAGGAAACAGATATCCGGGGTGAGTGTAAAGAAAACGGCATACAAAACATTACAATCACACCCGACAATACAGTAAGTGTTACGCTGGTGAAGTTAAACCATTTCAAAACAGGGTGTTTCAGAAGAAATGCAAACAAAATCTTGTAAACAAAGTCTTGTTTCAGAGTCGGTATGCTCCTGTGAAAACTTTGTGAACTTTGATGAGGCCGAGAACACTAGCGCTTTTATTTAACAATTATTTTCAATAATATTGAAAAACGGTTCAATAACAATGTTCAATATAAACAAGAATCCAATATGTGAATCCTATGTTTCACATATAATAGTTAGATGATTTATCTAACGATTGAAATTTACAATATGTTAATACATTTCGGCATTATGCAGTATAGAAGATCATAAAAGACGGATTCCTAAAAGACGGATGCCTAAAAGACGGATGCCTAAAACTCTGATGTCAAAGTGTGGACGGAATAAAAAAAAATGAATCAATTTACATAAAAATACCACTTGTCAACCGTAATTCATTAGCTTAACCATTGTTTAGCTACGCACACACAAAATAAGAAAATAAGTGTAATAGTTAGACGAGTTTAAAACGTAATAGGTAACAGAAAAACAGCCATACTCATCTTTCACGTCAATGTTTCGTAGGCATCGCAGAAAGATTTAGTCATTTTTTTTAGTCATATTTTTTGTTTTCTTTTTTTATAAAACAAAAAAGAACCGGTTAAAGGCCTATCGTGTAGAAGGACCTATAATGTATAGGATACTTTCCTAACATGTTTGACCACGCTCTATGTACTTTTTGCAAACTGTACAAAAAGAAACAAGATGTCAATGACAGACATTCGAAACGGATCACTATAGTGGCTTTTCTGTATTTGTTTTTAAATGGCTCATGATGATGCATTTACTTTTAACCCAGTTGACCTCTAGAACTTACTTTTCATGCAATTTTACTGGAGTGTGGAACTTTGTTTAACAGCCTCAAGCTTTAATGAGTATGCATCTCTCGGTACAATAGTCGGATGTGATTCTGTTGTAATAGTGTAAAACAGTTTGTGTGATTCGTATTTGTGTGATTGATATCAATTTAGTCAAACTATCGCTTAAATTCTTAAGCGTCATTTATTTCTATAAACGTCTTCACCTAAAACACAGTCCAACGTACAACATGTGAAACAGTGTCGCCTGCTATCTGAACAAGATGACTAAATCTAGCGGAGTAATAAACTTTTGTGTATTTATTTGTGTATCACAAATTCTTAGTGATTTGGTCTTTTTGAATCTTACATGGACACGTGCGATTCCAAAGATGATGTTTTAAAGTTATAGACTGTAGAACTTTGCATCACTACGGTGAGACAAAATACACCCAAAGATACTAAGTAGGAGAATATCTAACTGTAGATTGTGATCTGAGATCTCTTTAATTTTGTGTGTTAAAGTGTTAGTAGGTATTAGTTAATAACAAAAACTTTAAATTAACATAATATTAATAAAATATGGTTAAATTACATTTTGAAAATGTTTATTTACAACGTTGTGTGTCGTGATACCTCGCAATGTTAGAGAAATCTGGTTGCACTACGCCTAAAACTTAATCATCCACATCTAAACATTATCATGGTTTTGTTGTATTTTAAAACACTGTTTTTCTTATTTCCTGATTTTCATTTTTCAGGTCGATATTTGTAGAAATAAGCGAAATACATTTATAAAACAAAAAAGAACCGGTTAATGGCCTTGTGTCAGAACACAACAGGTTATTCTAACTTTGAAAAGTGTCATACAGTATTTGATTTTTACAAATACCTAAACCAATGGGCCTAAACCGTTGACCCCTGAAGTTATGACTTCTGAAGGCCTAGATTCGCTCGGCTGAAAAATGGTATTTTATTAGCTAAAATCATTGTCTGTATTCATAAAATAAGTCCTCACGGGTGTAAAATGATCTGTGCCAATGATCTGATTTTAAGAAAGATCATTTCTTATCTTTATTTGCATGGGACCAAGGAGGCTTCCGTGTCGTTCCGCCATCTTGAAAAAGAGCAGAGAGGGACAAAAAGCGCTAGCCTAACTCAACACGTTTCATCATCAACACTACTATAGTCAACCACCAAATTATGACTTAAACACGTTTTAAGTATTACATTAAAAAGGCGTCATTGACAAAAATTGTAATTCTGAATTAAGTAATAATTATAACAAAAAGTTGAAATTACAGTTATGACTATGCGTCATAATTATGAGATGAAATGATGATGTACTAAATTGAAATTATGATAAAGTAAATGTTCCATAGTGAAATTTTCTGAATTCAATATAATTGTATTTGTGAAAATGATTCAGTACCGAATCTTCAATAAACTGCTTGTTTCTGCAGTTCGTGTAGGCCTCTAAGACTTGTAGGCCTCTAAGACTATGGATAACTAAAAATGATTATTGAATAACTTGAATTTTGTTGACAATGTAAAAAAAAATTGTCTTCCCATACCGGGAGTCGAACCCGGGCAGCCTGGATGAAAGCCAGGAATCCTAACCGCTAGACCATATGGGAGGCAATGATACTGCCCCGGCAAATTTGAAAGGCTGCACTGCACAGTACATTATAATGCAGGATCATACTTATGCCGAGCCGCGGGAGAAGGAATCCTCATCGCCTAAAAGCTAACATTTAATTTAGCGGTATGTAAATAAATATCAGGATAGCTTTTCCCCATGTGGAAAGATCTAATGAAGGAGAAAGACTTTGAAAGGGAAGTTGCCTGATTTCTTCTCGACAGGCAAGTCAAAGGTATGGTCTAAATTACAAGCTTTTTTCATTGCTTGGTTGTGTAAATCATTATATAGCTGCCATAACAGTACAAAAACATGTATCGTTAAACTCAATGAAGCGCTATTGGAAGCCATGTTGTCATAGCTTCTTGACACATTACGGCTACCGCAGTTGCAACACGCATTTGAAAAAGCGAGTAGATGGGAGAACCACTAGATGGGAGAAATTCTTTTGGGAGAACTAACTTGTAGTTGGGTCTTTAACAAAAAAACAACAAAAAAAAACAACAACAAGCCTCCACAATCGAGGAGGTCAAAGGGCATGCTTCCTGCTATAGATAGTATCATCAGCTCTCCCCAAAGTCTATTCATGCATGATCTTTGCCAGCAGACAGATTTTAAACACCGATTTTACACTTCTACATATATTTTGAGTAGATAACCGATAGTATATTCTCAGTAAAGGGTTTCACCCTGTGTGATTCCACACTGATTAAGGATAGTTCGGGGAATACAAGTTAAAATGATCTTATACGATCGTATACTTATACTTTGAATTATGACTGATAAAATTAAATATTCGCTCAAGACCAACTTTACTTATGCCGCGTCAGTGATTTTGCAGATGATACAACTTAGTCTAAATAAGAGCAATGTGGAGTCCTCGGATTTCTTAAAAACAACACAACAACAAAACATTGTGACAAACTTTGACAACATGTTGTATGGACAAAAGATCTAAGATGCCCAAGCACAGTTTTTCAACAATCAACAACTAAACGCTGTTTAGTAAAAATTCTACTTTAGGTTACCGTTAAACAAAATCATTACAGTAATCTTCTAAGAAAATAAATAGAAGATATGATTTTAATAAAACTTTAAAGATTTCTTTTAATTTTAAAATACCTTATTTAAACTTGTATGATTATGCTTTTAAATGAATTTAGTATAAACTCTGGATGTACTCTGTAAAAGGCGTTAGCAGACTAGATTTACTGTGACATTGTCCCCCGAGACTCATCTGGTCTGATACCCTGTTTCCTGAAGCTTCAGATCACACTGTGGTTTATCTCTGAAGGATCTGGGGCTGTAAGGTGTTTTTGTTTATATATTTATTTAGCTAAAACTTTGTTTACATTTTAGTAACATATGTTATTAATAATAATTTAATTTAAAATAGAGATTAGTTTATTTTTTAGAACCGTGTGTGTGCACAAAATGATATTAAATGATTTATTTATTTATTTATTTCATTTTGAAAATGTACAAATGTAGTTTTCTGTGTTTAGGTGTATGGTACAAAATTCATTATAGCTATGGAAAGCCCCCACCATAAAAATTGAAACCCCGCATGGACAAAAAAATGCTGATTGAATCTTTTCATATAAATGAGATTTAAAACGACTAAAAAGTACAGTTTTTCTACAATCTAAAGTTTTTGAACAGACAGACATTGTTTAATAACAATTATACTTTAGGTCACCATTAAACAAAATCATTACAGTAATCTTCTAAAAGATAAATAGAAGATATGAATGTATTCAAACTTTAAAGATTTTATTTAAACAGTCTTTTAATTTTAAAAGATCATATTTAAACTTTTACGATTATGTTTTGAAATAAATTCAGAAAGATGACGGCACGCTAATTTACCGGAACCTGTCACAGACACACGTACGCACACACACACACACACACACACACACACACACACACACACACACACACACACACACACACACACACACACACACAAACATACCATTTGTCTGGTGCTTCATGAAATCTTCAGTCAGCAGACTTAGATGAATTTTATTTTTATCTAAAACTGAAATTTCAGTAGATTTTTATTTTTTATTTTTTTATATACTTTTAAAGAACAGAATGTTTTTCAACTTTAGTTAAATTAGCAAGATAACCATTTTAATGTATACCCTTTTTTATGTAATATGATTTTTATTCTTTTGTTTATCAAAAACAATTGGATCAATAAGATATTTATTTTATAAGCATTTAATTATATACTTTTATAAAGAACTGAATGGTTTTCAACTTTAGTTAAATTAGCAAGATAGCTATTTTATTTTATACACTTATAGGCCTAAAGAACGGAATGTTTATGTAATATGATTTTTTTTATTCTTTTGTTTATCTAAAACTGAATTAAATGGTTTCAGTAGATTTTTAGTAAGATATTATTGCATATTATTTGTGTGAAATATAAAACATGATTAGGGTAACTCTCTTTTTCTCACTTTCACTGTTACCTCAGGAATGTGGAGGGGGTCATGTCAGAGGACACACACACACACACACACACACACACACACACACACACACAATTCAGAAAGATGACGGCACGCTAATTTACCGGAACCTGTCACAGACACACGTACGCACACACACACACACACACACACACACACACACACCCACAGGCACACTACTCTGGCTGGAGAGGCATTCAGAAAAACAGTGTTTTTGTTTTACAACTTTTAATAATGTATTGAATTTAAAAACATTATTACGACTTTTAATAAATGTATTAAATTTAATTAAAAAAATAAAATAAAATAAAAACAACATTTTATAAAGATATCATTTAAACTTTGAAATAAATTTTGCACTATTGTCTCATTCTGATCGCTGAATAAACCTAGGAGGAGAGAGAGAGAGAAACACTGACATTTATGTTATATTATTTTATAATCTTTTCATTTATACTTTAAAAGAACGGTATGTTTTCCACCTTGGTTAAATTATTTTATAATCTTTTCATTTATACTTTTTAAAGAACAGTATGTTTTCAACTCTTTTTTTTTGTGATAGGCTTTAGTATTTAGTAAAATCCTTATTCATTTTATTCTTTTGTTTCTCTAAAACTGAATTAAATGGTTTCAGTAGATTTTTGCTAAGATATTATTGTATATCATTTGTGTGAAATATAAAACATGATTAGGGACAACTCTCTTTTTTTTCTCACTTTTGCTGTTACCTCAGGAATGTGGAGGGATCATATCAGATGCTGACACATTTCCTAACAGCACTTGTGATGCCATATAGCCAGACACACATACACACAGAAAATACACCCAGCTTGTGTGCAAGAGATAATGGGTGTGTGACACAGTCTTCAAACTTTCTGTCAAAACCACATGATCTACAACTAGCTAGGACGATAGGGCAAACCATAACAACATATGCCGGAAAGACACCGGTAGATAAAAACAACATATGCGGTAGATAAAACTGTCAAAACGCATGATCGAACGCTCGATATGACAATTCATATCCATATCTATACACGACAGAAAGGGCGGGACAGCTCAACGGACAACCGGAAGGGCGGTGACCAGATGTCTTATCTGTGGGCGGGACCGGAAGTCATCAATCATTTTGACAGGTGCCATAGGGTTATCACTACTACTGACAATCAGCAGATAAACAGAGGAGTGTTTATCACTGAAACTTCAGCATGAGAAGAAATCATTTTAAGAGAGAGGGAGCATGACAGACCCTGGAGAAGAGCAATAAATAAAACACGTATAAGGGTTTTGAGATCTTTTATTCTTTTTATATTTGAGTATTTTTATGGTTCTTTTGTGTTCAATCCAAGGATTTAGCTTTATATCTTAATGTTTCAATGTAAGTTAATTTTGAATATTAGATTAGATTAGTTTAGATTTTGTTATTTTTGCCTAAAGAAATCCTGATGTTGTTCTTTGACTTGTTTCAACACACCAACTTGATCAGAAGCTCCACCCTCTTACAACACTAACCAGGAAGAGACTGACTTGTTATTTCTCTTTTCTGCCATACTGACTTTGTCTCGACAAAAGCAATAAAGAATCAGCGATCAGTGGAGTACGAAGGGGAAAACTTTACAGAAAAATTTGAGAAGTTTGTTACTGAACAAGTTTGTTTCTGATCTTTGTGATTCTCATGGTGATTCATTTTTTAAACCGTCGATCAGAAAGTGAAAGTAAAGTTTAGATTGCTGGAGCTCAAACAGTGAAAATGGCTTCAGCAGCTGGAGATGATTATATTTGTCCTGTGTGTCGTGAAATCTACAAGGCTCCTGTTATTTTATCCTGTAGTCACAGTTTCTGTAAAGAGTGTCTTCAACAGTTCTGGAGAACCAAGGAATCTCAGGAGTGTCCTGTCTGCAGGAGAAGATCCTCAAGATCTGATCCTCCAGTTAGTCTTGCATTAAAAAACTTGTGTGAGTCGTTCCTGAAGGAGAGAAATGAGAGGCGTTCATCAGGGTCTGAGGAGATCTGCAGTTTACACAGTGAGAAACTCAAACTCTTCTGTCTGGAGGACAAACAGCCTGTGTGTATCGTGTGCAGAGATTCAGAACAACATGACAATCATAAATTCAGACCCATCAGTGAAGTGGTTTCATCATATAAGGTAAGACAAATGTTTCTTGATTCACACGTTAAGAATCATAACGAGTCACAAACACTGATCGTTCCAGTTACTAACGTAACCTTGGTCCTGATGAGCAAAGATCTGTGTGCGCAGAGTTCCTCCTTCAATTGGGCTAAAAGCGGTCAATCATTGAGGTAATTCAGGAGGTGAACTCCCATCTGTCTCAGGGGTAGAGGGCCGCATCCACGAATATCATAAAAGTACGCAGAGCAAGAGACAGTCAGAATGGTAGGACTGTATTATTTTGGTAAGCCCCCTCGAACGTGAATCTCAAGAACTGTGATGAGAGGCTATCTGGATATGAAAGTATGCGTCCTTCAGATCCACTGATAAAAAACAATCAGATCTGAGACTGAAGTGTTAGTCACACTCCTGAAGCAGGGGAGCCTGCGAGAGAACTGGAGCGAGTAACTCCGTTTGATTATTTCTAAAACCCAATCTGACATGCCGGTAAAAGCTTCCCAAGCCTGGCTCTGGGCGGCGAGGGGTTGAAGAGTCGCAGCTGTGGTGGGGGGGCTGATGATTGCAATAGGATAATGAAGAGGAGGAATGCTCTTTGCAAAAGGTGTTTGTTTGTTCATTCCATATAAAACTAATAGTCCTCATTTCATTGCTTGAGTCATTACATACAAAAAGGTTGAACTAGTTGTCAAAATCTGTCAAGCAAATTTTACACATTTTTAAAAAAAAAATTTTTCCTGAATTGAACAATTTCTCTCAGATGAATCTCAGCTTTCACTGATGAGGAACGTCTGGATGTGCATGAATGATTACAGTACTATGTATTTTGTATGTTCAGTTCCAATATGTACTGCAATATTGTGTACAGTTGTGCTCAGCTCTACCCAGAGGGAGTTTATGTTTGTTGTAAATAAGGGTGTATTTTTTCTTTTGCACAATGCTGTAAACAAATTAGAATTGCAAAGAGCATATGCAGTAAAAATGTGAAACATACATATTCAGTGTCTTTTACTCAGTTACCTCACTAAATACAGTAATGTGTAACTTTACTGTATTTTTCAAATGGCTGTGCAAATAGTATATAGTGCTGTCTTGAGCATTTCCAGGTAGTGTCACCAAGATCTGACTTTTTTTGCATTGGAAAACATTTACAGAGTAAACTGTCATAATGAAAACATGACAAAGCCATTTGACTATCTTCTTCATAAACAATGGTGTCAGGACTTTTCATCTTGATGACACTGACACAGGGCCGGCCCGAGGCATAAGCGAACTTAGCGGCTGCTTGGGGCCCCCTCGCCACCAGGGGGCCCCCAAGCGAGTTTTTTTTTTTTTTTTTTTTACATATTAATTAAATTAAACAAGTGACATAAATTAATGAATGGATTAATAATTCAAGACAAGAAAATTCTGATTTCATGATCAATATACCTGCCTACAACTGCTGCTGTGGCTGCCAGTGTTTGAGTCATATGCGCATAACCTCGCGTGCATAGAAAATTTGTGCGCAAAGTCACGGTAATGTTAAGCCATTTCACACAAATTTGATTTGATCAATGATTTATCCTTTAAATTTAATGATATTCAGAACAGAACAAGAATAAAAAAATAACTATAAACAAGCCAAAACAAAATAATTTAAAGCGAAAGTGAAAGCGGATCTCTCTCATTAGAATCAAACTGTTTCAACATTCGCGATGGATTTGGATGGTAAACTATTCTTTATTATAGGCTTCTTTGTACTTCACCCACGTTCCAATATCGAGGGAAAAAATCATCCTCTTCACAAGCGCAAAAATGTGCTTGAAATCCAATATCGAGGGAAAAAATCATTCTCTTCACATGCGTAAAAATGTGCTTGGAAACATCACAATGGAGCGGTGCTTAGGCTACGCAGCGCTGAATGGTACGAATTGTAGGCTACTACTGACTATTTAAAAAGAGCAGTGTAATTTTTACATGTTAGTTTGACTATTTTATTATTATATTTTATTACGGCTATAACGAACAGGCTGCGATGTCAAGATTGCAGTGCTGGAATATGTTGTGTGTGTGTGTGTGTGTGTGTGTGTGTGTGTGTGAGGCGCAGGCGCGATCGAACAGTGGAAACATAAACACATACTCCGTCATGTTCATATAAGACATCATTCAAACTGCAAAGGGTTGCAAAACGGTGGAGGATATTTTGCAAATAATTTTTTTTTATATATGTATTTTGACAGTTTGTTTTCAGAAGTTTCAAAGAGTTAGTAAAAGAGTAAAGAAAAAGTTAAAACATTTTTATTTAAGTATCTATTTTTTATTAAGTAGGCTATTTATTTTGTATTAATACATAACCTCATTGTATTAATTTATAATGTAACATTATAGAGTGACATTGTGTCAATAATCGTCAAGCACAGGTGACTCCGCGTGGTGGGAGGGGGCCCCCAAATCAAATTCTGCTTAGGGCCCCCAAAAGGCTCGGGCCGGCACTGCACTGACACTGTCATTGACGTGAATACTTGCGTTTGAGGAGTGAGCTCTCCATTTTGAGCAAGTGACACGCTTTTGCAGGTTATCAACTAGGTTTTGCAGTTTGTACTAATTGTTTTGAGAACTGCATTAACTGTTGTGCAAATGTAAATAGTGATGTGAGAAATGCACCAAAGCGACTGAGAAAAACTGTAATAACTACGGGGGCAAATACATTTTCACGCCGGCCCAGTTGGTATTGGAGAACTTTTTTTGTTTCAATAAATAACATTATCATTTACAAACTTTACTTTGTGTTTACTCAGGTTGCCTTTGTTTTATGGTAGGTTTAATTTTCTGAATCAATTTAGTATGAGATGGGGGCAAATACTTTTTCACTGCATTATATGATCATATATTGAACTGTATTGTCTTCTCTTCACTGTAATCTGGTGTTTTAATGTATTTTTGCTCAATTCTAGGAGGAGCTCAATACAGCACTGGAGTCCTTACAAGAGAAACTTGAACACAATGAACAAATGAAAGCAGAGTTAGAGAAAACAGTTCAACACATCAAGGTGAGGAAACAGAAACGAGAGTCATTTTCATTACAGCTGTTGGATCACTATATACAGTTATGATTTGATATAATAGATTCCAGTTTATTATTTCTGTAAATGACTAGCAGCAATCTTCTTCTGGATCCGTTTTATGTCGGGTATCTGAGTTTATCTTGGATATTAAAGGCACAATATGTATCTTTTTTTGCTTTAAAAATAGCAAAAATCACTATATCTATGTTATATATTTTTTTTAGTTGTGTACTTACATTATCCCGACTGTTTCCAACAACTTTCAAACCAGGAGAAATTTGTAATTTAATTCGAAGACACGTACCGTTTCTTTATTTCCGTTTTTTCGCCGTCAATGGCGTCATATCCGCGTTCTCCCTGGTTTCCGCTCGTACTGCCATGGCAACCAGAGCCCTCTGATAGTAACCAAAGCGACTGACGTGGACCACCGGAGTTCGCAATGTCTATTTGCACGCTGTTGTTGTTTCGTTCAAACATTATGGACCATGGCAAGCAGACTTTGGATAAAAAAGGAGAACTAAAACGAGAGTCAATATCAGCGCTGTGTTTTCGAGATGCCGAGAGCTCCCATAGACAGTATATAAACGAGAGCTCCACGTCCGAGACTTCGACCGCTCCTACATGTACTTTATTAAACAGGTGAGCACATTTACATAAAACTAATCAATGTTATATAGTTCAACAATGATAAAATGTCAGAATATGATCTGTATGTTATTCTAATGTTGATCTAGTTTACTGCTAGTCTCATACAGACAAACTAACATATAACGTTACAGTTCAACACATTGAAATGCAGTTTAGTGTGCTAATGTAATGTTAGACCAGGTGAAACAGCACTGCGTTACCTCACAAGTTTAATTTGTCTAATAAACTGACCTGTGAGTAGTAATTCTGCGTGTAGTTCGGTAGAATGAAATGTCCATATTCCTTTTATATCCGCGGGACTCGCGTCGCGTGTGGAGCTGATAGCTGTCTCTCAGCAATCCCGAACTGCTTCATATCACAGTCATGATAAAAGCATCGATGTATTCAGTCATCCATAAACATTATTAGATCGGTCGGCATGACGTTGACGACAAGATCCATAATTCTTAGCAAATGTTGCGTCATCAAACTACGCCTTTGTTATTGTAAAGAGGTTAGCGACCCCTAGTGGAGAAAAAATTCCATACTGTACGTTTAATGATGTGTGTCGATTGAGATGATTGGAGTGAATGTGCTTTGATTTCAGTCTCAAGCTGAGCACACAGAGCGTCAGATTAAACAGCAGTTTGAGAAGCTTCATCAGTTTCTCAGAGATGAAGAAGAAGCTACAGTCACTGCACTGAGGGAGGAAGAGGAGCAGAAGAAGCAGAGGATGAAGGAGAAGCTGGAGGAGATGAACACACACATCTCAGCTCTTTCACACACAATCAAAGACATGGAGGAGATGATGAAAGCCAATGACGTCTGCTTTCTGAAGGTCTGATTTCAGATCATTGGTTGATTGATTGATGATTGATTGAGTTCTTGATGATAAATGGTGTGTTTGTTCTGCAGGAGTTTCCAGTCTCAATGGAAAGGTGAGTGATCTGCTCCTGTCTCTGGTCTCTCTGGTTCTGATCCAAAGCCACTGCAGTTCTGACTCCTGAATGTTCTTCCAGAGTCCAGAGCTCACAGCCGGATCCACAGATGGCTTCTGGAGCTTTGATTCATGTGCCACGATACTTGGGCAACCTGCCGTTCAGAGTCTGGAAGAAGATGCAGGACATCGTCCAAAACAGTGAGTCTGACTGCAGGAGATCTGAGCTGGACATGATGGATGGGTGGAGAGTTAGAGGTTCTGCATGACAGAGATGTTCAGCATGTTCTGTTTGCTAGCATTAGTCAAAGGAGCCAACCACCATGTCTCTGTGATGTTCTGGTGCAGAGATGTAGGTCTTGTTGAACAGTTGCTAGGGTACTCTGCTTAGTTGCTAGGGAGTGGCTTGACAGCTGCCAGTGATGTTACTTCAAAGGCTGCTTGCCAGTATGAATGATATAAACCAACCGCAACTCCTCTATGACATTCAGATTACAAGATATCCCTCTTTGGATTTGGGTTGCTAGGGTGCTCGACAATGGTTGCTAGGGCGTGGCTAGGAAGTGTTAAATGTGATTTGTGTTTGTAAGCAGTGATGCTTTGCCTTCAATAATAATAATAATAATTTATCAAGTCAACATAATAAGTCAAACACAACAGACAGTCATAATAAACTAATTTAAAACAAAACAGACTATAAGAGCCAATAAAATGATGATCAGATGCTGAAGATCAGACACACACTTACAGTTCTTCATCATCAGTATAAATCTCAACAGATCTCATTGATTTATTGTTATTTAACTTTCCCAAATTATCAGTTTCTCTTGATGGACACAAATGTCTGAATCTCATATTTAATGTTTGTAGTTGATTCAACGTCACACAGGCACTTTTACCAAAGTAAAAACACAGTAAACAAAACAAACTTCCTAGAAATCCAACACAGAGCCGCGCTAAAATACTGGGAAAAGTAAACACTCACAGACTGATGATCTCTCCTGTTGTTCGACTGCTTCTTCATATTTAATGTTTGTAGTTGATGCCGTTAAACGCTGATGATAAAAACGAGTGTGAAACTAATAACAGCACTGACAGTGATCAGAGGAACATGTGTTTGATCAACAGGACGAGTGTCATAATTCATAATAATCTGTGTTGGGTTCACTCTTGATCATTATATGAAGATCAGAATAAAAGCTTCTGTTGATTGTGTCTCATCAGCTCCTGTGATTCTGGATCCAAACACGGCTCATCCACGTCTCGTCGTGTCTGATGATCTGACCAGTGTGAGACTCAGCGGGAACAAACAACCTCTTCCTGATAATCCAGAGAGATTTGACCGGACTCTCTGGGTTCTGGGTTCAGAGGGTTTTAACTCAGGAACACACTGCTGGGATGTGGAGGTTAAAGAGAGTTCAGACTGGAGTCTTGGAGTAACTTCAGAGGACCAGAGGAAGGGATTATTTTTCTTCGGCATTGATTATAAAGGGAACACTGATTTCTTCGACACTGATATCTGGAGTGTGTGGTATCATCATAATCAGTGCGCTATAAATTCTGGTTTTCGTGTTAAACAGAAGCTTGATCGTGTGAGAGTGAATCTGGACTATGACGGAGGAACGGTGTCGTTCTCTGATCCTGTAACTAACACACATCTACACACATTCACAGCCACCTTCACTCACACACTCTTTCCATTCTTCTATTGTTTTGACTCTCTGAGGATCTTACCGGTCAATAGTCAGTAAACGTCACTCCTGTAGATCTGGATCTTCCTGCTTTCATCATGTTTCCAATATTTAATCCATATCACATGAGTAAGAGTGCTGTTGATCTGAATATCAGTACGGTGGCTGTGATTGGGCCGTGATGATCACATGACTGATATCCAGCACTACAGCAACACTCAGATCAATAAACAAGAAGTTTTCATTTATATTCCACTTCACAGAATTAGACCGATTAGAGGCCGTTTTAGCATTCATGTTTTCAGGATAATTGACATTTACCCGATTATTTCAGTCAATGTGTGTTTATTCATTTCTAACTTTTTTGCATCATAATTATATATGATTATATTCCATATTTTTTTCTTGTATTACATCAAATCACTGAAGCAGTAAATTCTGCACATTCTCAGTGTTTGTTCAACATGAGACTAAATGAATAATTATTTCAGTTATAGAGGAGAAATGATCATTTGTTCATTGGAATAAATGGATGTAAAAGGTTCTTGCTGAAAATCTTGTGTTTTAAATAAATAAATAATATGTGATTATGTGATTTAATGCTCAGAGTGAAAGATTAAATGTTTGGGATGATAATTAGGGTTTAAGTCGTGGAAACAATACTTTACAGACGTAACATGTTTATTTGACCTTTCTTTCTGCCTTTATTGGAAACTCCTTCAGTCTTCCTTCGTCTGACAGACGCACATCTGTAGTTTTGACGAGCGGCAGAGATTTACATGGCGCTGTTTTCCTCATCCATTTCAAACATGTTATTATATATTATTAAATTGTATACAATTATTTTTATGGTTTTTTTTGTACTTCATTATAAAGACTATTTAGATCAATTCTTGATCCAGCAATATTCAGAAACGGCTATTTTTCTGCTTAACTTTTTTTAGATTATAAAAAACAGACTAAATTACAAAAATAAGGAAGAATGATGTTTGAGAGGTAACATGTATTATTCTTACCAATAGTGATAAAATAATTTAATATACAATTTAATTAAATGAATATTATGAACCTTTTTAACGGTGCTTTAACGGGATCAACAAATACAGCTTCTGTCATGTGACACCATATTTATTTGCTTTAAAACGTCTCCGGTTACTATCGTAACCTCGGTTCCCTGAGAGGCGGGAACGAGACATTACGTCACTGACGTATATGGGAACTCCTTCCTTCTCCATTTTCACTGAAATCTTATAGGCTAACGCCAGCTGGAGACAGCTGACCAATTGACGCGAACATGCAAATGCTGACCGGTCCGCGGGCAGTATAAATAGCAAGGGCGCGACAATACATCAGAATCAAGACTGAACGCTAGCACAGCTGATCAAACGGCGAGCACGACGGCTGACGTAATGTCTCGTTCCCGCCTCTCAGGGAACCGAGGTTACGATAGTAACCGGAGACGTTCCCTTTCAAGGCGGTCACTTCGACATTACGTCACTGACGTATATGGGAACTGTATAGAATCCCGCCGTGAGCGCAGTGAAGATAAGCCCTGAACGGGGTCAAGCTACACTCCCACGAGAGACAACAGTTCTAAGCCAGCAGCGCCGCTAGGAGCACTCGAACTGATAGGCGAAACTAGACCAAGAAACGTCTGTTCCGACCTTACCAAGTTGCATATCCAATGCAATGAAGCGAAGGCTGCACTGGACAGGGCAGCACAACACCATAAGCACTCAAACACAAGAGTTAACACAGTGTCGACGGCAATAGCGGTGACAGCTGCATAACCTTATAGCCATACACAGGGTTAACAGTACATTGAAAACTACTGCGTAATGCAGAACAGCTATGTAACATTATAGTCATAACACAGAGTTAGCAGTAATGGTAACTCTGCATAATGCAGACTACTGCACAGCTGGTGGTAACAGTTCATGAGTACATGAATAAAACTCACCAAACCCACGACGCTATAGGCAGTGCATCAAACTTGAAACCCTGGCGAACATGTTCTGAGAAGACGGCCAGCATACCTAAATCCCGTAGGCATTAAGCCAACATTGCAAGCGTCGAATTCAGTGAGAAAGTCTCAGTATAAAACAGCACGTCCCTAGTACCATCCACCAAGCACACAAACAGCTAGTCAGACTGCTGCCTAGTGATCCACGCACATCTGCAAAGCCCTTACAGGGCCAACAGCACTCTGAGCATCGGCATCATGCGAGGCTGACGGCTCAGCAGAAGGCGGGCAGGGATCAATCTGTGCTCTGAACGGTGTAAGCGACTTCGGAACGCAGCTTGGTATTGGACTGAGAGTGACACTGCAGTCACCAGGTCCGAGACAACGCAAAATCTTTCACTTAGAATGAGCGTAGGTCTCCAAAGTGCTTCGCTGGGGCGAGAGCAGGTGGAAAGGCCATCTAAAGGAGAGCTCTCAGCACTTATTAGTGTGAAGTGTCTTGCTCAACTAAGGACCCAGCAGCGGACACACAAGAAGGTTCCACAGCTTGGGGCTGGGGTGCCAATCGTCTGTAGAAGCAGGACCTTCCTGAGGGGGATTGTCATGGGGGAGCCCCATAACTCTCTCAGGTCCGTGAACCGGGGATGATTGGCCAGTAAGGGGGTCACGAGGAAACTGACACTCCCTTGTAGAACATAGCCGATGTTCTATAGCCGATGTACAGAAGTGCAAATTAACACATAACTGAATGTACACAAACACAGTGCTAGTGGCCGTAGCGACAACAACTGTGAATATACGCAGTTAGATAATAGCCCCATAATAGCATAGCACCTCAGTAAGTACACAAACACAGTCGTAGCCGTAGCTAGAACTGTGAGTATACGAGGTAGTAAAGATAATAAAAGAATCACTTTATGTTGATGACTTAATCTCAAGTGCAAGTGATGTCGAAAATGCCTTCTCCATAACTACTGGTGCAAGGGAGATTATGTATGCAGCTGGCATGGACC
Organism: Leucaspius delineatus; assembly: GCA_023718395.1. NCBI lineage: Eukaryota > Metazoa > Chordata > Actinopteri > Cypriniformes > Leuciscidae > Leucaspius > Leucaspius delineatus. Next base: position 1,740,328 of record CM043370.1, read on the forward strand.
TTTGCAAGTGGACAACCAACTGTGCTGCATTGAAGGAGAAATGGAAGACCACAATGAGTGAACCTGCAGAGGAGACAGAAACGCATGGATCAGTGCTGAAGGTACTAGGCTTGGTATGGAGAACTAAAACAGATGAATTAGTCTTTGACCTGACTGCATTGCTGGATGCTGTAGCTAAAAGAGAGAATACTAAAAGAAGTGTTCTAAAGCTTGTATATTCGACCCAATAGGCTTTCTTACCCCATTCACTGTGCGAGTAAAATGCCTTTTCCAAGAGATGTGGATACGAGGCCTCGGCTGGGATGAGGTGCTGCCCACAGATCTTGCACAAGAATGGCAAGGATGGTGTGCAGAACTTCCACAGATCCACCACATACACATTCCTCGATGGTATGGAATAAAATCAGTGCACAGACACAACGCACATCAACTCCACGTGTTTTGTGATGCAAGCGAGAAAGCTTATAGTACTGTCGCTTACCTGCTGCGAGTAGCTGATGATGGAGCAAAGACCACATGCCTTGTTGCTTCAAAGTCCAGGGTAGCCCACCTGAAGAAGATCTCACTACCTCGTCTTGAGCTGATGGGAGCAGTGATTGGAGCAAGACTAGGAAACAGTTTGTTAAAGCCTCTGAGTATGGAGCTCCATCAAGTTCATATGTGGACAGATTCGATGATTGTGCTGCAGTGGATTCGCAGTCCAGCTCACAAATGGAAACAGTTTGTGTCAAATCGAGTGTCAGAAATCCAGTCTTTAACCAATCCTGCAATGTGGTCTCACTGTAAAGGCAAGTTCAATCCCGCAGACCTTCCCACCAGAGGTCAGACTGCAGCTAATCTGAAGGAAAGTGAACTGTGGTGGAAAGGACCTTCATTTCTGACTGCACCGAATCTATTGGAAGAGAGCGATGAAGATCAAAGCGATGAAGATGTGACTAGTGAGCTAAAGCAAGGTCAGCAGATCATCGTGCAACTCAGTAGCGGCAGTGACGAAAAGGGAATGGAACCTGTGCTGGATTTACTGAAGTACAGTAAGCTGAAGCGAGTTCTGCGAGTCACCGCTTGGATCAAGCGGTTTGTGCACAATGCAAGTTCAAGCTCCAAGATGCGAGGTGAGTTGACTGCTGCGGAAATGTTTGAGGCCGAGAAGTACTGGATAAAGGTGACACAAGATAGCAGCTTTAGTCATGAAATCAATTTGCTGAAAGCTGGTAAGACCCTGAACGCAGATTCAAAAATCAGAGACTTAAAACCTTTCCTTGACGAAGATGAATTGCTCTGTGTTGGAGGCAGACTGCAACAGTCAGACTTCAGTTACAGAGAAAAACATCCATGGATTCTGCCCAACAAAAACCGATATTGTGAGCTGCTGGTTCAGCACAATCATGAATTTATCATGCATTCTGGTCTGAGAGACACACTAGTACAAATTAGAAGTAGATACTGGATTTTGCGAGCCAGACAAATTGTGAAAACTATTCTGTCAAAATGTACTGTGTGCAAAAGATTTAAAGCAAAGCCCGCACAGCAGGACACTGCTCCATTACCACGAGACAGAATATCAGAGATCCCCCCATTTGAAGTAACTGGCATAGACTTTGCAGGTCCACTGTATGTGAAGAATGATCGTGCACTATGCAAGGCTTATGTTGCTCTGTTCACATGTGCTGTCACTAGAGCAGTGCATTTAGAGCTGGTTTCAAGTCAGTCAACAGAAAGTTTCTTGTTAGCACTCAAGCGATTTGTTTCCAGAAGAGGGCTGTGCAGGGTCATCTATTTGGACAATGCCAAAACCTTTAAAAGAGCAAACCAAGACCTTAGTGAGCTGTGGAAAGCCATCAAAGATCCACAAATTCTGGAATACTTCTCAGGGAAGGGCATCATTTGGCATTTCATTGTAGAACGAGCAGCCTGGTGGGGTGGATTTTGGGAGAGGCTTGTAAGGTCTGTGAAAACGAGCCTGAGGAAGGTGCTAGGAAAGGCATCGCTCACCTTTGAAGAAATGTCTATACTCCTTGCAGAAGTAGAGGCCACACTGAATTCCAGACCCCTCACCTTTGTCCACAATGAGCTTGATGAGCCGCAGCCACTAACACCAGCACACTTCTTGGTGGGTGAACGACTCACTTCACTGCCTCCAAACCCATTTCCGGCGGACTATGATAATCCCACTGTGAGTAAAGAGGATATGACAAAAAGGTGGAGATACAGGAACCGACTCATGACCAACCTGTGGAATAGCTGGAGGAAGGACTATCTACTGGACCTGAAATCTGCACATTCCTGCAACACACAGAAACCTACTGAGTTGAAGATGGGTGACATTGTTCTCATAGGAGATGCCAACATGCCGAGACAAACCTGGAAATTAGGAAAAATTGAAGAGCTGTTCCCAGGCCGAGATGGCAAAGTTAGATCCTGTGCTGTTCGCACATCCACAGGGACTGTGTTAAAGAGACCCATTCAATTGCTTTACGCATTAGAGATTTAAATTGATGAACAGTTGTTCATGGGGGGAGGATGTTGTGAATTAATTAGAATAGAAATGTTTGATTAATTATCTTTAATAATAACAGAAACAGTTTCGTCATTTATAAGGTTGTTCAGCTTTAAGAAAAGTCTACCCATAATGCATAGTGGGCGAGAGCGCGCAGATAGAAAAAAGATAGAGAAGAGAAGTGAGATTGATTCCATGTGTGTGCGCTGTATCTGTGTAATCCTGTTCAAAACCTCAGTAAACAGTTCGTTTATTTTAATTCAAGTCGTCAGTGGTCATTACTGCTTGTTAAGGAAGAAAAGACACAATACCATCTGTTAAAATGGCAAATATATCAGATGTATGTTGTTTACCTTTTGGTGCAGGTGAGGACACATTCGAGCTGCACGCGGTGCAGTCTGAGCTAGAACCTGTAGAGAAGCAGATCCGCGACCTTTTAGAGAAACAAGCTGAGCTGAGAGACCGGCGTTTAGCTCTTGAAACAGCACGCTCCGATGCGTCGATGAAAGACCGGCGTTTAGCTCTTGAAACATCACGCGCCGATGCACACAAATCAGTGAGTAACATTAGCAATCCGCTCACCCCGACCTCGTCTACTCCGTGCATTTCTCAGCATTGGTCCCGAGCGCCCAGGTCACGATCAGCCATGGCTTTATTCACTCCGGCTCCGACACGCCACCACGAAGCCTGGGTGGTTCCGCAGTGGAAGACGCGGGCCAGGACCAGAGCAAGAATCTCTCCGCCCTTCCTGGTTTTCGAGATCTCCCCCCAGAACTGCTTCTCCCCTCTTCGCGAAATGGAACGCAATGCGGTGATCATCGGCGATTCCATCGTCCGGCATGTCCACGCTACGTTAGGTAAAAGTAAGGTGCGTAGTCACTGCTTTCCTGGTGCTCGTGTTTTCGATATCGCTGCGCGGGTACCCAAGATCTTGAACGGTGACAAGCGCGTTGGAGCTGTCGTGCTGCACGCGGGAGTAAACGATATCAGGCTGCGGCAGACGGAGGTTCTGAAGAAAGACTTCAGGAGCCTGATCGAGACGATACACAGCACATCATTGTGTCTGGACCGCTTCCCACGTACCGACAAGGGCATGAAAAGTTCAGTAGATTATTCGCGCTAAATGAATGGTTAATGTCATGGTGTAATGAGCAGAAACTGCTCTTTGTAAATAATTGGAATCTGTTTTGGGAACGTCCTAGGCTCTTCCGTGCTGATGGCTTACACCCAAGTAGTAAACGGAGCAGATCTTCTGTCTGATAACATCTCCAAGATGTTAAATACCGTTTGACTAGTAACCAAAAGTCCAAATTACAGTCTCTGCTGCACCAACTTAATTGATATAAATACTAGTGTAGAACATTGCATAGAAACTGTGTCTATTCCTCGTTTAGTGTGATCAAATGATAAATTTACTGCAGGATCTAGGAAAAATCTAATTGTTATTAAAACAGAAAATCTCGCTATTAGTGAACAAAAACAATTTCTAAAGCTAGGTCTTCTAAACATTAGATCACTCACACCTAAGGCAGTTATTGTAAATGAAATAGTCACAGACAATAGCATCGATGTACTTTGCCTTACTGAAACCTGGCTTAACCCAAATGATTATTTCGGTCTTAATGAGTCTACTCCATCAGGGTACTGTTATAAGCATGAGCCCCGTCTGATTGGTCATGGCGGTGGTGTTGCAACAATCTATAGAGATATTCTTAATGTTACCCAGAAAACAGGTGACAAGTTTAATTCGTTTGAAGTACTTGTATTAAATGTTACGCTCTCAGATGTAAGAAAAAAATCCCTATTATCTCTAGCTTTGGCTACCGTATATAGACCACCAGGGCCTCTGGTTTCAATAGATCTGATTTTCTCTCAGATCTATTGGTCAACGTCGATAAAGCATTAATTGTTGGAGATTTTAACATACACATAGATAATTCAAATGATGCGTTAGGGGCTGCGTTTACAGATTTATTAAACTCCTTTGGGGTCAAGCAAAACGTCACTGGTCCCACTCATCGTCTTAATCATACACTCGATTTAATTGTATCATATGGAACCGATCCAACCAATATAGATATCATTCCACAAATTATGTTTTATTAACCCTCTGGGGACCAAGGTGTTTTTGGGGCCCTTGAGATGTTCTGACATGCCTTGACATTTGTGGTTTTTTCAGTTATTTATAAACATGTTAATGGCTAAGGTGTAAATTCACTCTATATAGCACAAACAGGGCTACCATAATATGCGAGCAACGTGTATGTAGATGTTTGTATTTTTAAGAGAATAATGTTTATGCGTGGTTATTGGAAAAAATTCAAATGAAAGTTGCTGAATTAAGACCACAAAACACATATTAAATTAAAAAAATTATGTGAAAATAGTCTTGCTTTATCGTTCACAAAAAAAAATACATTGATTTAAATGGTGTAAAACAGGTTTTGCTTGGAAAACCATTATGCGAGGGGGGCGTGGAGGAGGAGTAGTTTGTCCCACCCACTCTGCATAATGACTCTGCCTAATGCCCATTCATTCAGGTGTGACACTGACTGAGCCACAATGCAAGGACAAAAGATGTAATTAGAAGAAGACTTATATTGACCATTTAAGATTTCGCTTACATCTCTCTTGTAAATATGTTTTGCTATTTTATTAAAAATGTTACAATTACAACAATAATTACAATTTCAACAATATTTCAAGTGTACTCTTTCTTTGTAAAAAAAAAAAAAAAAAAAAAAGATTACTACATCTAACATCTAACATCTTAGTCTATGACTTTATTTTTGACAAAAATAGTATATATATATATATATATATATATATATATATATATATATATATATATATATATATATATATATATATATATTTGATATATTATATATATATAACGTTAGATATGAGCAGAAATTGCTAAACAAAAGCTTTTTTGATGTGGCGGTATATTCTACAGTAGCCTAAAAACTGTACCCTAGTCTAGTCAACAAAATGTTGTCTTTCATACTTCGCCTGACTGTAATGTTGTTTTTATGAAATATTAGGGCATATAAATGCTAATTTGCAGTTTAATACGTTGCTTATACAAATACATTTTATTTCAACATATTCCAGTCGATTTTTACTCATCTCAGTAGGCTATAGCAAAGCAGTTTATTATTTTACACACAGACGCGCGATTCATATTTAGGCTAAACAGTCTTTACAAATATGTCCCCTTCATTCATCTCACAGAAAGGCGAGTCATATTATAGAAATGGGATTCATCTTTTTGCGGTTTACATAGGCCTACACTAACGTTATTCCATAACGTTATTCCACACGTGAGAAAAGAAAACAGCCTACCTCACTCCTCAGCGGAATCTGCTCCTCATTTCAGGAGATATTGCTCCTCATCAGCACTGTTCTGAGGAATCGTTTCTCCATAAGGTAGGCTATAATGTCTCAATCGCGAGGAGTCGCGACGCTCTTTGTTTACAGCTGATGTGGGCGTTTCACAGCTCTGAAATGGTTCTCAGAATTTGCGTTTGAATAGCACGCGCTCTCCGGGGCGTGGTCACATTACTGTGAATCATCTCGTAATGAGGTCGACTGGAGTCGCTCTCTTTTTATACAGATTACAGAAGCTGAGAATATTTGTTTTTTATATAAATTACTTCATTTAAAAGATGCGATCTCAAGCTTTATGCCCGTGGGTCTGTTTGCCTGTTTGACTGAATTTTCGCGGAGTTATAGATCATTTTCGAACGCGTTTCAAATGGGAGTTTACTGACAGAGAGAAGGCAGAAATCGCATCATGTTAATTTTTCTTTATTTGTCAAAAAGCAAAACACTTTATTTTTATTGTGAGTATACAGAAAAAAAATAGACACTGAACAGGATCAATTGATGTATTACACGAAAATGAAAGATCAAAATTAACAGAGCATTTAGTGTTTATTTTCATTGCTAAAAAAAAAAAACGAGCAAAACGCGCGGGCGCGTTTTTGGTCCCCAGAGGGTTAACAAGGTTCGGGAGGAGCACGTTCAGATAATTAACACAAGTGGAGAGCACTCAGCAATCAATGGTAAGAGGTGTATATATACTCAGCAGTCTCACCTCATTCCATTGACAGTTTTGCAGCATACTAGCAGCTATGTCTCAATCAAGCTCCTCTTCCAACGAAGACACAAACATCTCCAGGGATGCACCTTCGCACTCCGCCGATCCCACGGTCATCCCTCCTACGCCGGTCGTCGCACTTGAGCCCCCGGCTTCTCCACGCGGCCGCACACCGGCCCGATCAGCCCGGCGCTCAACAAGACGCCGAGACCAGTCTTCGCCGCCCCCGGCAAGACTCCCATCTTCTTCCCAGCTTCCTGCTCAGCTACTGTTCGGACGCTCTTGCTTACTGCTCCGCACTTTGCTCTATCGCTTTTACATTTTATCTCCTATTTTTTTTAATATTTTATTTCCTTTATTTTATTTCCTTTTATCAACTAATTTTAACTTCAGCAAATCAGCACAGTGCTCATACGACAAAGTTTGGATTACTACAAAAATTGAGAATTCTTTTACCCGACCAGCTTACATTCCGGGAAAGGAAAACACAACTGCCTACAAGGATAAGAGAAAATGCCTCTTCTGGAATCTACTTGCTGCACCAACTGCCACAGACTTCTACAAAGGATTGCAGTTCTTGAAACAAAGTTACTTACGGGACCACCAAACCAGACGGAGCACACAACAGAGCTTCGTCATGGACACCCTCAGCATACCAGTGAGTCCCATGAAATTAGTGCTCCTCGACAGGTAGAGAAACAAGCCGATCGACTTACAAATCGATGGCACAAACAGGGAGCGAGACCCAAAGGCACTCGAGACATCAGATTGTCACGAGCAACACATATTGCCGCAGTAGCATCCTCTACCCCAGATACAGCTCTGACAAGGATTGCAAACACTGGTCTACTACCACCGCCTATACATCTTGAGAACAGATTTGAAGTACTAAGGAATGTAAATGAGGAATCCCCAAACGTGATGAATGTGATCGAACACAGACTGAATGGGCCAGTGGCTAACACTGATGCTAACTGGCGCTCAAGGTCGAGCAGACAGCGGCACTCAGCTCAGAGCGCAGCCGAGCCCAGGACTCTGATAGTGGGGGACTCCATAATCAGAAACATTAGCAGCAGGGATACAACTATGTGCTGCCTTCCACAAGCAACAACTTCTGATGTAAACAGGGAACTTCAGAACATTCTGATGAAACATAAGACTGCAAATCGACTCATCATTCATGTGGGGAAGAATGATATTCATAAAGAGCAGTCAGAACTCCTTAAGAAGGATTTCCATGAACTTTTTGAAACACTTAAAAGACTGAAGGTCCAAACATTCATCAGTGGACTTCTCCCAGCAAGAGGAACAAACCGGTTTTCACGGTTACTTGGGCTTAATACGTGGCTGCAAAAAACGTGCAATATAAAAGCAGTGAACTTCATTGACAATTTCAATCTTTTCTGGAGTCAGAGACAACTGTTTCATCGGGATGGCCATCACCCAAACAAACTTGGTTCAAGAGTGTTAAAGGACAATATCTACTTCTCCCTCAATCATCCTTCTGTAGTGTGTGCCAATCCACTCAATCTGAACGGCACACACACACCTGGATACAGTATGAATGACCACGGGACTTCACTTCAGCAGCAAAATGGACATGATAACACCACTCCACCACAACAACCTCTGCTCACGGACACAATCTCAGCTGAGCCCTGCCCACAGAGCTCACCACAGACAGACATATCAGAACTGCTTGAAGTGAAGTCCCGTGGTCATTCATACTGTATCCAGGTGTGTGTGTGCCGTTCAGATTGAGTGGCACACACACACCTGGATACAGTATGAATGACCACGGGACTTCACTTCAGCAGCAAAATGGACATGATAACACCACTCCACCACAACAACCTCTGCTCACGGACACAATCTCAGCTGAGCCCTGCCCACAGAGCTCACCACAGACAGACATATCAGAACTGCTTGAAGATTCAACACCCAAGGACGACTTCCTGGAAAACAGCCAGGGAAGCCAGGACAGCATATTACAGCCTCCGATAACACCAGAGCAACAGCCCCTTTCACCAGACACGTTAACACTCTCCCCAGCATCGCCACTTCTGTGCTTCTCACAGAAAATGGAAGAACTGGTGCATACTGGAACCAGACTATCCCACTCTTTTGCTGCAAGCCCCCAGATACCAACCAAAAAAAGACAGGCACCATTACCACCAAAGCCTGCGGGCCCAGCTCGCCCTCCCCCTCCTGTGAGAGCTCTTCGGCCTCTGCCACAACGCCAGGGCCCACACCCTCCTCCATCTGCTCGAGGTGAACCAAAAACAACTGATACCAGCTCTCAGTGATATGTGTCGGGTCCCCGCTCTGATAACAGTAACTTTCTCAAATGTTTACAGAACAAACGGGAACCCAGTGTGCCGGTATCTTTCTCTATTGCTGTTCTATTACAAGATAGAAAGTCTAAGGCCTTCAATAGCCGTACAGCAAACCTAACTAATCTGGTGCCTATTACACGTCAAACTAAGATTGATGTGGGGAAAAGTAAGTCTGTTAAGTTAGCACTCTTTAACATCCGCTTACTTAAAAATAAATCACTTCTAGTCAACGACTTAATAACCACAAACAATCTGGATTTTATGCTTCTGAATGAAACCTGGCTAGAAGACAGCTGCAGTGCAACAGTCCTCAATGAAGTAGCCCCCCCCTAACTTTACTTTTATGAGTGTCTGCAGAGCTGGTAAGAGAGGTGGGGGTCTAGCTGCTCTTTTTAAAGATATCTATCAATGTAAGGAAATATCATTTGGGAATTACTTGTCTTTCGAATATCTGGGTATTGTGTTAAAAGGTGCTCCACGCATTTTACTTATCATTATTTACAGGCCTCCAAAATACTCTCCAGCCTTTGCTGAGGACTTTACAGAACTATTATCAACAATTAATCAGAGTTTGACTGTTTTGCCATTGCTGGAGATTTTAACATCCACATCGATAGTGCAGAAAACAACATGGCTAAAGAAATCAAAAGTGTTTTAAAAACTTTTGATCTGACTCAGCATGTACATGGACCCACACACAATCGTGGAAACACTCTAGATTTACTTATCAGTAAGGGTCTAAACATTTCATCGATTGTTATTAAGGATGTAGCTCTGTCTGATCATTTCTGTATTTTCTTTGATATATTGATCTCTCCTGCCATTGAAGCTAAATCTGTGTCTGTCAAGAAGAGATGCTTAAATGAGAACACCAGTGTACTATTTATGAAGGCTATATCCTTAACAGCAAGTATATCTGCTGACTCTGTTGATTTTCTCCTTGATTCTTTTAACTCAAAAGTTAAAAGTGTATTTGATGATATTGCTCCTGTCAAAGTCAGGAAGAAGAATGGCAGACAAAAAGCACCTTGGAGAAACTCAACAGCAGTGCAAAATATGAAAAGACAATACAGAAAAGCAGAGCGCATGTGGCGGAAGACTAAACTTGTAGTCCATTATAACATCTACAAAGACAGCATCCATGCTTTTAATATGGAACTAGGCAAAGCTAGACAGACTTTCTTCTCAAATATTATAAACAGTAATTTAAACAACACACGCACTCTTTTTGCTACTGTAGAGAGACTTACAAACCCCCCAAGCCAGATTCCCAGTGAAATGCTCTCAGACAACAAGTGCAATGAGTTTGCTTCTTTCTTTTCTGAGAAAATCAATAATATCAGAAAGGTGATCAGCACATCCTTGAGTTGCACTGAGGTCAGACAGATCAGACCACCTGAGAAAGTAGTTACTATGTCTGACTTCAAAGAAATTAATGGCAAAATTTTGGAAGAAACCGTACAGCACCTTAAAACATCAACCTGCGCTCTTGACACACTTCCCACATCATTTTTCAAAAGTGTGTTAAACAGTTTAGAAGCAGATCTCCTAGAAGTGGTAAATGTCTCACTTCTCTCTGGGAGTTTTCCAAACTCCCTGAAAACTGCTGTTGTCAAGCCCCTCCTGAAAAAGAGCAATCTGGATAAGACCATATTAAGCAACTATAGGCCGATCTCAAATCTTCCTTTCATAAGCAAGATCATTGAAAAAGTTGTCTTCAATCAGCTGAACAAATTCTTATGCTCGAATGGATACTTTGACAATTTTCAATCTGGTTTCCGACCGCACCACAGCACAGAGACAGCGCTCATAAAGATAATAAACGATATTCGCTTAAATACTGATTCAGGCAAAATATCAGTGCTGGTACTACTCGACCTCAGTGCTGCATTTGACACTGTCGATCATAACATACTTCTTGACAGGCTGGAAAACTGGGTGGGGCTTTCTGGGATAGTCCTAAAATGGTTCAGGTCATACTTAGATGGGAGAGGTTATTATGTGAGTATAGGAGATCATAAGTCTGAGTGGACATCCATGGCATGCGGAGTCCCTCAAGGCTCAATTCTTGCGCCACTCCTGTTCAACCTGTATATGCTCCCAATGAGCCAAATAATGAGAAAGAACCAAATTGCTTACCGCAGCTATGCAGACGACACACAGATCTACCTAGCCCTATCGCCTAACGATTACAGCCCCATTGACTCCCTGTGCCAATGCATTGACGAAGTCAACAGTTGGATGTGTCAAAACTTTCTTCAGTTAAACAAAGACAAAACTGAAGTCATTGCGTTTGGAAACAAAGATGAAGTTCTCAAGGTGAACGCATACCTTCACTCTAGGGGTCAAACAACTAAAAATCAAGTCAGGAATCAAGTCAGGAATCAGGAAGCTACGTAATATGCTATCAGTTTCTGATGCAGAAAAGTTAGTTCATGCGTTCATGACCTCGAGACTAGATTACTGTAATGATTTATTAGCTGGTTGTCCTGCATCCTCAATAAACAAGCTACAGTTAGTCCAAAATGCAGCCGCTAGAGTTCTTACTAGATCTAGAAAATATGATCATATAACACCGATTTTAACATCACTACATTGGTTACCTATAAAGTCCCATATTAACTACAAGGTATTGCTACTGACTTATAAAGCCCTAAACGGCTTAGCTCCAGTCTATTTAACCGATCTTCTATCGCCCTATAATCCATTGCGCTCTTTAAGATCACTAAATTCGAGGCTTTTGGTCATACCTAGGATATCCAGATCCACCAAAGGAGGGAGAGCAATTTCACATTTAGCTCCAAAACTCTGGAATAGCCTTCCTGATACTGTTCGTTGCTCAGACTCGCTCTCCCAGTTTAAAACTAGATTAAAGATGCATCTCTTCAGCCAGGCATTCGTATAATATTTTTAATCTTACAGTTAATTCCGGTCTCTAGTTCATAAACGCCAGAGGAGAACTGGCCCCCGACTGAGCCTGGGTTCTCCCAAGGTTTTTTTTTCTCCATTAGGTCATCTGATGGAGTTTTAGGTCACCATTAGGTCACTTGATGGAGTTTTTTGGTTCCTTGCCACTGTTGCCTTTGACTTGCTCAGTTGGGGATATTTTGGGGATATTTCATTTAATTTGATCAATCAATAAATTCCACTAGAAACAAACCTTGTTGTATTATTTTAATTTAATACTGTGAAGCTGCTTTGATACAATCTGTATTGTGAAAACTATTTTGCCCTTAATTTTGTTCACGCTCCCCTTACATCAAAGATACTGTGTTTTGCGAATTCTTAATTTTTTCCCCTCAACGACCGTTAACGATAGGCTGCTCAACACGTGGAATTGAGCTCTCCTGTGTGGCGTCGTGATGGAGGTGGACGATATCCCGAAATCTGAAAGTGTTAAACGTACGCATAATTATCCCAAAAGTGCCCATGATTTGGATTCATTGGATGTGTGTCTTACTGAGTCTCCAGCGGCAAGCCCTTTACTGAAAATGCGACGCCCCGCCGAAGATCCTTTAAATGCCGTTTTGCTGAAAGCAATAGAGAGACTGGGTAAGAAACAGGATGACTTTATGGAGAAACTTCTGGAGATCGAGAAATCGGTTGCATCCAATTCCACCCTCATATCCGATATCACAACATGGGTTGACGCCGTTGATAAAAAATCAGAGAATACAGCTGTTAAAACTGGTCAAATGGACTCCCAGCTGTCTTTTCTGGCTGCAGAAAACAAACGCTTATGGGATAAAGTGGATGAGCTGGATGTCTACAAGAGGCGTTGGAATCTGAGGATTTCGGGTGTGTTGGAAAAAGATGGGGAGAATGTCAAGATGGTAATAATGGACATTTTTCTTCAGGTGTCACCAGGCTTAGCAGATGTTCTGCAGTCTTCGATTGATGTTTCGCACAGGCTTGGCCCTAAACTGGGCAATGCACGCCCTCGCACGATAATTGTACAATTTCTCTCTCGATCTCACCGCGATCATATCTGGGCTGATGCAAGAAGATCAGAAGTGCTCAAACAGAAGAAGATTAGGATCTCAGAGGACCTGACGCAGAGGACAAAGGAAGCACGGAACAAGCTGTGGCCTTTGGTGGAGAATGCCCGAAAGGAGGGTCGCCGTGCTGGCTTCAGGGGGCCAAATGCTATCGTGGATGGAAGGAGGATTTCTGCGGACGATGTCTGATATTTTTTAGGACACTGGAGGTCGAAAACAAATGCCATGGATGTTCAATGCCGTTTTGACTGAAATGATTGGCGAAATAATTATTGACTTTCGCAAAACACTGACAAATACGTTAAAGCTTTAATATGTAACGTTAAAGGTAAGCAAATGAGGGGACATAACAGATAGCATAAACCGTTAGTGAGGGGTATGGATACGTTTCAAGTTTTGCACTTTAATTGTAGGTTATTACATTTCAAATCTTTGTTACGATTGTAGTTGTATAGTACTTTTTATTTTATTTTTCTTGTTTTGTTACTGTTCATATGCCGGTTAAATTGTCTTGTTTTTCTCTTAATGTACGGGGGATTCGTGATTTATCTAAACGCAAGGCCTTATTTTTATTTTGTACGTCACAGAAAAGGGATGTTTATTTTTTCCAAGAAACACATTCTTGTTATGAAGATGAAACCTTTTGGTGCAATCAGTGGGGAAGTAAGGTTTTATTTTGTCATGGTACTAATCACTCCGCTGGAGTTTTGATTTTATTTGACCGTAATTTTAGCGGCTCGATTCTGCAGTCCTTTTCTTCTGCCAAGGGTAGATGGATTATTGCTGTCATTCTTCTAGGGGATTTTTTCTTTATCTTGGTTAATGTTTATGGTTTTAATAATCATTTACAAAATAGCTTATTTTTTCAGGATCTGTCTTCTAAAATTCTTGATTTAAAAGGTAAATATCCATCTGCGGCAGTAATAGTTGGAGGAGATTTTAATGAAGCTCCTGACCTATGTCTGGATAGATTTCCCCCAAAACGAGAGTCATGCAGATGTTATACTATTATTAATGATTTTTGTAGTAACCTTTCACTTTTGGATGCTTACAGGTTTATGCATGATAAAGATTGTTTATATACTTGGTTTAGTAAAGATCTCTCGAGAAAATCGCGTATAGATTACTGGCTTACATCAGACTTTATGTCTTCTTTTATTAAGTCCAGTAGTATCTGTCCTGCTCCTCTCACAGATCATGCTTTTATCGATCTTATTTTATCTGATTCTGGTACTGGTTGTCACAGAAACCCTGGATATTGGAAACTAAATTGTTCTCTACTACAGATTCCCTCTTTTTGTTTTGGTATTAAGAGCATCATTGATGAATTTAAAGCAAAACCTGGTGTTTCAATATCTTCTAATTGGGAAATGTTTAAATATGAGTGTAGAAAATTCTCTATTCAATTTAGTAAACGGTTAGCTAAGGCAAAATCTTTAAAGTATACCTCTCAAATTTTAGGCAAGCCACAGACAAGTGAAGATGATAAAGTAAAACTGCACAACCTTAAAGAAGAATTAAATAACTTTTATGCAGAAAAGGCTAAGGGTGCTTTTATTAGATCCAGAGTAAAGTGGCTAGAATTCGGAGAAAAAAATTCAGCATATTTTTTTTATTTAGAAAAGAAAAGAGGGAAATCTAAGAAAATATTTTCTCTAAATATTGAGGGCAATTTGGTCACAGATGAAGCTAGTTTCTAATTTTGTTTCCAATTTTTATTCACAGCTTTATTCTTCTTCATTTAAACCTCAGTTTGCAAATAGTTTTTTTGAGAGGGTTCAAGCATTCACACCTATTATAAGTGATGGAAATCGGTCATCTTGTGAGATGGATTTGACTATAGAAGAGTTGGATATGATTATCCAGAAAGCCCCTTTCAATAAAAGCCCTGGTCCAGATGGACTGCCTTTTGAATTTTATAGGACCTTTTGGCAAGACATAAAAAAACTTGTTTTGGAAGTTTTTAAAGACTGTATAAAGAAAGGTGAATTAACTGAGTCCATGAAGCAGGGATTGATCACTTTAATCCCTAAGCCAAACAAAGATTCTTCATATTTAGATAATTGGCGCCCAATTACTTTACTTAATTCGGATTATACATTGTTAGCTTCTCTTTATGCAAATAGATTGAAACCATGCTTAGAAGAAATTGTTTCAGTTTCCCAATCTGGCTTTATGAAAGGTAGGCATATAGCAAATAACATTCGGCTTGTTTTAGATATTTTAGATTATAATGAATTGATCAACGATAGTGCAATCATTTTATTTTTAGACTTTTACAAGGCCTTTGACACGGTCGAGCATGAGTTTATGTTTGAATCTTTGCGCAAATTTGGTTTTGGATCTTCCTTTATTAGAATAGTTCAGACTTTTTGCAAAAATATTAACAGCAATGTATCTTTGGTGAATGGTGTTTCTCCCCGGTTAATGATTAGCAGGGGCATCAGACAAGGGTGTCCTTTTTCACCATTTTTGTTTTTATTAGTCACAGAGTTTCTTAATATTTTTATTACTCGCTGTGTAGATGTTCAGGGTATTGTTGTAGCTGAACACACTTTTCTAATTAGTCAACTGGCGGATGACACCTGTCTGTTTTTAAAAGATGAGAAACAGGTTCCTGTTATTTTGGAAGCTTTAAAAACATTTTCTAATGCTTCTGGTCTCACTGTTAATCGAAATAAAAGTGAAATTATATCTATTCACAATCTTGAAAAAGGTCATATAGAAGGTATTGAGGTCAAAAGTTCTGTTAGATATTTAGGTATTTTAATAAGTAAATCGGCCAAAGATAGAATTTTAGATAATTTTTCACAGCGAACAAAAAAATTAAAGAATGTCTTCAATTGCTATCTATGGTCGTGTTTTGATATCTAAAGCTGAAGGAATTTCTAGGATTGTTTACCCAGCTTTGTCCTTATATGTCGACCCGAAAACTTGCTCATCTATTGACTCTATACTATTTAAATTCTTGTGGAAAAATAAAACTGAGTATGTTAAAAGGAAGACTCTGATAAGAAATACTTTGGAGGGAGGTGTGAATGCTTTGGACTTCAGTACTCTCAATCAGGTTTTCAAGATCCGCTGGATTAAACGCTGCCTGAATGCTGATTCTAATTTGTCATGGTTTCACATACCTAAATTTATCTTTGAAAAATGTGGAGGGTTACATTTTTTATTGTCTTGCGATTTTAAATGCAACAAACTTCCGTTCAAGCTTGCTAATTTTCATAAGCAAGCCTTGGAGGCCTGTAAGCTTGCATTTTGCCACAATTTTTCCCCTCATAGGAGTATTATATGGAACAATCAGAATGTGCTGCGTGGAAAAAAATGTTAATTAAGGATTGGGTTGACAAAGGTGTAGTTTTTGTTTTGGATTTGTTGAAGAAGGATGGCAGCTTTTATTCCTACAGTGAATTTATCAACCTTTTAGGAGTGGATTCCTCACCTAAAGTATATAACTGGGTTATTAATTCTATTTCACCTAAACTTTTGCATATGGTTAGGTCATACTGTAGCTACAGAGTATCCGTTTGTGAAATGCCCCGGTTGTCTATTGGAGGTTTGGAGCTTTCCAATGTCAAATGTAACAATTTTTGGATTAGAAGATTTCTCATTGGAAAAATCAGCTGTCATCCCAAAGCTTTTTTCAAATGGAAATTAAATTATCCTTCTCTTTCTACCATTAATATATGGACTGGCATTAATAAGTTTCTGATACCAAATAAGTGGAAAGAGCTTCACTTTAAAATTCTACATAATTACTATCCCTGTAACTCTCTTCTTTCTAAGTTTAAGTTAGACATCTCTTCACACTGCACATTCTGTAATTCTAATCTTGAAACAATACCACATTTGTTTTTTGAATGTGATTATGCAAAAGTACGGAGCCCGGGAAGTCACCTGTGGGAAAAAAAACAAACAATCCGTGGCGACGGTTTTGCAATCCGTCCGCTCAGTTTATAAACCGTACTCACGAATTCTCAAACTGTTCCCTCGGTTTAACAAATCGTGCCCACGGGTTAATAAACCGTACCCATGAGTTTCTAATCCGCGCTCTCAGATTTGTAAACCGTGCCTTCAGTTTTTGCAATCTGTACCCACAAATTAATAAACCGTGCCCATGCTTTCGCAATCCGTTCCCACGGGTTTGTAAACTGTACTCACGGATTTGTGGCTCGCCCTCATTTTAGAAGAACACCAGGAGACCGTTGTTAACGAATCATATTTTATATTGTTTTATTGAATATTAAGTGGAACACATCAAATTGTCTTGCGTCTGCATGTTTAAAGTGATTCGCAATTGTAGCGGGTATATGAATGACGTGCATTAAAATATTTTGTTTATTTGTGATAATATTAGCACTTTATTATTATTGTCTAACCTGTATTATGATTGAAATTTGTCAAATTGCTTTGTTCCTTTATTTGTAAGTTTCGGAAGCGTCTTCTAAATATGTAGACTAAAATGTAACAATAATAATTATTATTATTAGTAGTAGTAGTAGTAGTATTAGCCTATTATTATCTGAGTTTATAACTATAAATAAGTTCACTTAAGACAGTAATAAGACAGACATTTATCATGAAATAATTTATGAATGCTTTATTTTTAAGCAAAAATTATGCACAAAATGTAGGCCTATTTTATCCAAAACTGTAAAAGGTTAGTTTATAGCCTACAGGCCTACAAATAAAGCATTGATAAATTATTTTATGAAAAATATATTACTGTATTACTAAGTTAACTCATTTATAGTTATATAATAATAATAATAATAATAATAATAATAATAATAATTATATTATTATTATTTTTTTTAATTATGCCTACATTTTAGGCTACATATTTAGAAGACGCTTTTGTCCAAAACTTACAAAAAAGGAACAAAGCAATTCGTCAAATATCAGTCATAATACTGGTTAGACAATAATAATGAAGTGCTAAGATTATTACAAATAAACAAAAGTTTTGACGTCATTCATATTAAATAGTATAGCCTATATTCCACCCCATACCCGCTACAATTGAGAATCACTTTAAACATGCAGACGCAAGACAATTTGATGTGTTCCACTTCATATTTAATAAAACAATATAAAATATAATTCGTTAACAACGGTCTCCTGGTGTTCTTCTAAAATGAGGGAGAGCCACAAATCCGTGAGTACAGTTTACAAACCCGTGGGAACGGATTGCGAAAGCGTGGGCACGGTTTATGAATTTGTGGTTACAGATTGCAAAAACTGAAGGCACGGTTTACAAATCTGAGAGCGCGGATTAGAAACTCATGGGTACGGTTTATTAATCCGTGCGCACGATTTGTTAAACCGAGGGAACAGTTTGAGAATTCGTGAGTACGGTTTATAAACTGAGCGGACGGATTGCAAAACCGTCGCCACGGATTGTTGTTTTTTTTCTCACACAGGTGACTTCGCGGGCTCCGTACTACGGAGTTCTGGAAAAAAGTAGCCTGTCTTATTTTTTCTGCTTATTACAAACTCTTTACTTTTGAGGTTATAAATGTGTTGTTTTTGATTTGGGACTCCGGGTCATGGGAGATGGATGACAGATTAAAACTGCTTACTTTATGTGGCGAATTTCATCTTCATAAATGTAAAGTAACTGATTCTAAGCCCAATTTTAGACTTTTTTGTGTTGATTTAAAAATATTTTATGACTCTCTTTGTTTATCAGCTAATAAGAAAGCTGCTAAAACTTCTTTGTTGCTCAAAAAAATTATGGTTTCATTATAAATTACCTCCTGATTTTCTGAAGATTATTTATTTATGTATCCATAATGTTACTTAATGAAGTTCCTAAACGCAAGTTAGGGAGGAGTGAGCCCATCTAATCTTTCAATCAACAGCCTGAAGCCGCTTGTCCACCAGCGTCTCGATTTCTGACGCGACGCCAAAGCCCATTCATTTCCTATGGAACTACGTCAGGCAGCAAAAACGCCCCCGCAAAGCATGATGGGTCGCGTCGCGTCGATTTGGTCAACAGCGGCGCTGCAAAAAAGTATCTCGGTGGATACTTTATGCAAATGAGAGCGTCAAAACGCGGGGCAGCAGCCAATGGAAACTCGGCGGCGAGAATTTGTGTATGGGCGTTGCTATGGTTTCATATTTAAAGTACAGGGTGGGCCATTTATATGGATACACCGTAATAACATGGGAATGGTTGGTGATATTAAAGTCCTGTTTGTGGCACATTAGTATATGTGAGGGGGCAAACTCCTCAAGATGGGTGGTGACCATGGTGGCCATTTAGAAGTCCACAAACAGGACTTTAATATCACCAACCATTCCCATGTTATTACGGTGTATCCATATAAATGGCCCACCCTGTACATTTTCAAGCAGCGAAAACGTCACAGGCGTCGCGTCGGAACAAAAATTGATCGGACGCTGGTGGACAAGCGGCTTGAGTATATAAGCAGCTGCTTACCTCTCTCTAGCATCAGCTGTTCCAGTATCTGGTATTGCCGTACGGAATAATGTCCGACATCCCGGAAATCCAGCTCTTTCCTTCAGACGACGAACTGACAAGTCTTCCTGAGACACCGACAATCACTCCCCGCGTAAGATCGGATCTTACGGATCCAAATACGGATAATCTTCATGAGCGTTCTGGCCGGGAAATCCAGCGCTCATACAAACCATGTTCCAAAAGGCAACGCTCTCCTCCACCTTCAAGATCGCCAGTTTTAACTGAGCGTCCATCTTCTCAGACTTCATCTCTCCATTCTACCGCTACTATTACACCGATTCCACCCATTTCAAAATGTTCAGTCAACAGCCTACGTCAAGTCCTCTCCAGCTCCGGAATCCATTTCTCCCGCAGATCATCAAAAGCTCAACTCTATGATCTTTTCATCAGTTCCAGCATTCTAACAAACACTTCAACAGCTCATAAAAGCAAGACTCGCCCCTCTTCTACCTCCGTTTCTCTCCCGGTCCGGCGTTCTGAACCCACACAATCCCAACGCGCCGATTCGAAGGCCGCCGGCGCCATAGATATCATATAATAAAGGCTAGATGTCTCGTGCGCGCTGCTGGCCAATGGAGGTCGACGTCCGCACACGGCGGCCATCTTACCACAGGGAGCTCGTTCACTCGTAACATGGTGCATGTAGCCTACTTTTAAATAACCATAACTTGCTCAATTTTCTACCGATTTTCAAACGGTTTGATTTGTTATAAACGTCAGAGATGTAGTTATGACACTGCATACATATGAATAATTATAACAATGGACTTCCATATGAAAGAATTATAGCCACGTTAATGACGTTTGTAAGAAACCAAACCGTTTATAAATCCGTCAAGATTTCAGCGAGATAAGAGGATTTGTGTGCGTGCTGATCACTCGCCTTAATTCACAGAGCCCTGTGGTAAGATGGCCGCCGGTGATGCCGGAAGTGACTCCGCCTTAAGACATCTAGCCTTTATATGATATCTATGGCCGGCGCTGCCACGTCTCGCACTTCCTTGTCCGCCGGTATTTCCACCCGGCCAACAACAGCGGCCGCAAAAAACAGTTCCGCTTCTTCTCCAGTTCTCACAAACTTCTTGCAGTCAGCCCCACTCCTCAGGCAAGAACCAAACTTACAAACACTTTCCACTGCACTTCCCTCTGCTTCTCCAGTTCTCTCTAAACTTCTTTATAATAACCCTTGTGCCAGGTCACCCTCACAGACAGTTACTTTTCTCTCACCCTCAAACCAACGCGAGAGGTTGTCTTCGCTAGCCATCCCCCCTCCTCTTTCCTTCCATTCCAATTCACCTCAATCCTTTCTTCCCCCTTCTATCCTCCAATTGCCTCCCAATATCCTTCCCAGTACACATCCGAGCGTGAGGTTGCCACCGCAAAGGATTTCTATACCTTTTTTTCCCACAAACCCTCCTTTTCCTCTCATTCCAGCCCATGCCAGCCATCTTGGACACCAGTCAGTAATGGGACCCTCCGATCAACATTCATCAACTTTTCTCAACACTAACACTTGCTCTTCAGATACCATCCGCTTGCCAGCCCATTCACTCTCCACAGCAGTCCATCTTCCAGCTCCTCCCAACGCAGTTGCCATGGAACCACCTCCAGTCTCAGCCCATCTCCGTTCCCTAATTCTATCAGGTGCAGATATTGATCTTCCTTCTCTACTGACTTCTGTCCCTCTCAATGAATCCCACCGCTCTTCTGACTGCGGCCCATTAACCATCAATCTAAAAAATTCCATCCAACCTTCAAAACGAGTTCTCACACTCGCAGAATTCTGCATTGCTTTTGCCAGATACACAGAAGTAATTTGCACTTCTTTTCCAGCCAGACGCAAGGAATTAAACGACTACCTCTTTATCATAGCAGAGCTCAGTCTCTCTTTCGGAGGTAGTCATTTTTATACATACCATAAGCTTTTTTCAGCTAAATGCACTGCCCGCGTCACCCACTGGAACCAGTGTCCTTACTGGGGAGCCTTGGACCTTGAGCTATATAACAGAGTCTTCTTAGGCGTTCGAAGCCTTTCTTGCGCCATCTGCAGGTCTATCATTCATTCTACTTCAGAATGTCCCCAAACCAGCCCAGATCTTCCAACCCATCCAGCTCCATTCCAAGAAAAATCCACTTCACATGTCCCTCAATCAAGGAATGACCGTAACCAGATTTTTACCTCAGTCTCAGGCAGACAAGTGTTTAACAGCTTCAATTCATCAGGCTGCAACAGACAACGATGCCGCTTCCTCCATGTCTGTAATTTCTGTGGCGGAGCTCATGCCCGTTCCATTTGCCCTGTGCGCCGCTCCTCAGCTAACATTAATAAAAATTTTCAAAAGTACCTCTCTAGTCCAATCATTATTTCCTCATTAGCTAGAGAACTAGACAATTATGCAGACAAAAACTTCACCCAGTTTCTTTTTTCAGGCCTGAAAGAAGGTTTTGACCCCGGCCTGGAAAGCATACCTGATTCCAGCCTGATCTGCAACAATCTGCAATCCGCGATAGCCGAACCCGATATAGTGGAAGCCCTCATAAAAAAAAGAACTAGATTCAGGATTCATGATCGGCCCTTTTGATTTTCCACCTTTCGAATTATTCCATATAAGTCCTATCGGAGTAGCCACCAGAAAATTTTCCGGCAAAAAACTAATGATCATCGATCTCTCTGCTCCTCATGGAATTTCCCAACCCAGTATCAATAGCCTAATTCCGCTAGATGAATTCTCACTGCACTACCACGACATAGACCAAGCAATCACTCTCATTAAAAATGCCAGTTTCGGAGCCTGGCTAGCAAAGGTTGACATTACATCTGCCTTTAAAGTCATGCCAATTCACCCAGATTTCTGGCACCTTTTCAGCATTTGTTGGAACGAAAAATACTACTTTGCAGTACGTCTAACTTTCGGCTGTAAAACCAGCCCCAAAATTTTTTGACATGCTTTCAGAAGCACTCTGCTGGATCCTACAAAACAATTATGCAATCCCATACCTCATCCATCTCCTCGACGACTTCCTCGTCATCTCACCAAGTAATTTTCCCCCAGCAAAACACCTAACAGTCATCCAAACAGTGTTTTCCAAACTAGGAGTTCCCCTCTCTCTTGAGAAAACTGAAGGCCCATCTACATCATTGGAATTTCTTGGAATCCTCCTAGACTCTGTCAAATTCCAAGCTTCTCTCCCCAAAGAAAAAATAGATTGCATAATCACAATCGCATCAAATTTGCTGGAAGCTAACCATTGCAGCAAGCGTGATCTGCTTTCTCTCTTAGGCCACCTAAATTATGCAATGTGCATAATTCCCCAAGGCCGGCCTTTCATTTCACACCTGCTAACTCTCGCTACCTCAGCATCAGGTTTAGAAGACATAATTTCACTAAGCCAACCATGTCGGGCAGACTTGAAATTATGGATCACTTTCCACAAGCAATGGAACGGAATTACCTTTTTCTACAACGACTTTTTGTCCCGACCTTGCGACATCACCCTGTTCACTGACGCCGCCCCCTCCACAGGTTTTGGAGGTTTCTACAGAGGACGTTGGTTTGCATCAACCTGGCCTCCTGAGCTCACCAATTCACCTCAAACTGACGAATCGACCACCCTGTTCGAGCTATATCCCATAGTAGTAGCAGCCTATCTATGGGGATCCGAATGGTCAACAAAAAACATCCTGTTCCACTGTGATAATTCTGCCACTGTTCACTGTATCAACAAGAGCCGTTCTAATGCTCCAAAAATCATGCCCTTTCTAAGACATATCATTTGGATCTCTGCCTGTCATCAGTTTGTCATTAAAGGGGACATATCATGCTAAATCCACTTTTTTAGCCCTTAAATGCATTTTGTTGTATATTTGGAGTGTTTAGAAGTACAGAAAAGTTTAAATTATTCTCTTCAGGTGCTTCGTTGATATCTTTATATTCTGTTTTGGCCTTATTTTTCAACCTGTTCAGATTTTTCTGTTATCTATGACGTTTTGTGAACTATTACATCACAGTATTTGCAGCAGAACTGCCAAATAAGGACATTGACTTCCAGCCCAACACTTCGAGCAATCCGTCATTTTTATTTCTCGCTGCAATTTTGTAGTCCAAGCTAAAAGATGCAGAAGTTACGAGAGGGTAAGTTAAAATGTTCGGTTGTTGGATGTAGTAACCCACACGCTTCATTACACCGTCTAATGTAGATGAACTGCCGCGCTTGTGACAGGGCGCATGTTTAACTGAAAGAACGAGCAGAGAGAGAGAGACCCGGTCGCGCGCACGCACTCTCTCTCTCTTCGGAGCCAGGCGAAAATGTAAACAAGACACCGTCTCCAAACTAGACTTGCTCTCTCTCCCTCGCACATATTAATCAAAATAAATCGACACGGTGGTAAAAGGTCGGAAGACCAAAGTTTCATGTATAAATACAGTAACACACCATTGCGATACATCCATATGAAGACGTTGTTCTGCAGGTTCGTCGTCTTCATTTTCATCTCGCTATGATTTATATGTAAAAAGGAACGATTTAAAAGCATGATATGTCTCCTTTAAAGCTGAACATATTCCAGGTCACCAAAATCAAATAGCTGATGCTTTATCCCGTTTTCTTTTTCAGAAATTCAGAACATTGGCTCCGGAAGCAGACTCCGATCCAACTCCAGTTCCACCTTATTCAGAACTCATATTCCTCTAGACCATCCCCTCAGATATCTCCATACCCTATCCACGAATACCATCTTACAAGCCATTTCTCCCAGAACACTCCAAACCTACTGGACAGCTTGGGGTTCCTTCAAAAACTTCCACAGAGCTCACAACATGGTTTTTCCTGAGTTTTCCCTCCTCTCAATATCCTCCTTCATCACATACCTCCATCACACCAGTTTAATTCAACCAGGATCAATCAAAGTCTACCTTAGCGGAATTCATTTCTTTTTTTAAGCTCTTCCACGGCCAACAGTGCCCCAACATTTTGAATCCTCAGATATCCCTCCTCATCAAAGGTTTACAAAAAACCAATCCCCCTCGTCCAGACTCTAGACAACCTTTAACCATCGACATTCTTAGCATCTGCCTAACCACTCTCCGCTCAGGTCTTTTGTCTCCTAACAAAACAAGAACCCTAGACGCCATGTTCAATTTGGCTTTCTTTGGTTTCCTCAGAGTCTCAGAATTCACCACCAACTAAAAATTCAACCCATCCATCCATCCTACATTCTTCGACCTTCAAATAATAAACCATGACACCATACGTTTCAACATCAAACAAAGCAAAACCGATCAATTGAAACATGGTCATTAGATTTTCATTTTCAATTTGGCATACCCCATCTAACCATACCAGTCCTTAAACGTTTTTCTTCACCAGAGGAAATCCCAAATCACCTCTTCTCTCAACCCTCTTTTCATAGATGATAAAAACCTCCCTGCCCCCAGACATTGGTTTCAAAAGAACCTCAAATCCATCCTCAACAGTTCCGGCATCCCAACCAAACATTTCTCTCCACATTCCTTCCGAATAGGTGCAGCCACTACAGCAGCGCAAAGGGGCCTTTCAGATCACCAAATCAAAATGCTAGGTCGATGGTCGTCCCACGCCTATGAAACATATGTTCGTTCAGATCTGCATAACATTAGACAAGCACAACAAACACTAGCATCCATCTGAGTCCGGACCGCTTCTCCCTACTATTTGCATCTTCCCACTTACCTAGCCCCGCAGGGCATGCATTCATCTGGATGCAGCGAGAGCTCTCCCTTTTCAGATGCGCGTGACATACCACTCCTGGAGTGGGGTCTCCCATCTGAATCGCCGTGTGGGTTTCGAATCTCCTTCGAAATGCAGCGGGAGCTCTCCCGGTCGAATCGCAGTATGAGCTTTCCGTTCGGGCGCTGTGGGGGCTCTCCCTTTCCGAATCGCTGTGTGACCCTTCATGTTCAACCATAGAGGCTCTCCCGTTCGGATCGCAGTGTGGGCCCTCCTATCCGAAAAGAGGACTGGAGGTACCAAGGATCGTATGTCCCTCGAGCGCGACGGGCCATTATTTACGTGATCTAAGCCCCCTGCGTCAGAAGGACGGTAGTTCTGCATTTCTTTTATATACCGTAGGCTCCCTCTTGCTGCGTAGGGAGTTTTGCTTCAGGTATTGGTGGCCAGTTTGCCTTTAGGGACGAGGACCCCTTCCCCCGTTCGTGACATCTGGAGGCCCTATGTTCTTTAACTCCATGGGGCTCCATGTCATGGATGCGGCAGGGCGTTCTCCAACCTCGTACTCAAACCTCCAGTCCCAAGATACTCCCGCAGGAGTAATTTCTGAAAGTCACTGCCGCAGCAGTACAGCGGTGAGATGTACCCCAGTAAATTTCCACAAGCTCATGTCGTTCCACTCCACAATGAACGCAGGCACACTCTTTCAAACACAGCTCCCGCCGGAGCTCCACTCATAGCCCCACATGGTGGGCATAGTAGGGAGACGCAGTCCAGCCAGAGTTACCACAGAAGCCCTGTTAAACATCCCTGCTGCAGCAGCATCTATCCATGACCCATGCAGCTTTAAATTTCCACTTTTTTTTGGGGGGGGGGTAGAATGTTTTAAAGCTCTTAGGCATACTGTATTTTCTAAAGTTTTATTTGATCATGCTATTTTAACTTGTTGTCCCAAATTTTTATTCGACACTTTTGGGTGGTATATCAGAGCTCGAGTTGAAGCTGCTTCATCGAGCCCCTCTTCAGTGGACAGCAAGCCAAATAAGTTTAACCTAATATCTTAAAGATTTTATGGGCAAACAAACTCGTTAAATGAAGTTCCTAAACGCAAGTTAGGGAGGAGTGAGCCCATCTAATCTTTCAATCAACAGCCTGAGTATATAAGCAGCTGCTTACCTCTCTCTAGCATCAGCTGTTCCAGTATCCATCCACCTCCCCAAACTCCATCATCTCAGGTACCTTGCCCTTCAATTCAATATCATATCCTACATTTAGCCACTGGGGGGTATATCATCGCTCGAGTTGAAGCTGCTTCATCGAGCCCCTCTTCAGTGGACAGCAAGCCAAATAAGTTTAACCTAATATCTTAAAGATTTTATGGGCAAACAAACTCGTTAATTTCTATTTACTTGTATTATTTTTTTTTGTATTTGTAGTTTCTATGAATGTTTTGTGAACTATCCCTTATGTAGGCTACTGTCTTGAATTATTTTGAATTTACTGTCTTATTTTTTGTATCTTATTTTATTTTTTTGTGCTTGATGCATGTATCCCGTGCTTTTTGTTCAATAAAAAAAAAAAAAGTTTTTCCTACTAGTTTTAGTTATGTAATTGGTTTACTCTGTCTACTCATAACGTTGTGTTTATGTCAAATACCCTGTGGGCATATGAGGAGAGAGGGGAGATTTTTGTCTTACATTGTATTTTCTTTTTGTTTTGAGTTTTTTTTTTTTTTTTGATAATCTGATGTACATTCTGTGGGGTCCTTTTAATTGAAATACTTATTGGGCGACGTGTAGTTTTCCAAAGAGACAAACGCTGCAGTGAGGTGTGTTTAGTGAAGGGGGTATATTGCTGTGTATCACGTGTAATAGATTTAACTGTGTTTATTTTAACTGTGGTATTCTCCTCAAACTTTATATATTAAGAGTGACGTGTGGGGTGATTTAAATTCTGACATGTCTCGGGAGGGAAACTCAGTATATGCTCTTAAAAATTTGGTGTTTTGATTGAGGGAAGTTTCATGGGGTATTACATGGTTGTCTTCTTTTAATTGTTTATATTATTGAACTATTGTGAAATAAATTAATATTTTTGATACACCAGCTTCTACCTGCATCCTTTAATTAGGGTGGCTTGCGTAAAACCAGGTAGGCCTTTTTGGGCTGACTATTTAATAGCATAACCATTTGCTCTGGATCCATTTAATTAGTAGTCTAGAGCAGTGGTTCTCAACTCCAGTCCTCAGGACCCGTTGCTCTGCACATTTTGTATGTCTCTCTTATCTGACACACTCAGTTCAGTTCATGGAGTCTCTCTTAACGAGCTGATGATCTGATTCAGGTGTGTTAAATAAGGGAGACATACAAAATGTGCAGAGCAGCGGGTCCCGAGGACTGGAGTTGAGAACCACTGGTCTAGAGGGTGTGTAAGAGACCCCTGGTGGCCACACTAATAAAGTGAGTATATTTTTCATAATTAACAAGAAATACTAAATAAGTGTTAATAAAGGTGCTGACGAGTTATCCATGAGAGACAAACTTTTGTCTCATCTCCGTTTCTCCTGTTTATTCAGGACTTTTAATCTGTTGATCTGTTTGTTTCTCCAAACACTGACAATCAGCAGATAAACAGAGGAGTGTTTATCACTGAAACTTCAGCATGAGAAGAAATCATTTTGAGAAAGATTGGAGCATGACAGACCCTGGAGAAACTCTGTGACCAATAAAGAAGAGCAATAAATAATATATATATGTATACAATAAATAAAATATGTAAGGGTTTGGAGATCTTTTATTTTAAATATTTGAGTATTTTTATGGTTCTTTTGTGTTTAATCCAAGGATTTAGCATTATATCTTAACATTTCAATGCAAGTTCATTTTGAATATGCTTAGATTTTGTTAATTTTACCTAAAAAAATCCTGATGTTGTTCTTTGACCTGTTTCAACACAGCAGCTTGATCAGAAGCTCTTGTAAGCTCTTGTGAGCTCCACCCTCTTACAACACTAACCAGGAAGAGACGGACTTGTTATTTCTCTTTTCTGCCATACTGACTTTGTCTCGAGACAAAAGCAATAAAGAATCAGCGATCAGTGGAGTACGAAGAGAAAAACTTCACAGAAGAATTTGAGAAGTTTATAATTTGAACAAGTTTGCTTCTGATCTTTGTGATTCTCATGGTGATTCATTTTTTAAACCATCATTCAGAAAGTGAAAGTAAAGTTTAGATTGCTGGAGCTCAAACAGTGAAAATGGCTTCAGCAGCTGAAGATGATTATATTTGTCCTGTGTGTCATGAAATCTTCAAGGCTCCTGTTATTTTATGCTGTAGTCACAGTTTCTGTAAAGAGTGTCTTCAACAGTTCTGGAGAACCAAGGAATCTCAGGAGTGTCCTGTCTGCAGGAGAAGATCCTCAAGAGATCCTCCTACAGTTAATCTTGCGTTAAGAAACTTGTGTGAGTCGTTCCTGAAGGAGAGAAATGAGAGGCGTTCATCCGGGTCTGAGGAGATCTGCAGTTTACACAGTGAGAAACTCAAACTCTTCTGTCTGGAGGACAAACAGCCTGTGTGTTTAGTGTGCTTTACTTCACAACAACATGACAATCATACATTCAGACCCATTGGTGAAGTGGTCTCATCATATAAGGTAAGACAAATGTTTCTTGATTCACATGTAAAGAATCATAACGAGTCACAAACACAGATCGTTCCGGTTACTAACGTAACTTTGGTCCTGATGAGCAAAGATCTGTGTGTGTGCAGAGTTACTCCTTCGATTGGGCTAAAAGTAGTCAATCATTGAGGTAATTCAGGAGGTGATCTTCCATCTGTCTCAGGGGGAGAGGGCCACATCCACGCATTTCGTAAAAGTCTGCGGAGCAAGAGACAGTCCGAATGGTAGGACTGTATTATTTTGGTAAGCCCCTTCGAACGTGAATCTCAAGAACTGTGATGAGGGGCTATATGGATATGACAGTATGCGTCCTCCAGATCCACTGATAAAGCACATGGAGAGTCATGGCCAAAGTTCGCTTAGTCCTCCGCTTCAGAGACATAGTGTCATCAAAGTCCTCCTCGGAGCCGCCAAATGAAACCATGGCACTCGCTCCAGATGAGGGAAGCAGGAGCCCTGCAGGAGCAACACTCGTGGCACGGCATTTTGCAACAAATGTTGCACAAATTTGCTCTTTTAATAGTGACAGTCTCTTGAAGAGTTCGAAGCGCCGTTCTGTACAAATGTGAACCAATCAGGCTTCAGTATTCAGTGTTGATCTGATTGAACAGGACTGCAGTGATCAGGACTGGTTGTGTTTAGTCCAGCTGAACTACATTATAAATGCAGTTTCATAGATTTGAGGAATTAGTAACTACGGGGGCAAATACATTTCAATGCGGCCCAGGTGGTATTGGATAACTTTTTTGTTTCAATAAATAACATTGTCATTTACAAACTGTACTTTGTGTTTACTCAGGTTGCCTTTGTTTTATGGTAGGTTTTAATTTCTGAATCAATTTAGTATGAGATGGGGGCAAATACTTTTTCACTATGTAAGATTAATGAGGGAATTAAGATCAATATAACTCAAAGGGGATTGAATTACAGTGAATAAAAATCTAATTAATATGCAAATTTGATTTTTTTCTATTCGTCCACCGATAAATTGAGATTAGGGTATTTTATTAATTCTGGACAGAATATTATCCCGTGGCCTACGGTAATAATATCATAAAATTATGATAACTGATTATGAGCAAGGTAACAAAATCTACATAAGGCAGTAACTTGTAAGCACACAGCACAAGACGCTTGTATGTAAAATCAACCAAGACTTTATTGAACTACTCTAATACACACAAACTAAACTAACGAAAACACACAAACATTCATTCAAACAGTGACAGAGAAAAGGGATGTTTTCAACAGAGGGTGAATGGAGTCCCAAATGTCTAGCGTTAGACACTCTTGACCGCAACCTGAGAGAATCAATCTACTAGCACTTTAATCTTAGTTTGTTTTCTTAATAAGATTTGCACCAGTTCAGCCAGAATTAGGAGATTGTGTACTTGCGTTTGGATGCTCCTGTGTGAGCGCGTGCGTCCCCTTCTGTGACGAAGTTGCTGGAGGGAATCTCTTCGCCGCTGATTGGCTGGCAGTCGGTCGATGATGCGTTCTAAGGGACAGCACTCGATGGTGAGTGGTTGGTTGGCTTTGCCGGGTGGCGCTTCGTTTGCGGGATTTCCTGGATTGCGGGTTGCTATGCAACGGAGTTTCCTCTGAGTCTGGAGTAGCTGCTGGAGCGACTCTGAGAGAGTTTTCTTTGACGAAGTTCAACGAAGGATCTTACGGAAGAGTTGAGTTTTGAGTGAGCTCTTGGTGGTTTTAAGAGTATGTAAGCATATACGCTGGACGATGGAAAGGTCAGCACAGACATAAGCAAGAGCAAAAGTCACTGCAAAAGCAAGGCAAAAAGCAAAGCATCGCTGCTTGTCATTGGGTTATAAGCGTGTCCATCCGACCCGTCCTTCCGAGTGTGACAGCCAATCAGATATGGTCTTGGGCGGGACCTACGCCCCGTTCTCCGGTTCTTGCATGTAATTAGCGTAATGTCCACGTGAACGTGTGTGCCCAAACTCCTGAGAGTTTAGTTAAACGCTTTAATGAGCAAACTTAATAGTTTAAATATGGTGCATTCTACACACATCTACTTTATATCAGAAGTCTAGAAATCATTTACCCATCAAGTAGGTACCAAAATACATATATTTCCCATAGTTGAGGTGGAAGTAAATAAGGATTTAGCTGTGGTAAGTGTTTAACACACAAAATTAGCTTGAGTAATATAAAGCATATATAATACAGAGAATACACATGTATGAGGCAACTTCTGGTGATTAGTTCCTATAACTGAGGTAGAAAACCCTACGAATAGGCTGTAATAAAAGTTAAACACACAGAAAGACCTCCACAGGTTATATAAAACATACATGATACTTAAGATATATGTGAGGTAAATACTGGTGATCAATTCAGCTTATTGGAAGCAATTTTGAGACCGTCATTTGTATTAAACCACAAGTGGGTTAATTTCAGTCTATTGGTTTTGGAGACAAAAGTCTCTGGAATTTACAGCTGCAGAAAGGAGGTGTCCCTGGTTTAAGGTTTGTGGTGATTCTGGGCCATAGGAATGCCTAAGCATCCTTCGTTTCCTGATAAGGCTGTGGATTTATGCATTGGGGTCACCACAGGGTTTCTTGGCCATTTGGTCTTAAGTTTGGGGAACAAAGAGAAATCTTTTCCTGCTGTCCTGGCATCGCTGATATGAGATCAGACAGGCACAAAAAGGGAAAGGGGGGTGACATCTCCTTTAGCCATCTCGCCACCATGACTGTGTTTTATGACTTACTAATGGTTCGATGGGGAATCGTTCCGAACTGTGGAATGCGGTGTTGGGTTCATTTAATGAAATGGACCATTCAAGGATAATCCTACAACTGCATTATATGATCATATCACTGTATTGTCTTCTCTTCACTGTAATCTGGTGTTTTAATGTATTTTTGTTCAATTCTAGGAGGAGCTCAATACAGCACTGAAGTCCTTACAAAAGAAACTTCAACACAATGAAAAACTGAAAGCAGAGTTTGAGAAAAGAGTTGAACACATCAAGGTGAGGAAACAGAAACGAGAGTCATTTTCATTACAGCTGTTGGATCACTATATACAGTTATGATTTGATATAATGAATAACAGTTTATTATTTCTGTAAATGACTAGCAGCAATCTGCTTCTGGATCCGTTTTATGTCGGGTATCCGAGTTTATCTTGGATATTAATGATGTGTGTCGATTGAGATGATTGAAGTGAATGTGCTTTGATTTCAGTCTCAAGCTGAGCACACAGAGCGTCAGATTAAACAGCAGTTTGAGAAGCTTCATCAGTTTCTCAGAGATGAAGAAGAAGCTACAGTCACTGCACTGAGGGAGGAAGAGGAGCAGAAGAAGCAGAGGATGAAGGAGAAGCTGGAGGAGATGAACACACACATCTCAGCTCTTTCACACACAATCAAAGACATGGAGGAGATGATGAAAGCCAATGACGTCTGCTTTCTGAAGGTCTGATTTCAGATCATTGGTTGATTGATTGATGATTGATTGAGTTCTTGATGATAAATGGTGTGTTTGTTCTGCAGGAGTTTCCAGTCTCAATGGAAAGGTGAGTGATCTGCTCCTGTCTCTGGTCTCTCTGGTTCTGATCCAAAGCCACTGCAGTTCTGACTCCTGAATGTTCTTCCAGAGTCCAGAGCTCACAGCCGGATCCACAGATGGCTTCTGGAGCTTTGATTCATGTGCCACGATACTTGGGCAACCTGCCGTTCAGAGTCTGGAAGAAGATGCAGGACATCGTCCAAAACAGTGAGTCTGACTGCAGGAGATCTGAGCTGGACATGATGGATGGGTGGAGAGTTAGAGGCTCTTCATGACAGAGATAGATAGATAGATAGATAGATAGATAGATAGATAGATAGATAGATAGATAGATAGATAGATAGATAGATAGATAGATAGATAGATAGATAGATAGATAGATAGATAGATAGAACAGTTTGGTGTTAGATTGTTAGAATTAGTAACATGATGCTAGTACAATCACCACATTGCTTGTATATTTTTGGAAGATGCTAACATGATGCTAGCATTATTAACATTATTCACTCTTTAACATTATGTTAGCATTGTGCTCGCCTTTTGACGTTTTAAGACTTAAAGGGATACTCCACCGTTTTTTCATATTAAACTATGTTATTCCCTTAACTAAGACGAGTTGATACATACCTCTCTCGTCTCAGTGCGTGCACTAAATCGCTCTGTCTTGCGGCGAAACTTTGTTAGCACTTAGCTTAGCCCAGTTCATTAAATATGGGCCAAGCAGAGAAGCTACCAAACACCTCCACGTTTTCCCTATTTAAATACAGTTACTCGCGTAGTGTAACTCGACCTAGGACGGTGACACAAAACAAAACGTTGCGCTTTTCTAAGCGTGTAAAATGGATAACTATATTGTATGGCGGAATACCATAGCAAGTGCTTGTAAGCACTTCGACTTGGCGCAGTAATATCTTCACTCGTGAAAAATCCTCTCACCGGCCCCCGCTCCCTCTAGTGAAGATATTACTGCGCCTTTAAATAGGGAAAACGTGGAGGTGTTTGGTAGCTTCTCTGCTTGGCCCATATTTAATGAACTGGGCTAAGCTAAGTGCTAACAAAGTTTCGCCGCAAGACAGAGCGATTGAGTGCACGCACTGAGACGAGAGAGGTATGTATCAACTCGTCTTAGTTAAAGGAATAACATAGTTTAATATGAAAAAACGGTGGAGTATCCCTTTAACTAATCGCTATTAGCATGTAGCTATTCACTGCTAGCATGTGTAGCAAGTTCTGTTTATTAGTCAAAGGAGCCAACCACCATGTCTCTACGATGTTCTGGTGCAGAGATATAGGTCTTGCTGAACAGTTTCTAGGGTACTCTGTCTAGTTGCTAGGGAGTGGCTTGGCAGCTGCCAATGATGTTACTTCAAAGGCTGCTTATAAGTATGAATGATATAAAGCAGGGTTCACCAATTTCGGTCCTGGAGGGCCGCTGTCCTGCAGAGTTTAGCTCCAACCAGCTCCAACCAGCTCCAACACACCTGTTTGAAAGTTTCTAGTATGCCTAGTGAGACCTTGATTAGCTGGTTCAGGTGTGTTTAATTGGGGTTGGAGCTAAACTCTGCAGGACATCGGCCCTCCAGGACCGAGATTGGTGAACCCTGATAAAAAGCAACCGCAACTCCTCTATGACATTCAGATTACAGATTTGGGTTGCTAGGGTGCTCGACAATGGTTGCTAGGGCGTGGCTAGGAAGTGTTGAAGATGATTTGTGTTTGTAAGTAGTGATGCTTTGCCTTCACTAATAATAATAATAATTTATCAAGTCAACATAGTAAGTCAAACCCAACAGACAGTCATAATAAACAAATTTAAATCAAAACACAGACTATAAGAGCCAATAAAATGAAGATGATCAGATGCTGAAGATCAGACACACACTTACAGTTCTTCATCTACAGTATAAATCTCAACAGATCTCATTGATTTATTGTTATTTAACTTTCCCAAAGTATCAGTTTCTCTTGATGGACACAAATGTCTGAATCTCATATTTAATGTTTGTAGTTGATGCCGTTAAACGCTGATGATAAAAACGAGTGTGAAACTAATAACAGCACTGACAGTGATCAGAGGAAAATGTGTTTGATCAACAGGACGAGTGTCATAATTCATAATAATCTGTGTTGGGTTCACTCTTGATCATTATATGAAGATCAGAATAAAAGCATCTGTTGATTGTGTCTCATCAGCTCCTGTGATTCTGGATCCAAACACTGCTCATCCAGATCTCGTCGTTTCTGATGATCTGACCAGTGTGAGATACAGAGGGAACAAACAACCTCTTCCTGATAATCCAGAGAGATTTGATGGTTATTTCTGTGTTCTGGGTTCAGAGGGTTTTAACTCAGGAACACACTGCTGGGATGTGGAGGTTAAACAGAGTTTTTACTGGACTCTAGGAGTAACTACAGCATCAAACCAGAGGAAGGGATTGGGATTCTTCAACACTGATGTCTGGAGTGTGGAGTATGATCAGTACGGACTGTATTCAGGTTCTGGTTTTCGTGTTAATCAAAAGCTTGATCGTGTGAGAGTGAATCTGGACTATGACGGAGGAATGGTGTTGTTCTCTGATCCTGTAACTAACACACATCTACACACATTCACAACCACCTTCACTTACACACTGTTTCCATTCTTCTGTAATTATAGTTATTCCTCTCTGAGGATCTTACCGGTCAATAGTCAGTAAACGTCACTCCTGTAGATCTGGATCTTCCTGCTTTCATCATGTTTCCAATATTTAATCCATATCACATGAGTAAGAGTGCTGTTGATCTGAGTATCAGTACGGTGGCTGTGATTGGGCCGTGATGATCACATGACTGATATCCAGCACTACAGCAACACTCAGATCAATAAACAAGAAGTTTTCATTTATATTCCACTTCACACAATTAGACCGATTAGAGACCGTTTTAGCATTCATGTTTTCAGGATAATTGACATTTACCTGATTATTTCAGTCAATGTGTGTTTATTAATTTCTAAACTTTTCGCATCATAAACATGTGTAACATGTTTGCTGTGTCTCTGTTTTTGGTTCTCCCCTGTGACCTAAGCTGAACCCCAAATCGCCCCCTAAACCCTCATTTACTATTCCTTACATTAGTCCACTAATACTGTTCACTTGAAGGGGGGTGGGGGAGATGAGGAAGGCCAAGGACCGTAATCTCTGATGAGATTCGAGTCACTTTGGTCAACCATGGTCTAACAATGAGGGAGGCTGGGCAAAGAGTACAGCCAAATTTGAGCAGGTTCACTGTAGCATCCATCATCCGGACCTTCCGAAATGAGAATAGGTAAGAAATCTACTCACTAGAAATCTCATTTTACAACAAGATGGCGCCGCGGATGGCTGCCTCGGTGTGGAGCTCTCCAGTCATTGTGTTGTTTTTGTTCGTTTGTTCTGCGTTTAGTCATTCTTTTCCTATCAGTTTCACCAAAGACGAACTTCTGGACATTAGGAAACACACACCAGACAAGTTTTTTACAGATTTTGATAACTCAGACGTTTTACTGGACATTCTCGTTGGAGGGGCAGCGGTGTTGTTAAAACGCGCGGTCAGACGCAAACGCGGGAAGCGCGCCGGCGCGCTGGTTAAACTCCGCGAGCGCGGCCTCCGCACTGCACTACCCAGTATTCATCTTGCGAATCTCCGATCTCTTCCTAACAAAATGGACGAACTTCTTCTCCTCACTCGCACTAACAAGGATTTTTTAAACTCCGCTGCTCTGTGCTTCACTGAAACCTGGCTGAGTGAAGCCATACCGGACAACGCACTACATCTGCCGGGCTTCCAGCTGTTCCGAGCGGATCGCATCGCGGAACTAACGGGGAAAACGAGAGGCGGTGGATTGTGTTTCTACATTAACGAAAGTTGGTGTTCAAATGTAACAACACTGAAGAAGATGTGCTCTCCTAATTTAGAGGCGCATTTCATAAACTGTAAACCTTTCTACTCGCCGCGGGAGTTTTCCTCATTCATTCTCGCGAATGTTTACATTCCTCCAGACGCGTGTGTGAGCGCGGCGCTACAACAGCTGGCTGAACATATAGCTGAAATGGAACAAAGGTACCCAGACTCTCTTTTAATCATTCTTGGGGATTTTAACAAAGCAAATCTCTCCCGTGAACTGCCAAAATACAGACAGCATATTACATGTCCTACCAGAGACAGTAATATATTGGACCACTGTTACACCACGATAAAGAATGCGTATCACTCCGTCCCACGGGCAGCTTTGGGGCTCTCTGATCACTGTTTGGTTCATCTTATACCGACCTACAGGCAGAAACTGAAATCAGCTAAACCTGTAATAAGGACTGTAAAAAGATGGACCAACGAAGCAGAGCAGGATCTACAGGCCTGCTTCGATTGCACTGATTGGACTGTTTTTGAAGCTGCAGCCACCGATCTGGATGAGCTCACAGATACTGTAACATTATATATCAGTTTCTGTGAGGATACATGCATTCCTACCAGGACATTCTTATCATTCACTAATGATAAACCATGGTTTACTGGGAAACTCAAACAGCTTCGTCATGCCAAAGAAGATGCTTACAGAAGTGGGGATAAAATCTTGTATAACCAGGCCAGAAACAGACTGACAAAGGAGATCAGAGTTGCTAAAAAAAGCTACTCTGAAAAGCTGAAAAACCAGTTTTCAGCCAACGACCCGGCATCAGTCTGGAGAGGCCTGAGGAACATCACCAACTACAAATCACCATCCCCCCCATCTGTGGAGAATCAACAACTGGCTGACACTCTCAATGCATTCTATTGCAGGTTTGAGAAGCCCAGACTCACACCTCACACCCGCTCTGATGTGCACTTCACACATCCACCATCACCTCCTGCAACCCCTCTCCTCCCCCCTTCTGCCATCCAACCTGAGCTTAAGGTCTGCGTGGAGGACGTGAGCAGAGTCTTCAAAAAACAGAAGACTAGGAAAGCTTCAGGCCCAGACGGCATCTCATCTGCTTGTCTAAAAGCCTGTGCTGACCAACTGGCCCCAGTCTTCACGCAGATCTTCAACAGATCATTGGAGCAGTGTGAAGTTCCCTGCTGCTTCAAACGCTCCACTATCATCCCGGTTCCCAAAAAAACTAAAATCACTGGACTTAATGACTACAGACCTGTCGCTCTCACGTCTGTGGTCATGAAGTCGTTTGAAAGACTGGTGTTGGCCTATCTGAAGGACATCACTGGACCCCTGCTGGATCCCTTTCAGTTTGCTTACAGAGCAAACAGGTCTGTGGATGATGCAGTCAACATGGGACTGCACTATATCCTGCAACATCTTGACAGACCTGGGACTTATGCACGGATCTTATTCGTGGACTTCAGTTCGGCCTTCAATACCATCATCCCTGATCTTCTCACAGCCAAACTGACTCAGCTCTCCATGCCATCCTCAATCTGTCAGTGGATCTCCAGCTTCCTGACGGACCGGCAGCAGCTAGTGAGACTGGGGAAACTCACATCCAGGACCCTCACCATCAGCACTGGCGCCCCCCAAGGGTGCGTTCTCTCCCCACTGCTCTTCTCCCTGTACACTAATGACTGCACTTCTAAAGACCCCTCTGTCAAGCTCCTGAAATTTGCAGACGACACCACTGTCATCGGTCTCATCCAAAATGGTGACGAGTCTGCTTACAGACTGGGGGTTGAACTGCTGGCTGTCTGGTGCAGTTATAACAACCTTGAGCTGAACACACTCAAAACAGTGGAGATGACCGTGGACTTCAGGAGAAACACCCCAGCACTCGCCCCTCTCACCATCATGAACAGCACTGTGGAAGCAGTGGAGTCATTCAGGTTCCTGGGCTCTACCATCTCTCAGGACCTGAAGTGGGCAAATCACATTGACTCCATTGTGAAAAAGGCCCAGCAGAGACTGTACTTCCTTCGCCAGCTGAAGAAGTTCAATCTGCCACAGGAGCTGCTGATCCAGTTCTACTCAGCCATCATTGAGTCTGTTTTAAGCACTTCCATCACTGTCTGGTTTGGTTCAGCTACCAAATCGGACATCAGGAGACTACAACGGACAGTCCGGACTGCAGAGAGGATTTTTGGTGCCCCCCTGCCAACCCTCCAGGACCTGTACTCTTCCAGAGTGAGGAAGAGAGCAGGTAAAATCATCACAGACTCCACTCACCCTGGTCACCTCCTGTTTGAACTGTTACCGTCAGGACGGCGACACAGATCACTGGCCACAAGCACATCCAGGCACAGGAACAGTTTCTTTCCACAGGCCATTTCCCTTCTGAACACTTAACATGCCCCCAAGGCATATGCCTGTAAGTGCAATACTCCCACTGTCTAGTGCAATATTCTCTAACTCAGGTGATATTTATATCTATATTATTCATACTACTCAAAATACTGTAAATATGTTTATAATCTGTAACATGCGCTAGACTCCCACTGTCTAGTGCAATATTCTCTAACTCAGGTGATATTTATATTTATATTATTCATACTACTCAAAATACTGTAAATATGTTCATAATCTGTAAATGTTTATTCGGACTAAACCCAACTGTGACCCTACTTTTTTACTTTTATACTATTTTTATTTATTTTTTATATATTTTTATTCTTAGAATTTGTATTACTATGTTTCTTGTTGTATTTGTATTTGTATATGTGCACTGGAAGCTTCAGTACCAAGAAAAAATCCTTGTGGGTGCAAGCACACTTGGCAATAAAGCTCTTTCTGATTCTGATTCTGATTCTGATTCTGAAAATTGCAGAACTGCATATCAATACAGTACTCAATGAGTACAGTAATACAGTATTGCCTGTGGAACTGTAAATATAAAGTATGTTTCAAGTATTTGGGAAATGTATTCCTACTTTGTATTCCTACTCAGTATTTACAGTATTTTACTATTTGTTTGTCAGAACTGAGAGATTCCCAACACAAGGCGGTCGGGAACGTGTTTGGTCTCCTGAATGGGAAACTGAAATCATGAACACGGCCCTAGAAAATAACGCCATAACATTACGGCAAATACAAAGAAAAATAATAGAAAACAATGAGATATTTCAAAATATTGATAGGCTAAGCTTATCAACACTGGACCGTGTCTTGCGCATAAATAATCTGAGGATGAAGCAGGTCTACAGGGTGCCATTTCAACGCAATTCAGAAGGAGTCAAAGAATTGTGATATAACTATGTGCAAGTGAGTAATATACAATCCCACAATTGATGCATATAAATTATACATATTTCAGTATTGTAATCATAATGATTGTGCTTCACAATCAGTGACCACTCCATGTCTATTTGTGATATTGTCATGTGTGTTTCAGAGAGTCCTTGATCTAGAGGAGGCTGCAGTGGAGCACCAGTTCATCTTCATTGATGAGGTTGGATTCAAGATGAAAGAGGGGAAGGAATATCATCGGCCAGCGTGCCATTGTTGAAGTCCCTGGCCAGCGCAGAGGGAACATCACAATGTGTGCAGCAATTACCCACCACAACGTCATCCATCACCATGCGACCCTTGACCCCTACAACACTGCCCATCTGATCACATCCCTGGACACCCTACACAACACACAACACACCCGAAACAACACACAACACACCTGACACAACACACTCATTCCAGCAGATCAGATGGACGGCCCAGAGCAGCTCAGGTACGTTGTCATTTGGGACAGCGTAAGTTTCCACCGGACTGCTCTGGTTCATAACTGGTTCACTGCCCACCCACTATACTCCTTCTCCAAAGCTATGGAGGACGCATGTGAAAATATAGCAGTTGATGCTTTTAATGGCTGGAATCGCCATGCTAGGCGATATTCCCCCCCGCTGCTTGGCCAGGGACAAAAGTGCTTGAGATGTGGATGAGGAGCTGTGGCCAGACCCAAACAGAAGAGCATAGTTGCAGCATAGTTTTTTTTTTTTTTACTGTAACTGTATACAGTAAATTCTTCTGTTGTTTTGTATGTAGACCACTGTATGTGCAACTTTGTGTTGGGATGTACACTGTGTACATTGTTTTTGTGAAGAAAAAATAAAATAAAATTGTTACCGTGTATTAGTGTGTTCTGAGTATAAAAACAATATTCTCAAATATTTTACAACACACTTATGTATGTACTGTCTGTAAGTGTAACACTGAACAAAAAAAAGGCCCAAGTCATTATGATGAATGGAGAAGAAGTGTTTTCCATTCATTAGTGTTTTCCATTGAGCACATCAGTGTTCAACTGGTTCTTATAAATGCCTATATGATGGATTGTGTGTGTCATTTGAAAACAAAATACCATTTTGAGAAGAAATAACATTGGTTTGAATGTAAAGTTTCATTTTGCAGGAGAATTGAGGGGTTTTGCCCATTTTGTGTGTGTGGAGTTCCCTTTCGTGGTCACTACGAGTTACGTCAGTGATGATGAATGGGGTTTCGCTTAGAAAGCCTATCACCTTCAAGTATATAAAATGAGCAAATGGCAAAGAAATGCCATGGGTCTGCGGAATTTGCATAGCGTAACTCCACCCCACCTCGTGGGTATATAAGGAAATATGCCGGCAACATGCAGATTTGTTTTCGCTTCGGAGCCAAGTATTCACTTCACTCCATAAGCCAAATCTGAGATCTTCTCTTCACTCTTCGAGACGAGCTTCTCTCCAGGTGTTGGTGTGACAG
This sequence comes from Leucaspius delineatus, assembly GCA_023718395.1. NCBI lineage: Eukaryota > Metazoa > Chordata > Actinopteri > Cypriniformes > Leuciscidae > Leucaspius > Leucaspius delineatus. Next base: position 1,781,345 of record CM043370.1, read on the forward strand.
CGAGTGCACATTCCCTGCTGATCTGTGCAGTGATCTGCCAGTGTTTGTGTTTTCATATCCCTGGTCACTTCAACACTCTGCAGAGACTTTTTCCTCTCATAAAAGAGCTTGCACGTGGCATGTCTTTTTAAAGATGCCTCGCCCGTGCACTTCTGGTTGCGGTCGCGTTGTATCTGACTGATGGGCACAATCGCTGTCTTGCATGTCTGGGCGTTGACCACGCTAAGGCAGCGTTTGTGGATGAGTCATGTTCCCATTGCGGGAACATGACCATCGTGTTGCTTCGGTCTAGACCAGGGGTGGGGAACCTTTTTCCTATCAAGGGCCATTTACTATTTTTTAACATTCTTTAAGGGCCATTGTAATGAGCAGGGGCGTTTCTAGGTTTTAAAAACATCAGGGGCTGAGCCCGAAACATCAGGGGCTGGGGGTGGGTAACAAGATAACATGATTCCATACAGAGAATAATGTATATTTTATGCCTATATGCAGGGGGGCAGACTGGTTAAAAAAAATCAGTCCTGGCACTGTAGCCACACCAGCCCATATTACCACACAGACACACACATTCAAATGTGAGGTAGTTAGGGGGGTTGGGGGGCATGCTCCCCCGAGAAAATTTGGATTTCTCGGACCTACATATGTGCATTTTAAGGTGTTTGAAGGCCAACATTTTTTTGATAACAATAGCTTTAAAAGCATGTCAGTGGGCAGTAGCATAAATTATTTGTCAAGATAACAGATTCTTGAACATGAGAATGAGGATAAATGTTGAAATGAACGATCCACACTACAAAATGGAAATGCAAAATGTTTCTGCTTATTGTTGACAATACACAATCACATATTCCAAACAGGAATGGCCTTAAATGAGAAATCTTTCAAGGATTATTTTGCATAGATGTAAACTTTTTATCATTAAAGATTGGTTTCAGCATCTTGTTTCTTTCTTGAGTAAATCAATGTTTTTGGCACTATTAAATCAGTTCAATTAAATTTCAGCTGGTCACTCATAAAGACAGTCACTAGTCACCACTTACTGGCTTAATGATGCAAGTTGCGCAAACACAGACAAGCGGAGTGATACAAACTGTGAAAAGGCTGATGCTGGTGAAATATTCGAACACATTCGACTCGAGGACCTTATATATATATATATATATAGGCTACATATCAGAGTACACTGTAATATTGTTAATCAAGCAGACTAAATCACACGACTGCACAGCAATATTTAAGCTCATTATACAAAGGAAATAATACAGATCTAGACAAATTGGGTTGCTTATAGTTAAAAGAATTGTTTTAGTCGGCCACACATTCTACTTGCTTTAATACGCAAATGACAAAACGAAAGTAAAAGCAGCAGCCCCTCGTGGACGGCTACCACACACACGCACACGCAACACACGCACACACAGTAAAGTCCATGCCTGGTCCTCCGCTGTCTTCGTTCCGATCCTTTTATGCGCCCCGAATCTGATCAGTGAGAAAATTGAAACCGGTACGGCGCGCGCGCCTCCGAAGCTCATCAGTGAGAAACTTGAAACCGATGCGGCGCGCAGGTGACTCATTAACTCTTGCGCTACTGGCCTCGTCCTGCTCTTACGGCTCGTGGACTCGTGCTGCTTGCCACTTTGCCTATTTTGTGTTTTTTATCACAGGAAAAGTAATTGCTGAGATGTTTGTTTCTGAAGTTTTTTTTTTTTTTTTTTTTTTTTGGTAGGAATTGACTCGCGGGCCGCATCAAACTGTTTTGCGGGCCGGTTACGGCCCGGGGGCCGGACGTTCCCCACCCCTGGTCTAGACTCAATGATCTCGTTCGAGGGAGAGTACCCTCATCCACACCCCGATCTACCTCCTCCGAGCCAGGCTAAGCGGCGCTCCTGAGACGGGCTGCTCAGAGATGGCGATCAGTTCTTCCCAGGAGATGGTAGCAGAGCCACTCCTTCCCCCCGTGGAGGGCCGGGGAAGAATCCTTGGTTTTCCTGACCACGCTGCTCGTCCCATGACTGAAAGAACTGATACACCCATCTCTGAGCACAAAGAGTTCTCGGATGACAGTGTGCGCCACTCTCGAGCCTCGCCACTCTCGTCCCCCTCTGTCGCCAGACCCCTGCCAGAGCACGCCCCCATGGAACGCTGGTCCTTTCCTGGCCTCCTCTGGCAGGACGCGGCTAATGACCGTGCCCCCACATCGGGTTGTTACGCCGCCCACGTCCGGGCCAGTCATTCCGCCTCGCTGCACCGCCGAGGGTACGTCTGTGGTTCACATGACCCCGCTGGTACAGTTCTTGGGAGCCTGGCTAGAGCTTCCAAGACTGCCCCGCCGGATCGCGAGAACCATCAGGCTCGGCTACGCGATTCAGTTTGCGCAGTCTCCTCCCCGCTTCAGGGGAGTCCGCTTCACTATGGTCGGTGGCAATGCCCCTGTCATGAGAGCGGAGGTCGCCACCCTACTGGTGAAGGGTGCGATCGAGACTGTCCCTCCAGCCGAAATGAAGTCCGGCTTCTACAGCCCCTACTTCATTGTACCCAAGAAATCCTGGACCTGCGGGTCTTGAACCGCTCCCTTCACAAGATGCCATTCAAGATGCTCACAGCCAAATGCATCTTCGAATGTGTGCGGCCACAGGATTGGTTTGCAGCGATCGACCTGAAGGACGCCTACTTCCATGTCTCCAGTCTACCTCGACATAGACCGTGTCAACGGTTTGCTTTCGAGGGGCAGGCATACCAGTACGCGGTTCTCCCATTCGGGCTAGCCCTGTCTCCTCGCGTCTTCACGAAGGTCGTCGAGGCAGCCCTTGTTCCTCTACGGGAACACGGGGTATGCATCCTGAACTGGCTGATCCTAGCTCACTCTCGAGACCAGCTCTTTGTCTGTTATGGTGGGAAGCTGAAGGGAAAGGCTCTCTCCAAGCAAAGGTTGTCTCACTGGATAGTGAACGCCATTGCTTTGGCATACCAGCAGCAAGGTCGACCATGCCCCCTTGGTGTGAAGGCCCACTCCACCCGGAGTGTGGCCTCCTCTTGGGCTCTAGCACATGGCGTCTCGCTAACAGACATCTGCAGAGCTGCAGGCTGGGCGACACCTAACACATTCGCGAGATTCTACAATCTCCAAGTGGAGCCAGTTTCTTCTCATGTACTCGCTTCAACCAGTCGGTACTAGATTCTGCTAAGGTGTCTTCGCTTGCTCGCCATTCCTCTCTACGGACGGGATTCATGCGATATTTCCTCAGGTGAGCCTTCCCGCAGGCCCTGAGTTCCTCCAGCGCTGTTGACGCCAATGCCAGAGTTATGCCACCACCAGCTTTCGCGCTTGGCAAGGTGAAAGGTCTCCCTCGCTTGGCAAGGTCTCCCTCTGGGCGACCCCCACATATGTATTTCCACTGTAAGCCTCTCTGAGCATGTGTCTTTCCCTCGGCAAGCCACCTTGCCACCCCTGGGGTTGAAATATTCCACCTGCAGCTGGACACCCCAGTGATACTCCATATACTCCCTCCGGGTCATATGTTTACCTTGGATATTATACAATTTGCAAGCACAATTTGTGAAAAAAATAAAAATAATTGCGATGCCTCCAACTGTGAACCAATTTGGTAGTGTATATATATATATATATATATGTGTGTGTGTGTGTGTGTGTGTGTATATATATGAAGAGTTCAGATGCAAAAGCCTCTAAATGCCATCTGAAATTTTCTTCTAGAATGATCATTTTTATGCAGCTTGTATATTTAAGTTAGCTATAGGTGACACACCTGAATGAATGGCTCATTAAGTATGCAGGGACATTGTCTCATCAGGTGTGAACTACTAAATATGCATGATCGTTTACGCCCCATCCGCATATTGGCTTTCCAAACTAAAAGTGTTTCGCAAAACTTAAATCAATGTATCGTTTTATGTGAATGATTAGGCAGGATGATTTTCACATCATTTTGAAGAAAAAAAGGCGACGACATCCATTAGTCAAAAGTCTTATTGACATATATTTAGTATGTGTTTTGTGGCCTTATTTCAGAAACTTTCATTTTTAGTTTTTTCAATAACCATGCATAAACATTATTCTCTCAAAAATGAAAACATGTACATACATGTGGCTCAAATATTATGGTAGTCCTGTTTGTGCTAAATAGAGTGTACTTTTTTTTTGCCATTGATATGTTTATAAGCAACTGAAAAAAGCACAAATGTCAGGGCATGTCAGAACATCTCAAGGACCCCTAAAACACCCCAGACCCCAGAGGGTTAAGTAGGAGTCCTTCGTCCGTGCTAGTCTCACAACAGGGATCTCAGACTTACGCAGGGCACTGGAAGACAGCCGAGGTGGGGTGATTAGACTGGGAACCCCATTCGTCGTCACTGACGTAACTCGTAGTGACCACGAAAGGGAACATCTCAGTTACGTATGTAACCCTCATTCCCTGAGTAGGGAACGGAGACGTTATGTCTCCCTGCCACTTCTGCTGTACCGCTGGAACGCTGGAGTTCAGTCTCGGCTCCTCAGCGAAGACATATCTGCATGTTGCCGGCGTACTTCCTTATATACCCACGAGGTGGGGCGGAGATATGCTATGCAAATTCCGCAGACCCATGGCATTTCTTTGCCATTGGCTCGTTTTATATACTCGAAGGTGATAGGCTTTCTAAGCGAAATCCCATTCGTCGTCACTGACTCATAGATGTTCTGAGAGTATGACGCATGCTTTCAGAAAATGTGTGTAAACAATCAAGAAAAACTGTAATATAAGACAATACTGCAAAAACAGTTTACTGTTAAGCCATTACTTCCTGTTATTTGTTGCCCAACATTATTATTTTTTCTGATGCATGTCCTTAATTTAATTTAATTTGTTGGTGTTAATTCAGTGTTTATAATCCTAATACTTGAACTTCAAAGAATTTCAACCCAAACTGACATGTTTTATAGAGATCAAAGGTTTTATGAAAAAAGTGGAAGACTTAAACAAAGTCTGTAAATTAAACTGATAAAAGGATTTGATGTTCACTAGTCTTGTGATTGTACGTTATTCTGTGTTGTCATCATTCAGGTTGGATTTCAGCTTTAAAGGTGCAGTCTGTAAGAATGACAGAAAACCAGTGTTGATCCTCAGACTCGACGCTCACACGGGTCGCCAGTTTGAGCACACACAACAAGAACAAGTGCAATGAACGAGCGCCTATATAGATTGTAGCTTAGATTCAATTGAATCAATTATCATGTTTTTGATATTTAAATTAACGCTGAAAGCAGACTTGTGATTTGATTACATCTTTAATTAGTGATAGAAGTTACTAAGTAGCATGAAGTTATTATCTTAACATTAACATTAAAACACTAAAAATTTTAACATGAACTTAATTTTACAATTAATTCAAATAATATTTTTACTATAGTTTATTTGCATTTATATTTTAGTTTAATTATTCTTTTGTCTGAGTTGCAAGGTGTCAGGTCTGATGATAAAAGCAAACGACTGGATTTTGCAAGTGTTGTCATGGAAATGGCAGGTGAGGGATGAAATAGGGACATTCGCAAACTGGTCCGGACAAATGTCCTCAGAACGTCCGTCAGCGAACGTTACAAAGTGGACCAAATGCTGACATCATCAGAATGCCCGTCAGCGAACGTTACAAAGCGGACCAAATGCGGACCTAAGGGGACATTCGAAAAGTCCGGGGGACGTCCCTTGTTAGCTGGGATGTTTCCTCAATATATGCAAACATATTATCATAGGCGGAGGGTGAACCATCTCCAGGGTAAGGCTAAGATGTGTGCTTCCCCTTGATGCATTTAAATAGATTTCCTACCACCTATAACCATATAGTTTTAACCAACGTGTCGCCTAGCAACAACTTCCCAGTATAATCGCTCCAGTTAACTAATTTGTTATTAACGCGACTATACGTTTACAAACTGTTAATTTGAGCAAAAAAGCAAGCAGTACTGTACGCCTGGCAGCCAATATAAATAAACACTGCCTTACCTAATGCAGCAAAATCCTGCGTTTAGACCTGGCATCAGATGCGTTGATGATGTCCTCATTGTTTAGTTTTGTGGTTATGTCACTCTCAATATGCAGCAGACTCAAGGATGAAAGTTCCTCCTGGCCCATTTTGAACGCATCCAATTGTTTACGCGTCGCATAGCTGAAAAAGATCTCTCGCATGTTGCGGTCCCCACCGGTAATGTTAGAGCCAACTTGAAACGTTTTTCGAAGTTTGGATAAAATCCAGTCGAGAGTGCCTCCTTAACGAAGTCAGGAGATGTGTGACGTGAGTTCAGTTTCAGTAAATTCATCTCAGTACATGCCAATTTAGGGTTGATAGAGAGGGTGGTCGCATATTTATTTAAAAGACACTGCGCGCCTTCTGGGTCACATTTTAGCACTGCATCCACACTCTTTGCTATTCCCATGGTCTGGGTGGAAAACCGGGACTGACACTCACCCAACAAGGTATCCAAAACAGGAAAATAGAGCTGTTGGGCCCATTTCTCTTTCATGCTTTGTGTGATGTTTGTTTGGTATTCTCTTTTTCCAGGAGAACTTGTGATAACAGAGGAATCCAACGTAGCAGTTCTTTTCACAGTTTGCTTATGCGTGCGATCGTGTTCATCTTCACTGACTGAAATGTCGAGTGAATTACAGAATGCTTCAATCTCCATCCATAATTCGTCCCACTTTTCAGTGGTCCTCATGTTCTCAAGGCCATTTATTGTAGATTCCATGACACTTGAGGCCTGAGATAGTGTCATGTCTTTCTTTTGTAGAGCCTTGTGTATTGGATCATACTGAAAATATGGTAAAACACCAAAAGACACACACAGAATGTGGCCTTCTTGAGATGGCTTAAGAGACCGGATGCCTCAACAAACCTACGATAAGGGGGAATAGAGAGCTCGGAAAGAGGGGAGAGCAGGGCTCTTATTGAAGTCTTGACAGCTGCTATGTTTTTCCATCGACATGCCCATCTCGTGTCGCTGAGTGCTGTCAGTTCGGCTAAACCTCAAGCTCCTTTTGGTGCTGCTGGCATGGTGTGTGCCTGGTCACAGAAAAACACATACAGACTCTCGAGGATATGAAAAAACGTAGATGCTGTACGATTTACCTTGCATGCATCAACCAAAACCAAATTCAACTTGTGGGCCATACAGTGAATGTACACCGCAGATGGATGGTCTTGACGGAGTTTCTGCTGAACTCCGTTTACGTGACCGGACATGACAGCCGCTCCGTCATAACTTTGTGCAACAATGGGTAAAGAGTAGATTCCACACGCATCCAGAAAGTGCTTTATGTGTCCATAAATTCCAGTAGCATCAACTCTTTCAGAACAGTCAACAAATCCTAGAAATCTTTCCTTTATCTCCAGCTTCTCTGTGTACCTCACACACACGGCCATTTGTTCCTCTTTAAAACTCTGGCTTTGTCCTCTAGAACAGTAAAAAAAAAACATTTGTTTTCGATGCCGCGGATTATTTTGTTTTTGACTAAACCAGAAGCAATTTCTAAAATTTCATTTTGTGTGTCAGGGCTCGATAGATTGAACGGGGTCTTTAATCAAGCACAGAAAGCGTCGTCACGTCTGGCGTATGCGTACCAGTCACACAGCTCCAAAAAGTTCCCACGATTTACAGAAGTTTTTCTCTCTCTTCCTCTCAGTGCAAGTCCTTGTTTTCCTATATAGAGCAATATGTCAGCAATGGATGCTGTATATTCCCTATTGCTCTGCACTGAGGTCCTGTGAGATTCACTTAACTGTGCAGCGATGGAACCAGAAGCTTTGGTTTGCTCAAAGCAGTGCCACTGATCACTGCACTGACGATGTGGTGCTCCGTCTGCGTGTTTCTGTAACTTTGCTAATATATTCTTCCAGTCACATACTCCATTTGCAATAAAAGCAGGATCTCTGTATGCACCACTAGAACTGCACTGATCGCGTCTGCCTCTTTGCTGTATTCAATGAATGAATATGTCTTATAGTAATCGGACGAAAATGACCGGTTCTGCTTACCGAACAATGTTTTTGGGTATTCGGGCAAGTAGGGTTGTGATGGTCCAGTTTCCTTTGTGCCCAAATCCACAGGTGTGCTGCTTTTATTGGTAACACACTCAAAGATCTGTTCACAAGGCCTGATGCAGCCAGACTCACCGGCTGTATCTGTTGATATCTGTGAAGACGAGCTTTCTTCTAAGTTTTTGTCAGATATTTGCACACTTGAATTGAATGGGTAAGGGCTGTTGTTTAGATTGTTGCAGCTCGTTTAAGTCTTTGTCTGAAAAATGTTCTTATGTCCATTATGTCAACTAAATTGGCTGCCAGCTCAAAATTAGCCTAATAGCCTAAATCACTTTTTTTCTCTAAAGCACATAAACCCGCGTTTTTAGGCGAGTGCAGGATATGGGTGTCAAAAATTTGTATTTAAAGTGATCAGAATTTAATAAAAAAATTGTAATTTATGAATTATATTGCTTTCATTTAAAAATTGTTTATCGAAAAAAAAATCCTGCATAAATGAATTATCTCTGCGCGTGCACACGGCATGCAATTTACGTTTTTTCACAGACCACAGCTGAGCCAGCCCAGCCACGCTTATTATTTGGTTTTGGAGTGGAGGAAACTGATTCTAGACCAGCAATTATGGGCAGCTTTTCTTTATAAAAGCAACTAGTAGTAGCAGGCAGGCTGCTTTTGAGGGAGAAAATTTCACTCGAATTGTATATTGCTAGTCTTAAGTCCGTGGCCAGGGGAACGCTAAGCCAAAACGGCGGAAGCGTAGCGCTGCTGGGCGCTGGTGTTGCACTGGAATGTTCTATTGGCTTTCACTTCTTGTCAATATAAGTTCTTTGTCCCTCTTGAAGACTTCATCAAACAAGTTAGCAGAACTGTCTAAATCGGTTCGCGAATCAGTTTGAATGATCTGTTCAGTTCCCTGCACGCACTGAATCTGAAGCGGTTTCACACTCGGAGTCGTAACAGGAAGATTTAAGGACATCAAGAGCGTTGGATGAAGTGGACCTACAGTCAAGTGAAAGCAAATCTGCAAATGCATCATATTTTTGCCAGCGATGAAGATCTTTATTAGTTGAACATCTTCGTATGCTGTCTGTCTGTGAATGAATGATTCCACAGGACGATACATTCGATTTCATTTCACTAATTTTACAACCAAACAGATTATTACGCCACGATAGCACTACTACAAAAGATGATGCTACCAGTTTTTTGGACATATAGCCTACCTTAATTTATACATTAAGCTACCAATGTTCACAGTTTATGAATCGAACCCGCCATCCCATGGTAGTTTGTGAGTATTGCGCAGTGGTGTGCGAACTCGTCTTAAAAAAAACGCCTTGCGCTTGCAGAAATATACATTTGATTACATTTTGGAGAACAGATGGAAGATGATCCGTCAATGTGCATTTGATCATTGTTTGTGTTCAGATGTTCAGTTGCGTGAATGCGGTCATGAGCGCGAGCACATGTGAAGAGTTTAACACTTTCTTCTCTGTCAATGGTTCCCTTTACATGCAAAACTCTGCAGATTCACTTTATTTCGACATTGTGTAATAATCCAAATGTAGTTGTATAAGTTACTATTATACAAACCAAAGGACAGGCAATGATTTATGTGATCCAAAGTATTAACTAACTACAAGTAGTTTTTTCATCGGTTACTTTTTTACTCTTACTCAAGTTTTATATAAGTTTATATAAATTTATAGAAGTTCTTGTACTTGAGTACAGTTTTTGGATACTCTACCCACCTCTGGCGTCAACCTATGGTGTTGTTTAGATCATGTGTAGTACCCTCGTGCATCTATATTGTTGAATGCACAGCTAGTCGTGGATTATCTCTAAATGATGGCACTGCTGTTCAAACTATATTGACACTGGCAGCTGTGAAGCTGCTGATACTGTCATGCATCTTCAAATGTTTAATGACACTTCTGTAAAGACACACTTTAAACACTGATGGCCGGTTTCACAGACGAGGTATTAGTCCAAACACAGACTAAAATGCATGTTTGAGCTGGTTTAACGGAAAGAATGTCTTAAAGTCCCCCTGTAGTCAATAATTGTATCCCTTAAAGCTCATCTTTGATCCCCAAAATTACATATTTAAACGTTTTTTTCCTTCATGTCTTAAAATATCTTGAATGTAACTCGACAACCTTGCCTGATTTCATGTGGTTTATGAATATGCAAATGCCAGAGCAGGAATATGCCAGAGCAGGAATCAGACGATGGAGAGGATGACTAGTTGACTGATGATGGTGACTTAGCTGGTAAAGACTGAAGTGGATTCTCTGTGCAGTTGACGAGTGAACACGAAGACAGGAGATCTGGATCAGGAAGATGGACAGAAGACTGGAAGCTTGACAAGACGACTCGCAGGTAAGCTGACGGTGACGAGACCAGACAATGAGTGCAGGTGTAAGGAGCCAGTAATCTGGTGATTGTGAACGAATGGGCGGGTCCTGGTGATTAGGTGATTATTGGGGCTGTGATGGTAGGCTTGTTCGACTTGAACCGACGCTGCACAGACCGATCGGTTTATGACATCGAAGTACCGCGAGAGCAATTCAAAAGCCTAAGGAGCCGTCTACTTTCTACCAGAGAATGTCTATTAAAGGGAGAACTTCCACTCTCAGTAAACTTCCGGCTTCTGAACTGGTTGCAGTTCCACTCTGGCTCCACATGAGGGCGCTAACAGGACGAGTGCAGAATGAATGGAGGTCTACCCCTAAAATCCACTTTTCTCAGGATATAATTTTTTGTCTAGTAATTTGAATGTTGAATTCGAAAGGAGATGCAAAGAAATTACACATTGCTGGGTGTTAGATTTTTTAGTCACTTATTTGCTTTAAAAAGTCTTTTAAAATGTCAATGACGTCACACACATCATACGACCAGAGATACTGCTTTACGGCAATCCTTCAGTCACTTTGGTGCTTTCGCGCTCTGCACTTTCTTTTCTCTCAAGGCATCGACAGCACAGCTGACACAGGTAAACACAACACAGCTGACACAGGGAAACACACAACACAGCTGACACAGGTAAACACACAACACAGCTGACACAGGTAAACACACAACACAGCTGACACAGGGAAACACAACACAGCTGACACAGGGAAACACAACACAGCTGACACAGGGAAACACACAACACAGCTGACACAGGGGAACACACAACACAGCTGACACAGGGAAACACACAACACAGCTGACACAGGGAAACACACAACACAGCTGACACAGGGAAACACACAACACAGCCGACACAGGCAAACACACAACACAGCTGACACAGGGAAACACGCAACACAGCTGACACATGGAAACACACAACACAGCTGACACAGGTAAACACACAACACAGCCGACACAGGCAAACACACAACACAGCCGACACAGGGAAACACACGACACAGCCGACACAGGGAAACACACGACACAGCCGACACAGGGAAACACACGACACAGCCGACACAGGGAAACACACGACACAGCCGACACAGGCAAACACACGACACAGCCGACACAGGGAAACACACAACACAGCCGACACAGGTAAACACACAACACAGCCGACACAGGCAAACACACAACACAGCTGACACAGGTAAACACACGACACAGCCGACACAGGGAAAAACGCAACACAGCCGACACAGGGAAACACACAACACAGCCGACACAGGGAAACACACAACACAGCCGACACAGGGAAACACACAACACAGCCGACACAGGGAAACACACAACACAGCCGACACAGGGAAACACACAACACAGCCGACACAGGGAAACACACGACACAGCCGACACAGGGAAACACACGACACAGCCGACACAGGGAAACACACAACACAGCCGACACAGGGAAACACACAACACAGCCGACACAGGGAAACACACAACACAGCCGACACAGGGAAACACACAACACAGCCGACACAGGGAAACACGCAACACAGCCGACACAGGGAAACACGCAACACAGCCGACACAGGGAAACACGCAACACAGCTGACACAGGTAAATACGCAACACAGCCGACACAGGGAAACACACAACACAGCCGACACAGGGAAACACACAACACAACCGACACAGGGAAACACACAACACAGCCGACACAGGGAAACACACGACACAGCCGACATAGGGAAACACACGACACAGCTGACACAGGGAAACACACGACACAGCCGACACAGGGAAACACACAACACAGCCGACACAGGGAAACACGCAACACAGCTGACACAGGGAAATACGCAACACAGCTGACACAGGGAAACACGCAACACAGCCGACACAGGGAAACACACAACACAGCTGACACAGGTAAATACGCAACACAGCTGACACAGGGAAACACACGACACAGCCGACACAGGGAAACACACAACACAGCTGACACAGGGAAACACACAACACAGCTGACACAGGTAAACACACGACACAGCTGACACAGGGAAACACACAACACAGCTGACACAGGGAAACACACAACACAGCCGACACAGGTAAATACGCAACACAGCTGACACAGGGAAACACACAACACAGCCGACACAGGGAAACACACAACACAGCTGACACAGGGAAACACACAACACAGCTGACACAGGTACATACGCAACACAGCTGACACAGGGAAACACACAACACAGCCGACACAGGGAAACACACAACACAGCTGACACAGGGAAACACACGACACAGCCGACACAGGTAAATACGCAACACAGCTGACACAGGGAAACACACAACACAGCCGACACAGGGAAACACACAACACAGCTGACACAGGGAAACACACAACACAGCTGACACAGGTACATACGCAACACAGCTGACACAGGGAAACACACAACACAGCTGACACAGGTAAACACACGACACAGCTGACACAGGTAAACACACGACACAGCTGACACAGGGAAACACACAACACAGCTGACACAGGGAAACACACAACACAGCCGACACAGGGAAACACACAACACAGCTGACACAGGGAAACACACGACACAGCCGACACAGGGAAACACACAACACAGCCGACACAGGGAAACACACAACACAGCCGACACAGGGAAACACACAACACAGCTGACACAGGGAAACACACGACACAGCTGACACAGGGAAACACACGACACAGCCGACACAGGGAAACACACAACACAGCCGACACAGGGAAACACACAACACAGCTGACACAGGGAAATACGCAACACAGCTGACACAGGGAAACACACAACACAGCCGACACAGGGAAACACACAACACAGCTGACACAGGTAAATACGCAACACAGCTGACACAGGGAAACACACGACACAGCCGACACAGGGAAACACACAACACAGCTGACACAGGGAAACACACAACACAGCTGACACAGGTAAACACACGACACAGCTGACACAGGGAAACACACAACACAGCTGACACAGGGAAACACACAACACAGCCGACACAGGTAAATACGCAACACAGCTGACACAGGGAAACACACAACACAGCCGACACAGGGAAACACACAACACAGCTGACACAGGGAAACACACAACACAGCTGACACAGGTACATACGCAACACAGCTGACACAGGGAAACACACAACACAGCCGACACAGGGAAACACACAACACAGCTGACACAGGGAAACACACGACACAGCCGACACAGGTAAATACGCAACACAGCTGACACAGGGAAACACACAACACAGCCGACACAGGGAAACACACAACACAGCTGACACAGGGAAACACACAACACAGCTGACACAGGTACATACGCAACACAGCTGACACAGGGAAACACACAACACAGCTGACACAGGTAAACACACGACACAGCTGACACAGGTAAACACACGACACAGCTGACACAGGGAAACACACAACACAGCTGACACAGGGAAACACACAACACAGCCGACACAGGGAAACACACAACACAGCTGACACAGGGAAACACACGACACAGCCGACACAGGGAAACACACAACACAGCCGACACAGGGAAACACACAACACAGCTGACACAGGGAAACACACGACACAGCCGACACAGGGAAACACACAACACAGCTGACACAGGGAAACACACAACACAGCTGACACAGGGAAACACACAACACAGCTGACACAGGTAAACACACGACACAGCTGACACAGGGAAACACACAACACAGCTGACACAGGTAAATACGCAACACAACTGACACAGGGAAACACACAACACAGCTGACACAGGTAAATACGCAACACAGCTGACACAGGGAAACACACAACACAGCCGACACAGGGAAACACACAACACAGCTGACACAGGGAAACACACAACACAGCTGACACAGGTAAATACGCAACACAGCTGACACAGGGAAACACGACACAGCCGACACAGGGAAACACACAACACAGCTGACACAGGTAAATACGCAACACAGCTGACACAGGGAAACACACAACACAGCCGACACAGGGAAACACACAACACAGCCGACACAGGGAAACACACAACACAGCTGACACAGGGAAACACACAACACAGCTGACACAGGGAAACACGCAACACAGCTGACACAGGGAAACACACGACACAGCCGACACAGGGAAACACACGACACAGCTGACACAGGGAAACACACAACACAGCTGACACAGGGAAACACACAACACAGCCGACACAGGGAAACACGCAACACAGCTGACACAGGGAAACACACGACACAGCTGACACAGGGAAACACACGACACAGCCGACACAGGGAAACACACGACACAGCTGACACAGGGAAACACACAACACATCTGACACAGGGAAACACACGACACAGCTGACACAGGGAAACACACAAAACAGCTGACACAGGTAAATACACGTGCTAGAAGAGTTTTTGTTTTGTTTGTTTCTGGTCCCGCTTCGGATGCCACGATGCCATCAAGCGGTATCTCTGGTCGTTATGGGCAACAACTCAACCTGTAAGAAATGGAAAGGACATAAGTACTCGTTCATTCAACTTTCGACTTATAACCCATGTTGAAACGTCTCTTGCAAAACCTACAATCAAATCTGAGATTTCTCAACGGCAGTCGGATGAAAGAGACACATTTAGCCGTCTAGCGCCATAGACTCCCATTCATTCTGCACTCATGGGCGATCGCCCCCAGTGGAGCTCTGGTGGAACTACAACCAACATTCGGTACAATAGGACTTAATAGGGAGTGGCCAGGCTCTGCGTAGACGGGCTCTGCTTCTACTTTGATGTCATTCACCGATCGGTCTGAGCAGCGCCGGTTCAAGTCGAACAAGCCTAGTGTGGCTGACTCTGTGACAACAAGGTAGTTTGTGACGTCAGAAACACCAGCGATTTCAAAGCGTGTTTTTGAGACTGTCTTTGGTTCACTGCAGTTTTAAGGAGAGAATATTCAGCAATGGTGTCGACTTATGAATGTACACATGCTTTGTCTTAAAGCAGATTAAAAACACCACATAGACAAATAAACAACATTAAAAGCTATAGTTTCACCACAGGGGGACTTTAAAATATGTCAGGGCCATTTTCTCTGCTTTTCTCCAAGCTTTTCAATGCTGAAACGAGAATTCATTCTCAACTTTATTCGTCAGTGAGATCCGTAGACCCCGCCACTACAGCTCCCAAAAAATGAAACCATAAATATATGCTTATAAAACAGTTCAATATTTACTTCAAAATATTTTATACAGAGTAAAACTTGAAAAAAAGGTGACAAAAACAAAGAAAATAAATATAGGAAATGGACAGTAAGGCCAACATCGGAACTCCACATACTGAACTGTATAAACATTTTGTAACATTTTATTATTTTTGCTTAAATAATCTGACATACACTTTCCTTAAACTTAAACCATTTCTGTCGTTCATTATCATGTTTTTATCCTTACCTGCTGACAACTCACATACGTTTTGTTCTTTTGAATCACATGTAGTATTATGTACAACACAAACAATATCATTACAAATGGACAGTTCTAGATGAATTCTAGATCGTCAATATTCTACACGGACGTCATTCTGAGAGTCAATTCTGAACTTGCTTTCTGGATTCTAAAATTTACCTTCACAATAAGTTTTGATTTTAATAAATCCATGTGAAGTACAACATGCCATTTTCATCAGGATACTTTGTATATTATAATATCTAACATAAACAGTAATAATTTACGCAGTCACTTCGCAGTAATATTGAACAGAAGTGATGTTGTATAAGGTGAGCTGTTAGCAGATAAGCTTCATAAAACTAGACTGTCCTTCTATTCTAAAAGCCGAGGCTGACTTCCACTGTCATCTTAATCGAAAAAGCAAAAGAACTACACAAAATTTCAATTTAAACAAATTATAAAATACAACTATAAGTTAAATAAAAACATCACAAAGGCTTGATCCGGACATGATGCTCCTCCGCACACGCTGACTCATTTTGGCACTAATTTCGCCATAGTATTTCTCAGGATCTGGCGTACAGCGAGACATTCAGATTTACGTGTTAGCGTTGGCTGTCCCAAAAGCAGGACCTATTAAAAAAAAAAGCCCGCCACAGAATGACGTATACATTAAAATATAATAAATGCACACAGTAAGCCCTTCTGGAACAGAAACACACAACAGACATGAGACTATGAGGGGATGAACTGATGCTTGAGTGCTTACAGGTCGAATTCATGGTGGAAATATTTCAACTAACAATGGTAAAATACACACCCAGCTGCCATTCAGTTCTTACATCATAATAGCAGGTGAAATACAATAACTGTTACAGAAACAGTTCACTCAGAAATGACAGTTCATGTTTGCTCACCCTCATGCCTAAAAACAGCTATTTCCATGCAACGATAGAGATTCCATTCCACTTTACAAAGCTTCAAAAATGTGTGTGTGTTGCTTATGGAAGATCGTTTCTTTTTCAGTCGGTCTCGTTTGACATACGTGATTAGGATCACGCCAGGGAGCCTATCATCTTCGAGTCAGAACGAGCCAATGCACATTGGCGTACGAGATTTGCATCTCCGCCCCGCAGCGAGAGTATAAATAGCAAGAGAATGCAAGCACCATTTGTCTTTCGTTTCGGAGCCGAACAGATAACTGTATGCCTCTGAAGAGTGTTGAAACTAGAGGTGCACGATTAATCGCAATTAACATGAAATCGCATTTAAACCGATTTGGTTTATTGCGATTATAAAATCACAAAGGCTGCGATTATTTTTTTGATGCGCAGGCTCAGTAGTAATCGCTGCTCCTTCTGAAAGCACTGCGAGTTTCAGTCGCTTATAACGTGAATTTGAAAAAGCAACACACGCCAAACATCTTTCCAAACATGAGAAGCATTTATGAACCTCTTGTCCAACAAAAGACAACATTTAAAAAAATCAATCAAAGCATTTCGATCTTTTGTTTATTCAGCTACAGCGATAGTATGATGCCCAAAGGGATTTCCTGGAATGATGTGTGTTTCTACTTCTACTTCTGCGGCGGGGCATGGTGTGTGTGTGTGTGTGTGTGAGAGAGACGCCCTCTGGTGTTCAGATGGACTATTTACTACTGAGCTCAGAGCCGTACTTCACTGACAAGCTGCACATAAAACAATCGCAGTCTTTGCCAAATCGCGTGCGGTTTCATTTCGATTAATCGTGCAGCCCTGGTTGAAACAGAGTTCAACGAGTGTGTGTGTGTGTGTGTCGACTGTTCTTTGGGAAGAAGCCTCTCCTCCAGTTTCGGTGTGACAGCGAGAGAATAGCGGTGGTCGCGAGCTACTTTTTCATTTTCACAGCATTGTGTTGGTTGGTTAGAGAGCGCCTTTACCGAGGTTACCGTTTTTCTAAACAGTGAATGAGTGCTTCATGGCTGCACCATCCCCCGTCAGTGTTTCGGCACTGAGAGAGATAATTAATGAGAGAGCAAACACGGGTGTGTCTTTTTCAAGATGTCATATCACCGGTGTGTTTCTGGATGCGGTCGTTCCCTGGCACAGGCTGACGCTCACGAACATTGCATCGTGTGTCTGGGCATTCATTGCGGGAACATGACGATCTCTGTGCTATGGTCGAGACTCCTATACCTCAAATGAGGAGGAGTCCCCCTTACCCTAACCCTATGCCTCGATCTAGTGCCTCTTTAGCCAAACCCAAAAGAGGGCGAGTTCGACGACTAGCCAAGGTGATCTGAGGATCACAGTGAGTGCTTCCCTGCCCGGTACCCAATCCCTGTGGGCCCCTCACTCCTCTCACACACTGCAAGCCGTGGAGCTTCCGGTGAATCTCCTCTCATAACCAGCCAGTCGTTTCATTCGGGGCTCCCCCTGCTGACCAGATGTCTATCGCAGAATCGGAGGGTGAGCTTGAGTCTGGAGATGAAGACTCCTTCAGGGAGAGTTGCGTTGCTCGAGGCTGATTCAGAATTGATGGCTATGCTTTCCCAGGCCGCTGAGAGTGTGGGGTTCGACTGGACCCCTCCACCGTGTCCCGAACCCTCGAGGCCGGATAATTGGAAATCTCGGGACGGACCGTGCTGGTCCTCAGCACACAGCCCCAGTGCCTTTCTTTCCAGAAGTACCTTTTCCTTCCCAAAACAGAGCTCCCCCTCACTACCCTTGACGGTAGTTCGGCCCAAGGGTACGTGAATAATCCTCCGGTTGAGTAGTCGGTCGCGATGCAAATGTATCCGGCGACTGCTTCCTCCTGGAAGGGTGATCCGTGTCTCCCATCATAGGCCTGTAAGATCTCATCCGCTCTCACAGGCAAGGCTTACAGAGCCAGTGGACAGGCTGCCTCCTCCCAGCATGCCATGGTGTTGCTGCAGGTCCATCAGGCCAAAGCACTCATAGACATGCACGAGTGTAGCCCTGACCGAGAGTTCATGGCTGAGCTCTGTACGGCAACTGGCTTCGCCCTCCGAGCGACGAAGGTTGCCGCATGTTCATTCGGTCGGGCGATGTCCACTCTTGTGGTCCAGGAACAGCATCTCTGGCTGAACCAGACTCTTCATTCTACGGGCCGGAGTTCCCCTAGACCACAGGTGTCAAACTCAGTTCCTGGAGGGCCACAGCCCTACACAGTTTTGTTCCAACCCTGCTTCAACACACACACACCTGCAGATTTCAAATAAGCCTGAAGGACTTGATTAGCTGATCAGGTGTGTTTAATTAGGGTTGAAGCTAAACTCTGCAGGGCTGTGGCCCTCCAGGAACTGAGTTTGACACCCCTGCCCCTAGACCAAGTGTCTAGGCATGCTGTGGTCACCATGCAGTGTTGCACAACTATTTACACAAATATATCCTTCTCAGTATGAGTTATGAAGGAAGACTACTGTGCAAGAAGAGTACTGAAGGGAAAATGTGTTGTGATCAAAATAGTGCACGCGGGAGCACATGCTCAAAACAGTTTTGTATAAATTATATATATAATGATAAAATAAAAATATATATTATATTATATATATTAAATTGCGCATATGCTTTCTCTCTCGCATGCTCTTTGGCCCACTGAATAGTGGATGCCATCGACTTGGTGTACCAATCCCAAGACGCACCATTCCCCCTCAGGTTGTGAGTCCACTCCGGGGTGCCGCTTCTTCCTGGGCGCTGGCACAAGGTGCCTCGCTGACAGATATCTGTAGAGCTGCGGGCTGGGAGACACCAAACACGTTTGCTAGGTTTTATAGCCTTCTTGTCCAGCCAGTATCCCCCAGTGTGCTCGCTTACGTGCGACATTTCTGCTCCGGGTGAGTTCCCCGTTAGCCGAACCCTGTTGAGTTCCTCCACACCCCTCGGCATGCCTAACACTAGCATGCATTGGTGGAACCTGTGCTAGGCTGGGTCCCATGTTGTGATCCCTACGGCGATCCCATATGTGTATTCTTCCACGGTATGGCTCCCTGCGGTGAGCCTGTGTCTTTCCCTTGGCAGAGCCCGGGAAACAAATGGTGCTTGCATTCGCTTCCTATTTATACTCGCACTGCGAGGCGGAGCGCGAGATGCAAATCTTGCATTCTTGCAATCTTTCTGTTGCGCTTGAAGATGATAGGCTCCCTGGCGTGATCCCAATACGTCGGTATGTCTACGGACGTTTCCGTTCTGCCACGGAATAAAAATTAAAAGAATAAAAAATAAAAAACAAAACTGGAAATTGCAACTTTTTATCTCACAATTCTGACTTTATAAATTCAAATTACGAAGTATAAACTCACTTTTCTCGCAACTGCGAAATCTATGTCTCGCAATTATTACTTAGTTTTTTTCTCTGAAATGTGATACAAACTCGCAATTGCGATTTCTAAAGTCCGAATTACGAGATATAAAATTTGCAATTCTGACTTTTCTCGCAATTGGGAGTTAAAATTGTTATAATTATAATAAGTTATACAATTGCGAGAAAGTCAGAATTGCGAGATATACAGATGTGGTTTGCGAGAAAACTCTGAATTGTATGGAAGCTTTATTTATTCTGTGGCGTAAACAAGCTTCCATACAATTGAGAGATTATATCTTGCAAATTGGAAATTGCGAGTTTCTCACATTTCAGAGAAAAAAGTAATAAATCGCGAGATAAAATGTCACAATTACCTTTATTATTTCTGTATTCCTGGTGGAAACAAGCTTCCATAGTTTCTCACACATGACCTTGGATTACTTGGGAGTAAAAGCATGGACTATTTTTGATTTTATGGTTCTTTTTTGAAGCTCGACTGACATCAGAGCTACAGTGTATGACGACTCTTTAAAAAAAACAAAAAACAATCTAGCCTACTTTGTATTGCATGGAAAAACAAAAGATGTGAGGGTGAGGAAATAATGACAGCAGTGATGAACGTTCTCTTTAAATCCTAGGAGTTTCCAATTCACTGTGATGCTCAAAACAAGTGATTTCAATCCCAGAACACATTTAGGCAAAGCATTACAGTGGGAGATCTGGTTTATGAGGCTAATAAATACTTCATATAATGTCATGCAATGCCAGTGGATAAGGCCGAACGTTTGTAAAGTTTACAGAGGGAGGCGTCTTGCACTCTGAGTCGAACGGACTTGCATGAACCTGAGAAAATGAAACAACTGCTAGTATTGTGAAGCATTCAGCACCTCTGCTGACACAGTTTAATCTACTTTTATCGGCCTTGAACGCCTTTTCAGTCACACAGACACAGAGCCATAATCACACACGGGTAGAAATTACAGGTCGTCTGTACTTATAACACTACAAATGTCCTCTGTGACACAACATATGATGTAGATAATATGCTCACCAGCATGCAGTATGTATATCTTTGCTCGAGTAAATCCTAGATCGGGTACGGTACAGGCATCTGTACAACACGGCTCTCCGACACAACAGCACAAACACGGCGTTCTCAGGGACTGATGAGTGCTGGATCAGATCTGGCCATATTTCACCCCAGAATCACATGTTTCAAGGAGAATTATATTCATTGTAAATGCAATAATGTTCCGGTAACACTTTACAATAAAGTTAATTAGTTAACTACCTAAGTTAGCATGAACTAAGAATGAACAATACTTCTTCAGCATTTATTAATCTTAGTTCATATTAATTTCAACATTTACTAATACATTATTAAAATCAAAGGTTGTATTAGTTAACATTAGTTAATGCACTGTGAACTAACATGAACAAACAATGAACAGTTGTATTTGTATTAACTAACATTAACTAATACAGTAACAAATGTATTGCTCATTGTTAATTCATGTTGCTTAACGCACTAACTAATGTTAACTAATGAACCTTTTATTGTAAAGTGTTACCAATGTTTCATTTAGATGATAGCATGTATGCATAAACACTTAAAGTAATGCGAATCGATGATGAAAACGTCACAAAAAATAAAATAAGGCGAAATATCTTTAATATTCTTTCTTCGGATTTTAGAGTAAAATATGGCCCAGGTATTGCGTGTCAGCTCACAGAACGTTGCATGCTGGGTATGTGGAGAATATCAGGTGATCTCCCATGAGCCAGTGAACTTCTCTTCACTCCATAATACTGTAGTTAGAGATGTTTAGCCAGTCGGAGCAGCAGACGTCCTCATGCTACTCGGAAACACAAGGTCCGAATTCTCCAGAATGGAATTTCACACGACCATGGATGATTTTCAGTCGCATCCTAAATGATGGCGTATATCGCAACTACGAATTTATATCTCACAATTATTACTTTTTTCTTAGAAATGTGAGATACAAACTCGCAATTGCGATTTATAAAGTCCGAATTGTGAGATATAAAATTTGCAATTCTGACTTTTCCCGCAATTGGGAGTTAAAATTGTCATAATTATAATCAGTTATACAATTCCCAATTGCGAGAAAAGTCAGGATTGCGAGTTTGTTTCTCATTTTTCGGAGAAAAAAGTAATAATTGCGAGATATAAA